>JAKRKY010000040.1:0-350000 GCA_023566225.1 Romanogobio albipinnatus
CCATTTAAAGTCTTGTTTTGTGCACAGTCAGTGTGCGATCTACTAGAACATTATTTTAGTCCATTTAAAGTCTTGTTTTGTGCACAGTCAGTGTGCGATCTACTAGAACATTATATTAGTCCATTTAAAGTCTTGTTTTGTGCACAGTCAGTGTGCGATCTACTAGAACATTATATTAGTCCATTTAAAGTCTTGTTTTGTACACAGTCAGTGTGCGATCTACTAGAACATTATATTAGTCCATTTAAAGTCTTGTTTTGTACACAGTCAGTGTGCGATCTACTAGAACATTATATTAGTCCATTTAAAGTCTTGTTTTGTACACAGTCAGTGTGCGATCTACTAGAACATTATATTAGTCCATTTAAAGTCTTGTTTTGTACACAGTCAGTGTGCGATCTACTAGAACATTATATTAGTCCATTTAAAGTCTTGTTTTGTACACAGTCAGTGTGCGATCTACTAGAACATTATATTAGTCCATTTAAAGTCTTGTTTTGTACACAGTCAGTGTGCGATCTACTAGAACATTATATTAGTCCATTTAAAGTCTTGTTTTGTACACAGTCAGTGTGCGATCTACTAGAACATTATATTAGTCCATTTAAAGTCTTGTTTTGTACACAGTCAGTGTGCGATCTACTAGAACATTATATTAGTCCATTTAAAGTCTTGTTTTGTACACAGTCAGTGTGCGATCTACTAGAACATTATATTAGTCCATTTAAAGTCTTGTTTTGTACACAGTCAGTGTGCGATCTACTAGAACATTATATTAGTCCATTTAAAGTCTTGTTTTGTACACAGTCAGTGTGCGATCTACTAGAACATTATATTAGTCCATTTAAAGTCTTGTTTTGTACACAGTCAGTGTGCGATCTACTAGAACATTATATTAGTCCATTTAAAGTCTTGTTTTGTACACAGTCAGTGTGCGATCTACTAGAACATTATATTAGTCCATTTAAAGTCTTGTTTTGTACACAGTCAGTGTGCGATCTACTAGAACATTATATTAGTCCATTTAAAGTCTTGTTTTGTACACAGTCAGTGTGCGATCTACTAGAACATTATATTAGTCCATTTAAAGTCTTGTTTTGTACACAGTCAGTGTGCGATCTACTAGAACATTATATTAGTCCATTTAAAGTCTTGTTTTGCACACAGTCAGTGTGCGATCTACTAGAACATTATATTAGTCCATTTAAAGTCTTGTTTTGCGCACAGTCAGTGTGCGATCTACTAGAACATTATATTAGTCCATTTAAAGTCTTGTTTTGTACACAGTCAGTGTGCGATCTACTAGAACATTATATTAGTCCATTTAAAGTCTTGTTTTGTACACAGTCAGTGTGCGATCTACTAGAACATTATATTAGTCCATTTAAAGTCTTGTTTTGCACACAGTCAGTGTGCGATCTACTAGAACATTATATTAGTCCATTTAAAGTCTTGTTTTGCGCACAGTCAGTGTGCGATCTACTAGAACATTATATTAGTCCATTTAAAGTCTTGTTTTGTACACAGTCAGTGTGCGATCTACTAGAACATTATATTAATCCATTTAAAGTCTTGTTTTGTGCACAGTCAGTGTGCGATCTACTAGAACATTATTTTAGTCCATTTAAAGTCTTGTTTTGTACACAGACAGTGTGCGATCTACTAGAACATTATTTTAGTCCATTTAAAGTCTTGTTTTGTACACAGTCAGTGTGCGATCTACTAGAACATTATATTAGTCCATTTAAAGTCTTGTTTTGTACACAGTCAGTGTGCGATCTACTAGAACATTATTTTAGTCCATTTAAAGTCTTGTTTTGTGCACAGTCAGTGTGCGATCTACTAGAACATTATTTTAATCCATTTAAAGTCTTGTTTTGTGCACAGTCAGTGTGCGATCTACTAGAACATTATTTTAGTCCATTTAAAGTCTTGTTTTGTACACAGTCAGTGTGCGATCTACTAGAACATTATTTTAATCCATTTAAAGTCTTGTTTTGTGCACAGTCAGTGTGCGATCTACTAGAACATTATTTTAGTCCATTTAAAGTCTTGTTTTGTACACAGTCAGTGTGCGATCTACTAGAACATTATTTTAATCCATTTAAAGTCTTGTTTTGCGCACAGTCAGTGTGCGATCTACTAGAACATTATATTAGTCCATTTAAAGTCTTGTTTTGCACACAGTCAGTGTGCGATCTACTAGAACATTATTTTAATCCATTTAAAGTCTTGTTTTGTGCACAGTCAGTGTGCGATCTACTAGAACATTATTTTAGTCCATTTAAAGTCTTGTTTTGTACACAGTCAGTGTGCGATCTACTAGAACATTATTTTAGTCCATTTAAAGTCTTGTTTTGTACACAGTCAGTGTGCGATCTACTAGAACATTATATTAGTCCATTTAAAGTCTTGTTTTGTACACAGTCAGTGTGCGATCTACTAGAACATTATATTAGTCCATTTAAAGTCTTGTTTTGTACACAGTCAGTGTGCGATCTACTAGAACATTATATTAATCCATTTAAAGTCTTGTTTTGTGCACAGTCAGTGTGCGATCTACTAGAACATTATATTAGTCCATTTAAAGTCTTGTTTTGTACACAGTCAGTGTGCGATCTACTAGAACATTATTTTAGTCCATTTAAAGTCTTGTTTTGTGCACAGTCAGTGTGCGATCTACTAGAACATTATATTAGTCCATTTAAAGTCTTGTTTTGTACACAGTCAGTGTGCGATCTACTAGAACATTATATTAATCCATTTAAAGTCTTGTTTTGTGCACAGTCAGTGTGCGATCTACTAGAACATTATTTTAGTCCATTTAAAGTCTTGTTTTGTGCACAGTCAGTGTGCGATCTACTAGAACATTATATTAGTCCATTTAAAGTCTTGTTTTGCACACAGTCAGTGTGCGATCTACTAGAACATTATATTAATCCATTTAAAGTCTTGTTTTGCACACAGTCAGTGTGCGATCTACTAGAACATTATTTTAGTCCATTTAAAGTCTTGTTTTGTGCACAGTCAGTGTGCGATCTACTAGAACATTATTTTAGTCCATTTAAAGTCTTGTTTTGTACACAGTCAGTGTGCGATCTACTAGAACATTATATTAGTCCATTTAAAGTCTTGTTTTGTACACAGTCAGTGTGCGATCTACTAGAACATTATATTAGTCCATTTAAAGTCTTGTTTTGTACACAGTCAGTGTGCGATCTACTAGAACATTATATTAGTCCATTTAAAGTCTTGTTTTGCACACAGTCAGTGTGCGATCTACTAGAACATTATATTAATCCATTTAAAGTCTTGTTTTGTGCACAGTCAGTGTGCGATCTACTAGAACATTATTTTAGTCCATTTAAAGTCTTGTTTTGTGCACAGTCAGTGTGCGATCTACTAGAACATTATATTAGTCCATTTAAAGTCTTGTTTTGTGCACAGTCAGTGTGCGATCTACTAGAACATTATTTTAGTCCATTTAAAGTCTTGTTTTGTGCACAGTCAGTGTGCGATCTACTAGAACATTATATTAGTCCATTTAAAGTCTTGTTTTGTACACAGTCAGTGTGCGATCTACTAGAACATTATATTAGTCCATTTAAAGTCTTGTTTTGTACACAGTCAGTGTGCGATCTACTAGAACATTATTTTAGTCCATTTAAAGTCTTGTTTTGTACACAGTCAGTGTGCGATCTACTAGAACATTATATTAGTCCATTTAAAGTCTTGTTTTGTACACAGTCAGTGTGCGATCTACTAGAACATTATATTAGTCCATTTAAAGTCTTGTTTTGTACACAGTCAGTGTGCGATCTACTAGAACATTATATTAATCCATTTAAAGTCTTGTTTTGTGCACAGTCAGTGTGCGATCTACTAGAACATTATATTAGTCCATTTAAAGTCTTGTTTTGTACACAGTCAGTGTGCGATCTACTAGAACATTATATTAGTCCATTTAAAGTCTTGTTTTGTACACAGTCAGTGTGCGATCTACTAGAACATTATATTAATCCATTTAAAGTCTTGTTTTGTGCACAGTCAGTGTGCGATCTACTAGAACATTATATTAGTCCATTTAAAGTCTTGTTTTGTACACAGTCAGTGTGCGATCTACTAGAACATTATTTTAGTCCATTTAAAGTCTTGTTTTGTACACAGTCAGTGTGCGATCTACTAGAACATTATATTAGTCCATTTAAAGTCTTGTTTTGTACACAGTCAGTGTGCGATCTACTAGAACATTATATTAGTCCATTTAAAGTCTTGTTTTGTACACAGTCAGTGTGCGATCTACTAGAACATTATATTAGTCCATTTAAAGTCTTGTTTTGTGCACAGTCAGTGTGCGATCTACTAGAACATTATTTTAGTCCATTTAAAGTCTTGTTTTGTACACAGTCAGTGTGCGATCTACTAGAACATTATATTAATCCATTTAAAGTCTTGTTTTGCGCACAGTCAGTGTGCGATCTACTAGAACATTATATTAGTCCATTTAAAGTCTTGTTTTGTACACAGTCAGTGTGCGATCTACTAGAACATTATATTAGTCCATTTAAAGTCTTGTTTTGTGCACAGTCAGTGTGCGATCTACTAGAACATTATTTTAGTCCATTTAAAGTCTTGTTTTGTGCACAGACAGTGTGCGATCTACTAGAACATTATATTAGTCCATTTAAAGTCTTGTTTTGCGCACAGTCAGTGTGCGATCTACTAGAACATTATTTTAGTCCATTTAAAGTCTTGTTTTGTGCACAGACAGTGTGCGATCTACTAGAACATTATTTTAGTCCATTTAAAGTCTTGTTTTGTGCACAGACAGTGTGCGATCTACTAGAACATTATATTAGTCCATTTAAAGTCTTGTTTTGCGCACAGTCAGTGTGCGATCTACTAGAACATTATTTTAGTCCATTTAAAGTCTTGTTTTGTGCACAGTCAGTGTGCGATCTACTAGAACATTATATTAGTCCATTTAAAGTCTTGTTTTGCGCACAGTCAGTGTGCGATCTACTAGAACATTATATTAATCCATTTAAAGTCTTGTTTTGTGCACAGTCAGTGTGCGATCTACTAGAACATTATATTAGTCCATTTAAAGTCTTGTTTTGCGCACAGTCAGTGTGCGATCTACTAGAACATTATTTTAGTCCATTTAAAGTCTTGTTTTGCACACAGTCAGTGTGCGATCTACTAGAACATTATATTAGTCCATTTAAAGTCTTGTTTTGCGCACAGTCAGTGTGCGATCTACTAGAACATTATATTAGTCCATTTAAAGTCTTGTTTTGTGCACAGTCAGTGTGCGATCTACTAGAACATTATATTAGTCCATTTAAAGTCTTGTTTTGTGCACAGACAGTGTGCGATCTACTAGAACATTATATTAGTCCATTTAAAGTCTTGTTTTGCGCACAGTCAGTGTGCGATCTACTAGAACATTATATTAGTCCATTTAAAGTCTTGTTTTGTGCACAGTCAGTGTGCGATCTACTAGAACATTATATTAATCCATTTAAAGTCTTGTTTTGTACACAGTCAGTGTGCGATCTACTAGAACATTATATTAGTCCATTTAAAGTCTTGTTTTGTACACAGTCAGTGTGCGATCTACTAGAACATTATATTAGTCCATTTAAAGTCTTGTTTTGTGCACAGACAGTGTGCGATCTACTAGAACATTATTTTAGTCCATTTAAAGTCTTGTTTTGTGCACAGACAGTGTGCGATCTACTAGAACATTATTTTAGTCCATTTAAAGTCTTGTTTTGTACACAGTCAGTGTGCGATCTACTAGAACATTATATTAGTCCATTTAAAGTCTTGTTTTGTGCACAGACAGTGTGCGATCTACTAGAACATTATTTTAGTCCATTTAAAGTCTTGTTTTGCACACAGTCAGTGTGCGATCTACTAGAACATTATATTAGTCCATTTAAAGTCTTGTTTTGTTCACAGTCAGTGTGCGATCTACTAGAACATTATATTAGTCCATTTAAAGTCTTGTTTTGTGCACAGACAGTGTGCGATCTACTAGAACATTATTTTAGTCCATTTAAAGTCTTGTTTTGTACACAGTCAGTGTGCGATCTACTAGAACATTATATTAGTCCATTTAAAGTCTTGTTTTGTGCACAGTCAGTGTGCGATCTACTAGAACATTATATTAGTCCATTTAAAGTCTTGTTTTGTGCACAGACAGTGTGCGATCTACTAGAACATTATTTTAGTCCATTTAAAGTCTTGTTTTGTGCACAGTCAGTGTGCGATCTACTAGAACATTATTTTAATCCATTTAAAGTCTTGTTTTGTGCACAGTCAGTGTGCGATCTACTAGAACATTATATTAGTCCATTTAAAGTCTTGTTTTGTGCACAGTCAGTGTGCGATCTACTAGAACATTATTTTAGTCCATTTAAAGTCTTGTTTTGTGCACAGTCAGTGTGCCATCTACTAGAACATTATTTTAGTCCATTTAAAGTCTTGTTTTGTGCACAGTCAGTGTGCGATCTACTAGAACATTATATTAGTCCATTTAAAGTCTTGTTTTGTACACAGTCAGTGTGCGATCTACTAGAACATTATTTTAGTCCATTTAAAGTCTTGTTTTGTGCACAGTCAGTGTGCGATCTGCTAGAACATTATTTTAGTCCATTTAAAGTCTTGTTTTGTGCACAGTCAGTGTGCGATCTACTAGAACATTATATTAGTCCATTTAAAGTCTTGTTTTGTACACAGTCAGTGTGCGATCTACTAGAACATTATTTTAGTCCATTTAAAGTCTTGTTTTGTGCACAGTCAGTGTGCGATCTGCTAGAACATTATTTTAGTCCATTTAAAGTCTTGTTTTGTGCACAGTCAGTGTGCCATCTACTAGAACATTATTTTAGTCCATTTAAAGTCTTGTTTTGTGCACAGTCAGTGTGCGATCTACTAGAACATTATTTTAGTCCATTTAAAGTCTTGTTTTGTGCACAGTCAGTGTGCGATCTACTAGAACATTATTTTAGTCCATTTAAAGTCTTGTTTTGTGCACAGTCAGTGTGCCATCTACTAGAACATTATTTTAGTCCATTTAAAGTCTTGTTTTGTGCACAGTCAGTGTGCGATCTACTAGAACATTATTTTAGTCCATTTAAAGTCTTGTTTTGTACACAGTCAGTGTGCGATCTACTAGAACATTATTTTAGTCCATTTAAAGTCTTGTTTTGTACACAGTCAGTGTGCGATCTACTAGAACATTATATTAGTCCATTTAAAGTCTTGTTTTGTACACAGTCAGTGTGCGATCTACTAGAACATTATATTAGTCCATTTAAAGTCTTGTTTTGTACACAGTCAGTGTGCGATCTACTAGAACATTATATTAATCCATTTAAAGTCTTGTTTTGTGCACAGTCAGTGTGCGATCTACTAGAACATTATTTTAGTCCATTTAAAGTCTTGTTTTGTGCACAGTCAGTGTGCGATCTACTAGAACATTATATTAGTCCATTTAAAGTCTTGTTTTGTACACAGTCAGTGTGCGATCTACTAGAACATTATTTTAGTCCATTTAAAGTCTTGTTTTGTGCACAGTCAGTGTGCGATCTACTAGAACATTATATTAGTCCATTTAAAGTCTTGTTTTGTACACAGTCAGTGTGCGATCTACTAGAACATTATATTAGTCCATTTAAAGTCTTGTTTTGTACACAGATAGTGTGCGATCTACTAGAACATTATATTAATCCATTTAAAGTCTTGTTTTGTACACAGTCAGTGTGCGATCTACTAGAACATTATATTAGTCCATTTAAAGTCTTGTTTTGTACACAGTCAGTGTGCGATCTACTAGAACATTATATTAGTCCATTTAAAGTCTTGTTTTGTGCACAGTCAGTGTGCGATCTACTAGAACATTATATTAGTCCATTTAAAGTCTTGTTTTGTACACAGTCAGTGTGCGATCTACTAGAACATTATTTTAGTCCATTTAAAGTCTTGTTTTGTACACAGTCAGTGTGCGATCTACTAGAACATTATATTAATCCATTTAAAGTCTTGTTTTGCGCACAGTCAGTGTGCGATCTACTAGAACATTATATTAGTCCATTTAAAGTCTTGTTTTGTACACAGTCAGTGTGCGATCTACTAGAACATTATTTTAGTCCATTTAAAGTCTTGTTTTGTGCACAGTCAGTGTGCGATCTACTAGAACATTATTTTAGTCCATTTAAAGTCTTGTTTTGTGCACAGTCAGTGTGCGATCTACTAGAACATTATATTAATCCATTTAAAGTCTTGTTTTGTACACAGTCAGTGTGCGATCTACTAGAACATTATTTTAGTCCATTTAAAGTCTTGTTTTGTACACAGTCAGTGTGCGATCTACTAGAACATTATTTTAGTCCATTTAAAGTCTTGTTTTGTGCACAGTCAGTGTGCGATCTACTAGAACATTATATTAATCCATTTAAAGTCTTGTTTTGTACACAGTCAGTGTGCGATCTACTAGAACATTATTTTAGTCCATTTAAAGTCTTGTTTTGTGCACAGTCAGTGTGCGATCTACTAGAACATTATATTAGTCCATTTAAAGTCTTGTTTTGTGCACAGTCAGTGTGCGATCTACTAGAACATTATTTTAGTCCATTTAAAGTCTTGTTTTGTGCACAGTCAGTGTGCGATCTACTAGAACATTATATTAGTCCATTTAAAGTCTTGTTTTGTACACAGTCAGTGTGCGATCTACTAGAACATTATATTAGTCCATTTAAAGTCTTGTTTTGTACACAGTCAGTGTGCGATCTACTAGAACATTATTTTAGTCCATTTAAAGTCTTGTTTTGTGCACAGTCAGTGTGCGATCTACTAGAACATTATATTAGTCCATTTAAAGTCTTGTTTTGTGCACAGTCAGTGTGCGATCTACTAGAACATTATTTTAGTCCATTTAAAGTCTTGTTTTGTGCACAGTCAGTGTGCGATCTACTAGAACATTATATTAGTCCATTTAAAGTCTTGTTTTGTACACAGTCAGTGTGCGATCTACTAGAACATTATATTAGTCCATTTAAAGTCTTGTTTTGTGCACAGTCAGTGTGCGATCTACTAGAACATTATTTTAGTCCATTTAAAGTCTTGTTTTGTACACAGTCAGTGTGCGATCTACTAGAACATTATATTAATCCATTTAAAGTCTTGTTTTGCGCACAGTCAGTGTGCGATCTACTAGAACATTATATTAGTCCATTTAAAGTCTTGTTTTGCGCACAGTCAGTGTGCGATCTACTAGAACATTATTTTAGTCCATTTAAAGTCTTGTTTTGTGCACAGACAGTGTGCGATCTACTAGAACATTATATTAGTCCATTTAAAGTCTTGTTTTGTGCACAGTCAGTGTGCGATCTACTAGAACATTATTTTAGTCCATTTAAAGTCTTGTTTTGTGCACAGACAGTGTGCGATCTACTAGAACATTATATTAGTCCATTTAAAGTCTTGTTTTGCGCACAGTCAGTGTGCGATCTACTAGAACATTATTTTAGTCCATTTAAAGTCTTGTTTTGTGCACAGACAGTGTGCGATCTACTAGAACATTATTTTAGTCCATTTAAAGTCTTGTTTTGTGCACAGACAGTGTGCGATCTACTAGAACATTATTTTAGTCCATTTAAAGTCTTGTTTTGTGCACAGACAGTGTGCGATCTACTAGAACATTATATTAGTCCATTTAAAGTCTTGTTTTGCGCACAGTCAGTGTGCGATCTACTAGAACATTATTTTAGTCCATTTAAAGTCTTGTTTTGTGCACAGTCAGTGTGCGATCTACTAGAACATTATATTAGTCCATTTAAAGTCTTGTTTTGCGCACAGTCAGTGTGCGATCTACTAGAACATTATATTAATCCATTTAAAGTCTTGTTTTGTGCACAGTCAGTGTGCGATCTACTAGAACATTATATTAGTCCATTTAAAGTCTTGTTTTGCGCACAGTCAGTGTGCGATCTACTAGAACATTATTTTAGTCCATTTAAAGTCTTGTTTTGCACACAGTCAGTGTGCGATCTACTAGAACATTATATTAGTCCATTTAAAGTCTTGTTTTGCGCACAGTCAGTGTGCGATCTACTAGAACATTATATTAGTCCATTTAAAGTCTTGTTTTGTGCACAGTCAGTGTGCGATCTACTAGAACATTATATTAATCCATTTAAAGTCTTGTTTTGTGCACAGTCAGTGTGCGATCTACTAGAACATTATATTAGTCCATTTAAAGTCTTGTTTTGTGCACAGACAGTGTGCGATCTACTAGAACATTATATTAGTCCATTTAAAGTCTTGTTTTGCGCACAGTCAGTGTGCGATCTACTAGAACATTATATTAGTCCATTTAAAGTCTTGTTTTGTGCACAGTCAGTGTGCGATCTACTAGAACATTATATTAATCCATTTAAAGTCTTGTTTTGTACACAGTCAGTGTGCGATCTACTAGAACATTATATTAGTCCATTTAAAGTCTTGTTTTGTACACAGTCAGTGTGCGATCTACTAGAACATTATATTAGTCCATTTAAAGTCTTGTTTTGTTCACAGTCAGTGTGCGATCTACTAGAACATTATATTAGTCCATTTAAAGTCTTGTTTTGTGCACAGACAGTGTGCGATCTACTAGAACATTATTTTAGTCCATTTAAAGTCTTGTTTTGTGCACAGTCAGTGTGCGATCTACTAGAACATTATATTAGTCCATTTAAAGTCTTGTTTTGCGCACAGTCAGTGTGCGATCTACTAGAACATTATATTAGTCCATTTAAAGTCTTGTTTTGTGCACAGACAGTGTGCGATCTACTAGAACATTATATTAGTCCATTTAAAGTCTTGTTTTGTGCACAGACAGTGTGCGATCTACTAGAACATTATTTTAGTCCATTTAAAGTCTTGTTTTGTACACAGTCAGTGTGCGATCTACTAGAACATTATATTAGTCCATTTAAAGTCTTGTTTTGTGCACAGTCAGTGTGCGATCTACTAGAACATTATATTAGTCCATTTAAAGTCTTGTTTTGTACACAGTCAGTGTGCGATCTACTAGAACATTATATTAGTCCATTTAAAGTCTTGTTTTGTGCACAGACAGTGTGCGATCTACTAGAACATTATTTTAGTCCATTTAAAGTCTTGTTTTGTGCACAGTCAGTGTGCGATCTACTAGAACATTATTTTAGTCCATTTAAAGTCTTGTTTTGCGCACAGTCAGTGTGCGATCTACTAGAACATTATTTTAGTCCATTTAAAGTCTTGTTTTGTGCACAGTCAGTGTGCGATCTACTAGAACATTATATTAATCCATTTAAAGTCTTGTTTTGTGCACAGTCAGTGTGCGATCTACTAGAACATTATATTAGTCCATTTAAAGTCTTGTTTTGTGCACAGTCAGTGTGCGATCTACTAGAACATTATTTTAGTCCATTTAAAGTCTTGTTTTGTGCACAGTCAGTGTGCCATCTACTAGAACATTATTTTAGTCCATTTAAAGTCTTGTTTTGTGCACAGTCAGTGTGCGATCTACTAGAACATTATATTAGTCCATTTAAAGTCTTGTTTTGTACACAGTCAGTGTGCGATCTACTAGAACATTATTTTAGTCCATTTAAAGTCTTGTTTTGTGCACAGTCAGTGTGCGATCTGCTAGAACATTATTTTAGTCCATTTAAAGTCTTGTTTTGTGCACAGTCAGTGTGCGATCTACTAGAACATTATATTAGTCCATTTAAAGTCTTGTTTTGTACACAGTCAGTGTGCGATCTACTAGAACATTATTTTAGTCCATTTAAAGTCTTGTTTTGTGCACAGTCAGTGTGCGATCTGCTAGAACATTATTTTAGTCCATTTAAAGTCTTGTTTTGTGCACAGTCAGTGTGCCATCTACTAGAACATTATTTTAGTCCATTTAAAGTCTTGTTTTGTGCACAGTCAGTGTGCGATCTACTAGAACATTATTTTAGTCCATTTAAAGTCTTGTTTTGTGCACAGTCAGTGTGCGATCTACTAGAACATTATTTTAGTCCATTTAAAGTCTTGTTTTGTGCACAGTCAGTGTGCCATCTACTAGAACATTATTTTAGTCCATTTAAAGTCTTGTTTTGTGCACAGTCAGTGTGCGATCTACTAGAACATTATATTAGTCCATTTAAAGTCTTGTTTT
The DNA here is from genome assembly GCA_023566225.1 of Romanogobio albipinnatus. Taxonomy (NCBI): domain Eukaryota; kingdom Metazoa; phylum Chordata; class Actinopteri; order Cypriniformes; family Gobionidae; genus Romanogobio; species Romanogobio albipinnatus. The sequence goes on from JAKRKY010000040.1 coordinate 12,200, forward strand.
GTACACAGTCAGTGTGCGATCTACTAGAACATTATTTTAGTCCATTTAAAGTCTTGTTTTGTGCACAGTCAGTGTGCGATCTACTAGAACATTATATTAGTCCATTTAAAGTCTTGTTTTGTACACAGTCAGTGTGCGATCTACTAGAACATTATATTAGTCCATTTAAAGTCTTGTTTTGTACACAGTCAGTGTGCGATCTACTAGAACATTATTTTAGTCCATTTAAAGTCTTGTTTTGTGCACAGTCAGTGTGCGATCTACTAGAACATTATATTAGTCCATTTAAAGTCTTGTTTTGTGCACAGTCAGTGTGCGATCTACTAGAACATTATTTTAATCCATTTAAAGTCTTGTTTTGCACACAGACAGTGTGCGATCTACTAGAACATTATTTTAGTCCATTTAAAGTCTTGTTTTGTGCACAGTCAGTGTGCGATCTACTAGAACATTATATTAGTCCATTTAAAGTCTTGTTTTGTGCACAGACAGTGTGCGATCTACTAGAACATTATATTAGTCCATTTAAAGTCTTGTTTTGTGCACAGACAGTGTGCGATCTACTAGAACATTATATTAGTCCATTTAAAGTCTTGTTTTGTGCACAGACAGTGTGCGATCTACTAGAACATTATATTAGTCCATTTAAAGTCTTGTTTTGTGCACAGACAGTGTGCGATCTGCTAGAACATTATTTTAGTCCATTTAAAGTCTTGTTTTGTACACAGTCAGTGTGCGATCTACTAGAACATTATATTAGTCCATTTAAAGTCTTGTTTTGTGCACAGACAGTGTGCGATCTACTAGAACATTATTTTAGTCCATTTAAAGTCTTGTTTTGTGCACAGTCAGTGTGCGATCTACTAGAACATTATATTAGTCCATTTAAAGTCTTGTTTTGTGCACAGTCAGTGTGCGATCTACTAGAACATTATTTTAGTCCATTTAAAGTCTTGTTTTGCACACAGTCAGTGTGCGATCTACTAGAACATTATTTTAGTCCATTTAAAGTCTTGTTTTGCACACAGTCAGAGTGCGATCTACTAGAACATTATTTTAGTCCATTTAAAGTCTTGTTTTGCACACAGTCAGTGTGCGATCTACTAGAACATTATTTTAGTCCATTTAAAGTCTTGTTTTGTACACAGTCAGTGTGCGATCTACTAGAACATTATTTTAGTCCATTTAAAGTCTTGTTTTGTACACAGTCAGTGTGCGATCTACTAGAACATTATTTTAGTCCATTTAAAGTCTTGTTTTGTGCACAGACAGTGTGCGATCTGCTAGAACATTATTTTAGTCCATTTAAAGTCTTGTTTTGCACACAGTCAGAGTAGTAAGTATACTGCACCAAATGTCAAAATTTGATTGATTGACAGGTGGGCGGGGCTTCCGGTATAGGGGGCGGGACTTCCGGTATAGGGGCGGGACTTCCGGTGTGGGCGAGACTTCCGGTGTAGGCGGGACTTCCGGTGTAGGCGGGACTTCCTGTATAGGCGGGACTTCCTGTATAGGCGGGACTTCCTGTATAGGCGGGACTTCCTGTTTAATAAATCATGTGATTGACATTAGGTTTTGACAGTTGGTTTTTGACCTATTGTCATAATAAATCATATGATTGACAGTTGGTTTTGATGGTTTTTTGACATTAGGTTTTTTGTTTTGATTAATTTGACAGTTGGTTTTTTGTTTTTGAATGCGATATAAGCGGGACTTCCTGTTTAATAAATCATGTGATTGACATTAGGTTTTGACAGTTGGTTTTTGACCTATTGTCATAATAAATCATATGATTGACAGTTGGTTTTGATGGTTTTTTGACATTAGGTTTTTTGTTTTGATTAATTTGACAGTTGGTTTTTTGTTTTTGAATGCGGTATAATAAATCATGTTATTGACAGAAGGTTTTATCTTTTGAAGTCGCTGTTATCAGAAAATTCCCCTCCCACCCTGCCACATCCCAGAGCAGCGTATATATATATAAATGGGGCCAGTGTGTTCTACAGCTATCAGCAAAAAGAGAAACATGAGCTACATGAGCATGGACGGATTATCAGCTCCTGAAACCCCAGATGCGGGGTTGCGCAGCAGGACGTTCGACAGTCTGATGACCAGTCTACCTATGGCGCCGAGAAAACCTTATGGGCACGTCCGTTTGACAAGCTTTCTCCATGAACTTTCGGAATGGACTAAAGGAGAATTTATGATGAACAGCAAGCGTGTAATCGGGTACAGATTTCATAAAACAACTCAAGTTGTTATACTCTACACCACCGACAGCGCGGGCGAGTTTCACCCCGGGGAAGACGCATGTCTTGTATTTCCTAAAAAAGACTGGGCATTATTTTACAATTTTGTGTGGAAGGATCTGAAGAGCGGCGGTCAAGAACCTCTGTACGTTGGAGAGTGGGACGGGGTCACCCCGAATGCCCGGTACCGCGTGGTAGGTGACCACACTAAAAAGAACCCGGATGATTCTGTCTACATATTCTGCTGTGATGACAAGACAAAGCTCACCGAAGATCGGTCAGGGGTCGTCCTGCCTAACGAGCATAACAATCTGTATGAAATGCAATTTTTGTTCAAGTGGCAAGATCTGAGTCAGCTGGATATTATGTTTTCAATCATAAACAAGCTGTTCAAATGGTGCGAGCTGCACGACGGCTACAACAAAATTAAAGTGCAGCTGTTCCACCCTGAGAGATGTCCGCGCAGCAGTACATACGCGGGGTATTCACCCCCCATTCACTACAGACATCCGGGACCTCGACGGTCAGCCCCTCCCAGACGTCGTTTATAAACCACAGCTGAAGCGCCACAACGTCCCCGCCCCTTTACTGCATCTGACATAAAGTCAGCGGCCAAACCCTCTCAAGCAACATTTATAAACCATGGCTGAAGACGGCGCTTCAGAACCCGCTCATGTGTGCAGCTGCGGCATCTCTTTCGGCAGCATTCTCGACCCTCCTGACGACAATGCAAGCGACTATTGTCTGACTTACCCCCTTGGATCATCGGACCTTCACAAAGACTGGCAATCGCCCCTCCAAATCGACTGGGACCCGTTAATCGAATGCGACTGCGGCCACGGTCCTGCTAAAACTATCAAACGCTCCAAAGACTGGCTGGACAAATTAGGCTCGGACCTCGGATCACACAACCTGACTTACCTCCCCAGTGCTAAAGCCGGTCACGACGCTACAGACGGATGTTTCAGCGACGTCGGATTCAAAATCGTAAAAGCAGCAACCGTGGTGCTGCTGGAACATCTCATCGGTGATAAGCTGAAGGCCGACTGCGAGGGGTGTGCGATTGACCACCCCAGCCAGCTGCAACATTCCTGCCTGTTTGACCCTCCCAACTTCTACTTCGACACACACTTTGACGAGCTGTCAGGCAAGCTGTTTAAGCCCTTTTTCCATTCCATCATCGGCATTCTCCTAAACCGCTGCGGGCTAAAATCTCACCCCCAGCATATTCAAGGGACAGTCGGGGGTATTCTGCACGAATTAAAAGACGAACCATTCATCATTGCCAAGCTAGAAGAAATCAGGTTGAAACTTCTGGACAAACCCTGCAAGGAAATAGTCTACGACGTCGTTGATCTCTGGCAAGGTCTCTCAATTGTGAATGGAGAGTGACCAACCCCCCTCCGCGATGGGTGTAGTCTGTAGTCTAAGGAGCTGTTTGGAACTCGTGTTTAAAGACCATTTCAAACATCAGATGACCGAGCTACTGGATAAGATTATTGCGGACGCTGCCCACCCTGATACCCCAGTTGGTCATGACACTACGCGTCAGGCAAATCTCAAGAAGAATATGCCGATAATGAGAGGGATGGCTAATGCATGGGACGATTTGATTGAAAAATGTGTTGATGGTCTCGATCCACCCGATGTAATGATAGAAGCTATTCTAGAAATGATGTGTGAATCACGCGCTGAGATCACAATCTCAGACGTGTTGTGTACTTGTACCTACGTGGCAGATGTATGTACCGAGTTGATAAAGAAAAAGGGTGATGATGACGACTCTGCCAAAATTACCGAAATGTATATCGATTTCATCCTAGACAAAAACATGAAGGCCTGTCGCGACTTTCTTTTCTGGTTAGACAGTCAGTAATGTCATTATCACTAACCATTTACTACATTATTATTTTTTTACTAACCATTTTTTAGCTTACTCTGTTGTATTATATCCATTTTAGCCACTGTCTATCCTGTAATGTTGTATTATATCCATTTTAGCTACTATGTATCCTGTAATGTTATTTTCCATTTTGTTTTTTACTTACTGCTACTTATTATATCCATTTTTAGTTAGATTGTGTTATATTAACATCATTATATCCTTTTTGTACTTACTGTGTATCCTGTAATGTCGTTATATCCATTTTTTTTTTTTACTCTACCTGTATTATTTCCATTTTTACTTAGATCTTGCATGTATCCTGTAACGGATTTTTTTAAATAAAAGATTGATTCAAAATACTTGTACGCGTTATTCTTTTGCGGCGGTTGAAACGACAGCATGTCGGAGCTCATGAAAAAGGCTTATTATACACCGTCCAACCCCGGCTCTCTAGGGGGTAAAAAACGATTAAAAGACGCCGTCTTAAAAGATACCGGCGTCCGTCTAAGCGATAAAGAGGTTTCAGATTGGTTGGCGGGTGAGGATGCTTACACATTACACAAAACAGCACCTATAAAATACAAACGAAATAGAGTGGTTGTGTATGGGATCGATACACAGTTCCAGGCTGATCTTGTCGACATGACTGCCTACGCCAAGGATAATGACGGTCATAAATACCTACTGACATGCATAGATGTATTTAGCAAGTTCTCATGGGTCAGAGTTTTGAAGAATAAGAGTGGCATTGAGGTCACTAAAGCGTTCCAGTCTATACTCGAAGAGGGTCGTGTACCTCAGAAATTGCAGACGGATAAGGGAAAGGAATTTTTTAACAAACATTTTCAAGATGTGATGAAAAAGCACGACATCAACCACTTCGCCACCGCTACCGATTTGAAAGCCAGCGTCGTAGAACGATTTAATAGAACATTAAAAAGCCGCATGTGGAGATTTTTAACGGCTACAAATTCCCGCCGATACATTGATGTTTTACAAGACATTATTCAAGGGTACAACAGCAGTTATCACCGAAGTATCAGAATGAGACCCGTGGACGTCGACAAAGCAAATGAGGGTCAAGTGTTTGAAAATTTGTACGGCGATATAAAGAAGAAGAAGAAGACCGTATTTAATTTAAAAGTCGGCGACGTTGTCAGGATTTCTAAAGTGAGAGGACCGTTCGCCAAAGGTTATGAGCAGAACTACACGGAAGAATTTTTCACAGTATCCTCATGTATTCCGCGTCACCCCCCGGTCTACAGACTCAAGGATTATGATGGCGATGTCATAGATGGGGTTTTTTATGAAGAAGAGTTGCAAAAAATAATTGTGAGTAAAAACAAATCTTTTAAGGTGGAAAAGATTTTAGGTCAGAAAAAACAGGGGAAATCTACGCTTGTTCTAGTGAAATGGCTAGGATGGCCTTCAAAATTTAATAGTTATATAGATAAAAAAACTCTGCTGGACTTGCAATCTCCTTAAAACGCTCAGTCGTTAACGGATGAGACCATACGAGCGAAGGAGCATCATGGAGGATCACGGGTTCTACGTCACGTTGCCATGCAATGCGTCGTCGTCGGTTTATCCTGAAAATCGTATAGCCAGCTATACAACCAGGTTGGCTAAAGCTATAGACTTGAAAGGACAATGGGAAGTCGGACTCGCCGAAATCGAATATCCTAGAAGTTGGTACAACTTTAATGACGAAGATGGTCATTTCATCCTACATACGACCCCGGAACCCCCGGATAGCAATCCCTCAAATATTGTTTTTTCTATCATTACGAAATTACACATAAGCGGGGGTTACTACGCAAACATTCGCGCGATCCTCCGGGCTATAAATCAACTCATCACACCAGCGGCCGTATTGAATCACGACGAATTAAAAAACAAAGTCTTTCTGGTCGCGAAACCAAACATTTCAGTGAGTTTCCGAGGAAGACTAGCCACTATTTTAGGAATGACTAAAAAACCTCTCGGAGGTTTAAACGATCATAAAGAACCCGATTTTACTACGGACGTCATCACATACGCTCCTCATCAATCCGACATCAATGCTGGGTTCTATACAATGTACGTTTACACGGACATCATCCAATATCAAGCGGTCGGTGATTCGCACGTGCCCCTCTTGAGATGTGTACATATAACGGGTAAAGGCAACGACGCGGTCATTGCTAGATACGACAACCCCCATTACGCATCGATCAACAAGGATCACATCAGCAGCATCGTCATAGAGTTGAAGGACGATCAAAACCACGAAGTACCATTTTCTTACGGGAAAGTCATCGTAAAACTACACTTTAAACCAAAAAATATTTCTATTCTTTAAAAAAATGGTTTATTATAGACCCGGAGAGTCCAATACCGCGGACTATGTGAGCTATTACCAAAATCAGGCCGGTTCCGGTTTGCCGGGGTATTCGGGATCGGGAGTTATGTACGGTGCGGGGTTAGGAGGCCTATTCAGAGGTCTGTTCAGGATGGCCGTACCGTTGTTAAAAAGAGGATTTAGCATCGCGAAACCTCACCTAAAATCGGCTGCTAAAAATATAGTATCCGACGTCGTCTCAAACGTATTGACGCGTTCGCATAACGATAAAGCTCAAGACGGATCCGGTCTCATGGTCATGGCTCGTAAGAGAATGTCTAAGCCGCCGGGTGTGAGGAGGCGTGGCCAACGGGTGGTACAGAAGAAGAAGAAGAAAACAGTGCGCGGATCAAACAAGCGCTCACTCGTACGCAGAAAGCGTAAGAGGTCTGTTAGTCGAAACGTATCGATCAAGAGAGCCGCAAAATCCATATTCTAACATGGCACTACTCCATCGCATGTCGGGTGAATGCATCAAGTCTGAGCTGGACTTATTTTCGGTCCCGCTGACACAGACAGTTATTGAGAAAAATGGCTATTTAGAAGTAGCACCGTTATCGGCCATATCGGGCTCTGCACCATTGGAATTTTTTATCGCAGGCAACGGCGATGATTATGTGGATCTCAATAACACGATGCTCTACCTGCGGGTGAAAATCACGAAACCTAACGGGGAAGAGATTGCACACCCTGCCAAGGTGGGTCTAATCAACTACCCCGGAGCCACTATGTTTTCACAAGTCGACGTGACCCTTGGCGATCGTCTGATATCTCAGAGTTCGAGCACTTACCCTTATCGCTGTATCATCGAGAGTCTGATCAACTACGGTAAAGATACGTTGGAATCTGTCTTCAGCGCCGGATTGTTCCATAAAGACACGGCGGGTCATATGGACGTTCAAGACCCGGCAGGCCATAACGCGGGGTTGACAAAGAGATCAGGCTACACCAGCGAAAGCAAGGAGGTGGAACTACTAGCCCCCATACACAGCGATATATTCTTCCAAGAGAAACTTATGATAAATGGGGTGGATATCAAGATACGCCTAATTCAAGCAAAAGATGAATTCTGTCTGATGAGGGCCGACGATGTGGCTTACAAATTAAATATAGTGGCCGCATCCCTATTTGTCAAGAAAGTTACTGTATCACCGCCGGTGAGACTGGCTCACGCCCAGACGTTGCTCTCGACAACGGCCAAGTACCCTGTCGATAGGGTCAGTCTAAAATCGTTCTCCATACCGGCCGGCTCTCGTGTTTCGAATCAGGAAAATCTGTTTTTAGGAACACTGCCAAAGTCTATCGTCATTGCCATGGTCGACAACGACGCATTCACCGGTTCCTACGCAAAAAATCCATTCGCGTTCAAACACTACGACCTTGAATTCTTAGCCGTCTATGTTGACGGACAACAGTACCCGGCCAAGCCTCTACAGCCCAATTTCGAAGCTGGTTTGGCAGTACGCGAATATTATCAGTTGGTGATGACGACCGGGAGACATCTTAAAGACCAACCGCTCTGTTTCGGCAGGAATGATTTCCTGAACGGATACACGCTTTACGCATTTAACCTCACGCCCGACGAAGAGTGCGGTCAGCACATTTCCCTCATCAAGTCCGGGAATATCAGAGTCGAAGCTCGTTTCAGAAAACCGCTGCCGAATACCATTAATTTAATTGTTTACGCGGTATTTGACAGCATCATTGAATTGTCTAACCGCCGACAGGTACTCATAGACTACTATTGAGATGAACACGCTGCAACTCACCGCCATCATGGATAAAATTACCTGCAGGACTCATTTTCTCGGCGTTCTACCGAGCGATCAACTACCCGAAAAACCCACAAGGATCTTACCGTCGGCCTGTATCGTGAACACCGACCCTGCTAGCATGCCGGGGGAGCACTGGGTCGCCGTTTATTTAACCCAAGACGGGGGCGCGTGTTTTTTCGACAGCTTCGGCAACCCCCCCACCAGCCATCGCTTTCCAACCAGCATCAATGACTTTCTAGCAGCCAACGATGCCGACGTATTATATTCCGGCAGACGAGTCCAGGATTATTCATCGGACACCTGCGGTCAGCACTGTCTGTTTTTTCTATATCATCTAGCTAGAGGATACGGCTATGATCATGTGATGAAACTATACACCGATGATTATATTAAAAATGATAAAATGGTGTCCCTATTTGTGAAGAGATTAAGACCGTATGTTTGTATTGATACAATGTTGTCCTGCGTTCACTGCGTGCAGACATGTCTGACATATAAATAAAAATCTTGAAACCATTATATTTTTAATCGTCTTTTATTTAATCATAAGATACATATAAATGTACATACAAAATGAAAGGATTCGTTAAAATTCCAACCATTGTCTTCGATCGATAGTCGGGGATTTAAACACAGAGTCTTCGGACTCTGGAAACACCGAGCGTGATTGTCTTCGTGCCCTTTTGGAAGGTCTGACACGGGGTGGGCTGGGGGTGTCGGGTTTACTCTTTAGAGATTTAATGGTGCTCCTGACCTGTTGATTCGGCACTGTAGAAAAAGGGATGTTTAATTCGGCAAAGGCGTGTAGAAACTCTGACCATCCTACAGGTCTCCGGTTATCCCGAACCTTTTGCGGTGCCGTGACATTTTTTAACAAATCGACCATGTGTGAGCCTTGTACGGCTTTACCCCTGAACACAAACTCCCCCGATTCGTTCCACGCGCTTAGTCCTTTAGCTTTAGACATCTTGTCTAATATGTATCTGCTGTTTTTCACACTTCTCGAAGGTACATTCTTCAGAACTTCATCCACCACATGCTCCTCAGCACCGTTGTCATCTTCGACGCTAGCCGCGGTCGGTACTTCATCTTTAGGCGCGGGATCGGGCAACGACTGCGTTAAAACTCCGATCTCCCGATCGCTTTGTTTAACGATGGTCAAAAACCTGCTCAGGGTATTTGTGTAAAGTTTTGCTTTTTCGTACGGGTTCAAATCAGTGCGGAGTAAGATATTTCTCATGGCGCCGTCCAAATCGTTTTCCACGCTCTGTCGAATATTCTCGCGAACATTTTCGGTTCTCACCTTATCCAGTTGATGTTGCGGGACTAAATACATCTTCTCGGCGTACTCCATCCTATCTGTTTGCTATTAAGCTCGAAAGAAAGGGTACGGCGACACTCAGGAGCGGTAAAAGGAATCCACCCTTCTGGTTGAAGACTCGTTTCTTTGCCGCTATGCCGATTTTTTTATTGGCTACAAATTTAATTTCGGCTTTTCTCTTTCTCAGTTTTCGGTACTGTTGTGGATTGACCGGAATCGTCCCGTAGAGGATGTTGAGCGCTACTTCACACAACGATAAAATGAATTCGTCGGATGCCGATTGTAGAATAAGACGCCTTTGTTTAGGAGATGCTTTATGTAGCATTTTTAACACCGGCAGATGTTTACAAAGTCTGGCGGACATGGTGATTTGATCACGTTCTTCTTCTTTTTTTCGGGATGTAAACCACTTGACGGTCGGAAAGCAATCCTGTTCTGAGACGGTACTGCTCGGGGGTTTTTGCTTTATAGTCTATCATTATGTAGCCGAAAGGCTGGTTGACCGCATCGTGGTAGCACTCCATAAAGTATTTTGTGTTTCCGGGGTACATTTGGCGTCCCAGCATCGCTACTTGATTGACGTCCCGAGGATTTTTAAACAGGATCATATAATTGGCGTTTAAGCTGATGGTTCGGCTGGATTTACCCTGTACAAATAAATTTTGCACTATATAAATAGCGCTGAGATTACGGTGGTGTACGTACTGCGTAAAAACCCTTTGAAGCTCCAAATTGGCGCTAGCTTGCTGCATCAAATCATCCACGATGAGAAGATTTGTTTTAGTGACAGGTAACAAATCATCATCATTCAGACTCTCTGGTATTCCTTGCACAAATTTAATGTCATACAATTTAAGTACATCGTCGTACAAAGGCTGCCAACAATCATACAACCAGACAATGTTTTCAATTTTCTTGGAAATTAAATTCAAACCTTTTTCCAACAAAAGTTTCACAAAATAAGACTTTCCAGAATTGGAAGGCCCGGAGATAACACAACTAAATGGATGTTGAAGTCTGAAATCAAAATCGGAAGCATCCATTGATCCTCTGTGCATCATCTGATCAGTAGCCATAAGGAAGCGTGGTGAAATCGGGCAAAAGTCTGCGTTTATTATACACCACCTTAAACCTTTTAACGACTGATTTGTTGTGCAATGTGAGAGTCTTTTTATCCCTCACAATGTTTTCCGTGTGAGCCAGGATGTATTCGGTACTATCATACGACGTCACATAACTATCAACCAGACCAATCAGGGTATCCAGGCGGATGGCTTGGGAATTTTTAGCATTCAGCGTTATCCCCTTAGCTTTCATGCATACTTTGCCTTTAGCGGTGCGAAAGCCATACGATTTAGGGCCGCTAGAGCAAAACTCTGTGATAAAATCCCCATCGTCTATTTCGTTCGTCAGCTCGCCCAAATAATCACCCAGAGGCGGCTCCCAGTCACCGTCCCTAGACACGAACACGACGGAGTCTGTATCAGAGTAAAGTATACGACTGCTGAGTCTGTCCATCAACTCGTACAATTCCAGTCGGGCGTGGGCCGTAGTGAACGCCCCTATAAACACGTTGACGTCGCGAGCCTTACAAACATCCTCTTTGTTGGGTTTATGCTGGACGAGAGCCACGTTGTCTGAGACGAATGAGAAATACGACAAGGTGTCGGTATTACCGAAGACGATTCTGGTGAAATCTTCGGGGTCGTTCACCAGAGTCGTTTGAGGTAAATTTGGTTTTAAAGAGAACCGCCCCCAAAGCGAATTCAGACATAGCTTTGAGATAGCTCTCTGCGCGGGGTTGTGCTTGATCTTTTCGGGGTCGAGTTGAACCCCCTCTTTTTCAAAATACTCGCGAATGTAAGTTTCTTTCTCAGCGTCCGTGACGACATTCGACGGGTACCCCGACGCTTGTTGTTTCAAACGCAAAAATGTTTTGACGTATTCGACAAACAACGTGTCTGACCGTTGTGGAAAATGCCAAACCTCGTCAATCTTGGCTACCACATAACCCTTCTCGATGGCTTTTAAAAGCTCGATGGATACCCAGGACCCGGAGAGTGATCTTTCCTCATCCGTGTGGGTACAGCTCGTGGTCTGGTTTTGATTGTGAGCGCAGGTTCTGCATAACGGAAACATGAGTTTTCCTTGACATCTGTAAGGGAGAAACGGATGCAGTAATTTGCGGGGAGGGTACACGGTCGCTTTGATGAGTCCGTAATAATTTTCAATCGGTTCAAAATCTTTGAAAATGATTTGGGGGTGTTCGATCGGGTAGCTTTTCCTAGCCTGGCAGAAGGGGTAGAGGCTGGTGAAATCGAGATACCTTATTTTCTCATCTCCGCTCACTTTGTGATAGAGTTTATAAGCGTTCGTGCGCCCACCATACAAGGTTTCTCTTGGGTTCAGTCTCTCCGGGGCTGAATAACCGGCCATAAATTCTATCACAGAGGGATCTGTCTTTTTCATTTTGGTCCATTCACATTCCCAAAGAACCTCGACTTGTAAACCGTACGCGTTCTGCAGAATTTCGATCTTATCGTCAAACTGTCTCCTGAGAACCCCATAGGGTACCCCCGACAAGGGGTGTGACTCATGGGGTGCAAAGCGGCAGCAGTGACCGTGGAAGATGCATCCCGCGTATTCTAAGCCGTGCTGCACACCGTCTTGCTGGTAGAAGCCATCTAAAAAGTACTTACCGATCGATACTTCACCGTGGTTTACGGCGTGGTGAACATCCACGTTTCGAGTCTTTTTGACATACTCGAGCCATTCGATCGAGCCACTTGAGTAGGACTTATTCTGATGGATGTACGCGTTGTTGTGCGTGAGAGCGAGAGTGTTTCTGCCGAGATAATGGGTTTTGAAGACCCCCATCGAACAGCCGGGGAGCGTGGTGAACCCAAAAGGGTCAATTTCGGTGCATTCTAGGAACGCCTGACGGTATTTCATACAGCCTTCGCGTAATAAGACGACGTCGTTAACCCCGTACGCGTACAGTTCCTGCCTGAAGTCAAACTGCCCCCCCCTCAACCGTGCTGTACCATGCATCAAACTTTTCACGGTCTTTATCCGACATGTTATCGTAGTTGTAGAACTTTTTGTCGGGGTATGGTCCAACATAGTTCTCGTTTTCCACCCTGTTGAAAAGATGGGGGAAGTGGCCTTTTTCAGTCGTCGTCAAGTCTAACGCCGCGGGCATTTTGGCAAGGGCCATTGGAAAAAATGAGTAGCTATCGATGTATCGTTGGCCAAACGATTCGTCGTACATGTAAATTAATTTACAGCCTTGCATTATGACCTCAATCGCAATCCCGGCTTTGCAAAAATACTCGAGAATCAGAAAGGAGTCGAATCTGGAGGCGTAATGAGCTATGAAGCAGTAGCCAATATATCGGGGTTTTCTGAAGCGGTTGATTAGCTTAGCGATGCAGTCGGTACCCTGCGCCGTAAATTTCTTCCCTTTGAAAGTGATTGCGCAAACAAAATTAGCCACGTGGCGCCCGTTTTCGTAACGCGTTTCAAAATCGTAGAAAATATATTTCTCGCATGGCTCCTTAGGCTCTAGGGGCTGTATGAAACATTGGTGCGTCCCGTGTCCCGTCAGATGTTCTCGACAGTGGACGCATTTGTCCGTCGGGCATATGTGTTTTGCTTTCTTGTCACCCTCTTTAATGTAGTAACGCAACCTGCATAGTTTGCAGTATTTGATAATATCACAGGAGGGGGATTCTTGACCGGGAGGAGGGTTCTTTTTATGCATTTCGAAGCAATAGCTCGATTTACAGTAGCGCAAACAGTCGGGACAATGTATGGTTCTTTTAGGGTATCTGTGACATTCGGCGTCAAAACAGACATTGCAGACGTGCTTGCATTGGTGGTCTCTGCGGTTGCTGTAACTTTTGTAACAAAATTGACAGACGTATGGCGAACCTAAGAAGCCTGTCAGATTCATGATCATATAATAGTGATTATCATGTAGATAGAGGAACACCGTTTTGGGATGGGGTTCGTCAGAATTTTTGTACGTTTCTAAGACCATGGCATTCGATCTGTGAAATACAACGATTTTAATGCCTAGCGCTCGTTCAAATGAAGCTATGTCGCTAAGAGCGATTCGGTCTTGAATTGAGAAGCCGACGCTGTTTTGGATGACTGCAGCCAGTTTTTCTAACTCGCTCTCGGGTAGCTGGGGGTTAAGAAAGCGAGCGAGACAAATAGAGAAGCACAATTGATTTGACAAATTTATGGGGCAGAACAAATTCGTCTTTTTTCTTTTGATTACCTGATCAACGGCCAGATCTGTAAGTTTACGTCGTCGACCGCCTCCTTGTCTGTTCATGGCTACGGTAGCGTCGATCTCGACGGCGTCGTCCGATAATAACAGCTGGTTGCTCTGTAAAACTCTTTCAAATTGATCCATAAGCGAATTCACATCATAATCATTACCGGGGGCGAGAACACCGCTGATGGGTGTTTGTAGAGTGGGTGCCGACATGGTCATATTGATTACGGGTGCATCGTGGCCGATTTCTCTAGCGAAGGTGACGATCTCGCTCAGCATGCGATGTAATGAAGTGTGATAAGAGGCCAAATCTGTAGAGTTAATCTCTCTCAGATTCATGCTCCTTCTCAACGACACACTGTTGAAGCGTGGTCGCGGTAAAACGTGATATCCGTTAACGAACCCGCCTTCTCGGATCAGCGTATCAATTTCCGTACGGCTTAATCGACTCTGTCTGTTAGGGTCAGTCTCGCGTAAAGCGTCAATATTACCTGATGTGGGCCTCGTGCTGCTGCTGGTAGATGGCTGTGGAGTATCATCAGCGTCAGGATCGCTGTCGGTACATGCAGGGAGTTGATTATTTAAAACACCACCGTATTGTACAACATGATTGTTGTCTACACTTAGCACGTGATCGTACAAATTAATATTTGAATTTACGGCTAATTCAAAAAGATCCAAATTAGAGGGGGATTGCGAAGATTCTAGATTAAACAAATACTGCTCTAAAGAATCCGGAAGCCGACTTAGCATTTCAATTTCGTCCGGTGACAGTTCTGCGTCGTCGTCTGAGCAAAAGCTTTTTGACCCATCCATTTTAGATTTCAGACCAAAACATGAAATATTACAAAATCACAAAAAGTATATGGAATAAATCAATACATGATAGATGTAAAAAACATGCATGCATGCATACAACAAAATTACAGAGTATCTGGAATATAAAAATCAATACATGCAATACAAAAGTTTAATGGAATAAATCTATATTGAATTAACTGCAACGTTCCATCTATGATGATGAGAATAATAAACCTGGGTGTCGCGAAACTCTTGACATAATGCCTCTATTAAATTAGTATCGGCGAGTGGCTCGTCAGCCAGGGCGATGCTCTGCTGACACTTCTTCAACTTCGATGTCTTCTTCTTCCAACGGAGTTTGGATCGCTTTCGTACTTGTCCAAGTGATGCGTCGAGGTGTATGCCAGCTAGTCATGTGGTCGGGGCTATAGCCCGACCCTGCTGTGTAGAAATATAACACAAAAATTGTTATGGTATGATTCAATTTGTGTTTAAATGAAAATAATAATGTAGATAGTCTCACCATAAAGAAATACGCTGTCAAGACTCGGCGCAGGACCGCTCTGCGGCGTCGGACAGAAAGTTTTCCTGTCAGGACTGTTTTCAGGACTGATTGACGGGATAAAACAAAACGTTTTTCTCTCAGGACAGGCTGGTGAGGTAGGACGATCGGTTTTTCTACCCTTCTTTCTCAAAGGTTCACCGCTGGGTCCAGCGACCTGGTCTAAAGCAGAGCCGGCAGGAACTATTTGATCCACAGCGTGCGTCGGCGTGGGGTCGGGCACGTCATCATTATTCTGTTGAGCGGTGTCAGTCAGTGGGAAGCCGGGTTGCGTGATAAACTGAATGAAATCTAAAATAAATAAATAAATCAATTTTTCATAAATGTTAAGAAAAAAAAAAACATGATGTCGGCGATGGGTCTTGTCTTACCATCAGACGCGCTGTCTGCTTCAACCAGCTGAGGGGTCACTGTGAATGAAAAAAGAGAGACAATTAAAAAAAAAATTTTTATTTTAATTATTTATTATTTTTTTATTATTCATTTTTATTTATTTATTATTATTTAATTTTTAATTTATAAAAGAGCAGTCCTCACATGCATCATTGCTATCGTGAGCGTCACTTTCAACATTCGAACCTGTGAGGCAAAAAATCCTGTTATGAATGGAAACATTTGTGAGTCGCTTTATATGCATGTCTGATGACAGATGCTGAAAAAAAAATCATTAATTTTCTAAATGTTATTTCACCCCGGTGCTCTAGGGGCGCAATTACACCATAACTGGATGTAGTTTTAACTCCGGGACACCGGGTGTCGCCGGAGAGCATACAATTGTGTCATAACTGGATGTAGTTTTAACTCCGGGACACCGGGTGGTGCCGGAGAGTACCCGTAACAGTAACAGTAACATGCTGTGTTTAAGACACCGATTTTAGTTATAGCTGATAGACCAAAGATGACTCAATGATTAAAACACTGTACCCATGCATGAATGTTTAAAACATCATTAACTCAATGCTAATGTTAGTTATAGTTGATAAATCACATCAATAGCACATTGCATGTTTAAAGCATCATTGTATAACATTATAGCATCAAATATAGAGAAAAAATACTCACCGTTCTGCATTTTGATGAGGGAGAGAGATGATGAGATGCTGTGGTCTAAAAGTTCACTTTTATAATGCATTTCCCCTCGCCTCACACATATATATGTGATGGGTAAAAAATGGAGAAAAACACGCCTGTCCAATAGATGGCGCCATTGCACTACGCATTTTGGGGGCTTATCTCATGACCGACCATGGCCTTTTGGGGCCTACTGAATGCCGCTGACTTTATGTCAGATGCAGTAAAGGGGCGGGGACGTTGTGGCGCTTCAGCTGTGGTTTATAAACGACGTCTGGGAGGGGCTGACCGTCGAGGTCCCGGATGTCTGTAGTGAATGGGGGGTGAATACCCCGCGTATGTACTGCTGCGCGGACATCTCTCAGGGTGGAACAGCTGCACTTTAATTTTGTTGTAGCCGTCGTGCAGCTCGCACCATTTGAACAGCTTGTTTATGATTGAAAACATAATATCCAGCTGACTCAGATCTTGCCACTTGAACAAAAATTGCATTTCATACAGATTGTTATGCTCGTTAGGCAGGACGACCCCTGACCGATCTTCGGTGAGCTTTGTCTTGTCATCACAGCAGAATATGTAGACAGAATCATCCGGGTTCTTTTTAGTGTGGTCACCTACCACGCGGTACCGGGCATTCGGGGTGACCCCGTCCCACTCTCCAATGTACAGAGGTTCTTGACCGCCGCTCTTCAGATCCTTCCACACAAAATTGTAAAATAATGCCCAGTCTTTTTTAGGAAATACAAGACATGCGTCTTCCCCGGGGTGAAACTCGCCCGCGCTGTCGGTGGTGTAGAGTATAACAACTTGAGTTGTTTTATGAAATCTGTACCCGATTACACGCTTGCTGTTCATCATAAATTCTCCTTTAGTCCATTCCGAAAGTTCATGGAGAAAGCTTGTCAAACGGACGTGCCCATAAGGTTTTCTCGGCGCCATAGGTAGACTGGTCATCAGACTGTCGAACGTCCTGCTGCGCAACCCCGCATCTGGGGTTTCAGGAGCTGATAATCCGTCCATGCTCATGTAGCTCATGTTTCTCTTTTTGCTGATAGCTGTAGAACACACTGGCCCCATTTATATATATATACGCTGCTCTGGGATGTGGCAGGGTGGGAGGGGAATTTTCTGATAACAGCGACTTCAAAAGATAAAACCTTCTGTCAATAACATGATTTATTATACCGCATTCAAAAACAAAAAACCAACTGTCAAATTAATCAAAACAAAAAACCTAATGTCAAAAAACCATCAAAACCAACTGTCAATTATATGATTTATTATGACAATAGGTCAAAAACCAACTGTCAAAACCTAATGTCAATCACATGATTTATTAAACAGGAAGTCCCGCTTATACCGCATTCAAAAACAAAAAACCAACTGTCAAATTAATCAAAACAAAAAACCTAATGTCAAAAAACCATCAAAACCAACTGTCAATCATATGATTTATTATGACAATAGGTCAAAAACCAACTGTCAAAACCTAATGTTAATCACATGATTTATTAAACAGGAAGTCCCGCCTATACAGGAAGTCCCGCCTATACAGGAAGTCCCGCCTATACAGGAAGTCCCGCCTACACCGGAAGTCCCGCCTACACCGGAAGTCCCGCCCACACCGGAAGTCCCGCCCCCTATACCGGAAGTCCCACCCCCTATACCGGAAGCCCCGCCCACCTGTCAATCAATCAAATTTTGACATTTGGTGCAGTATACTTACTACTAGTCAGTGTGCGATCTACTAGAACATTATTTTAGTCCATTTAAAGTCTTGTTTTGTACACAGTCAGTGTGCGATCTACTAGAACATTATTTTAGTCCATTTAAAGTCTTGTTTTGCACACAGTCAGTGTGCGATCTACTAGAACATTATTTTAGTCCATTTAAAGTCTTGTTTTGCACACAGTCAGTGTGCGATCTACTAGAACATTATTTTAGTCCATTTAAAGTCTTGTTTTGCACACAGTCAGTGTGCGATCTACTAGAACATTATTTTAGTCCATTTAAAGTCTTGTTTTGCACACAGTCAGTGTGCGATCTACTAGAACATTATATTAGTCCATTTAAAGTCTTGTTTTGCACACAGTCAGTGTGCGATCTACTAGAACATTATTTTAGTCCATTTAAAGTCTTGTTTTCTGCACAGTCAGTGTGCGATCTACTAGAACATTATTTTAATCCATTTAAAGTCTTGTTTTGTACACAGACAGTGTGCGATCTACTAGAACATTATTTTAATCCATTTAAAGTCTTGTTTTGTGCACAGTCAGTGTGCGATCTACTAGAACATTATTTTAGTCCATTTAAAGTCTTGTTTTGTACACAGTCAGTGTGCGATCTACTAGAACATTATATTAGTCCATTTAAAGTCTTGTTTTGTGCACAGACAGTGTGCAATCTACTAGAACATTATTTTAGTCCATTTAAAGTCTTGTTTTGTGCACAGTCAGTGTGCGATCTACTAGAACATTATTTTAGTCCATTTAAAGTCTTGTTTTGTACACAGTCAGTGTGCGATCTACTAGAACATTATATTAGTCCATTTAAAGTCTTGTTTTGTGCACAGTCAGTGTGCGATCTACTAGAACATTATTTTAGTCCATTTACCCAACTAACAATTTTTGGTTCCCAGAACAAAGATTCTAACGTTCCCTATTGGTTCTCCAGGAAAGTTTTCTTTACATAAATAGAACGTTCCCTTTAGGTAAGGGGAACGTTCCCGCAACGTTCCGGGAACGTTGCAAGAACGTTCTGGGAATGTTCCGGGAACCTTCTGGGAACGTTGCAAGAACGTTCTGGAAACATTGCGAGAACGTTCTTAGAAGGTTCCCATAATGTCAGAACATTCTCCTAACCTATCCAGATATTCCATAGCCTACACAAGTAACAGAGTCAACAAAAAATAGTCTATTTTGTTTATTGCTCAAAAATAAAAGAATCATACAAATATATTATTAAAATTGCTCAAAAATAAACAAATCATACAAATATATTATTACAATAAATTTAATTTACAGAAACAATTTATAAATAAGCCATATACATATATTTTTTAAACAACACATATTAAAAATTCCATTGAAAACACATTAATAACCATGAACATGAAAAATCTAAAACTTTAAGAGATTTAATTTAATTAATGTAAACAGGTCATATATATATCATTGCTAATTATTATAAAATATATCTCGAGAAACTATAGTCATCACGTATTGTTCAGAAAACATAAGAATTGTAAATATGAATAGTAATATTATTAAAAGAAATATAACTTGTATTTACATAAACAATCTCTATAATCCATTTACATAAACCATGAACATATTTTAAACAACAAATACAAAATTGAACGTAATAATCATGAACATGAAAATTCTAAAACTTAGAGTTATAATAATTTAATAAATGTATATGTAATGCTATATTATCGTATACTAATTATTATCAAATACATCATGGTAAACTAGCCACATGTTAATTTAATAAACAACATATTTACACATCATGTAATGAAATATGAAAAAAATATTTCACTGCACATCTTCAATTCCCCACCATCTGCAATTCAAAAACAAATAAACGACAAGGACATGAGTCAAATTATAAACATTTCATTGTGCTGTTGAGAAATGTGTCATTGCAGTTTGGCTGATGTCTTGTGGATGTTATGCGCTGTTATGATATGCATTGCAAAAATACATCATTCAGGTAGTACTGATATACGATCATTTTACTACATAGGTAGGCTATTTTATTTTCCCTCACTCTACAACAAATCTTTAAAACTTAATGTAGCATTCAGAACAGAACAAGAATGAAAAATCTAATATATATAAACGTCAAGCCAAAATTAATGAATTTAAAGCTTGAAACAGAAACCAGCGTTATATAACCACAAATCCAAATGTAATATCACGATATTTGGATGCTGAACTATTTAAACTCTGTTATTGTACACGGACTATTTAAAATGAGCAGTGTAACTTTTTATATAGTTGACTGTATATTATTTTGACAATGAACAGGCTGCAATATCAAGTTATTAAAAATGATTAGCCTATGTTGTGCATGTGCGTGAGGCGCTGGCTCGATCACTTCTTATAAAGGCGAAAAAACATAAAATACTTAGAGGTTTATGGTCATAAACTAGGCTTATTTGTTTGTACACTCACAATAAAAACAAAACATTGATTGTAAAATAAACAATAATAAAATAAAAATAATTATAATAATTTTGACTCCTTTTCCTTTGAGCTTCTCAAAAATTAACCGAGATATAGTCTATTACTTGTCGCAGTTTTTTTTCTTTCAATTTTTTAATCTGTTAATCTTACTTGTTTAAGATTTATTATGTATGCGAATATTTAGAAATAGACTAGTTTTTAGGTCATAAATCTACTCGATAGAATTGATGAGTCATGCCATAATATAAATTAAATGTCACATTGAGCCAAAAAAGAGCCTATTAATGACAAAACAATGGTGTAGGCTATCACCAATTCTTAGTTTTGACATAGCATTGATAATTGGTCATCTCAGAACAAAATTAGCATTATTGCTTACCATTTTAAATGTCTGTGTGGGGCAAATTTTAGCACCATTGAAATAAGGTCTTCCACGTCAGTTGCCTTTAAAAACTTAAAAAGCTTTTGCGTTGCTCCTAGAAGAAAGAATAACACAGAAGGTTGATTATGTGAAAATTGGTGTTAGATTTGAGATATGGTAGCTACCAGTACAATATTTATTTCATTTCAAAGTGCAAAATACAAAACAATGATTGATAGCAGTTGAGGGGAAAAACTTGCCTATAATTATATCACAGATAATTAAGCCTTTGAAGGCTAGTTTGCCTTTCTTTGCCTTTCTAAACTGTAGGCACTCAATACATTGTTTGATGCAACCTTGCGCAACATTTTGCGAACGGCTGCCTCTGAATTTGTTCCTCCAAGCGATCGAAGGTAGTTCATCTGTTAGAAAACAAACAACAACAACAAAAATCATAATTAATGTTATTTAGAATTTTGCCCTTACAGTTGAAAGAATGTTTTGTTTGTTTGAATGGAAACTGTAGAATCCAAGATCGATGTGTTGAAAGTTTTTAAATGAGGAAGAGAAAGAGAGACAGAAGCGTGTTCATCTCCATTGTTAAGATTTATTTACATTTACATTTACATTTATGCATTTGGCAGACGCTTTTATTACAGTGCCTTATTACAGGGACAATCCCCCTGGAGCAACATGGAGTAAAGAGCCTTGCTCAAGGACTCACTGGTGGAGACCACTGGGATCAAACCAGCAACCTTCTGTGTATCAGCTCAGTGGTTTAACCCACTGGACCACCATCTCCATATTTACTTCGCAATAACACCTGTTCAAATATATTTTATTTTGAAATCTCTTTATCGTAATTATAGTTTTTAATTAATTGCTTTTAAACTTAACAAATAACTTCTGTTTGGGGTTGTAACTAAACAAATATACACATTTCATTTTAAAGCTTTCGCGCAACTTGTTTCCGTCACAACAAGGTAGACATGCACAGGTTTACTAAGAGCAAAAATGTCAAATCAATAAGATAACTGAGGAATTAGTCATCAGATGCCATGTCTATTATTTGCAGCAAAAATACAGCAAAAATCTGGCATTAATTCCATCTCAAACAGATTAATTCAAATAAGTTATTTCACCACATGGATTAACGAACGTTTGCATTCTACAATGTTAGTTAAGCTGGGGATCAGGGCCCGTATTTATCAAGCTTCTCAAAGTGCCATTTTAGTCTTAAGTGCTGAGAATTCATGAAATGTAGTCCTACTTTCAAACTTGAGTATAAAAGCAAGTTATCAAATTTCTTAAAGAATCACTCTCCCAGTTGAGACAGCTCGAGAGGTCTCAAGTGGTTGCCAGTAGGGGTTTGTGATGGCACTGAGGAGACTGAGACGTGCGCAAATCTTTCAGGAGAGGTAGGAAAATGTTTTTGAAATATTTGACGACGAGCAGTAAATCAAACGGCATCTGAGTATTGGACTGAGCATCTTTTTCAGTGCTGGTTAATGTTGCCATTTATTTAGAAAAAAATAAATCCGCTGTTTGAATAATTCGCCAAGCAGTAGTGCTTCTTCCTCCCACCAATTCTGTATTCTTTTGGATTATATCATAAAATCTAGCCTATATATAGGCAGGTCAGTTAAAAGCACACCGGTTTAAAATGTGTAATTTGTAAGACATGGTGGAAAACGTGTTTTTGCTTTCATTTCCAATGTGAATATCATAATAGCCTATTCTCTTGAAAATTCTTTATTGTGTGTTGAATGCAAACTCCCCTTAATTCCACCATGCAATGTGAATTTATCTGAGAATATTCTTAAATAAGGAAATCTATTCAGTGATTGGTCCATGCCTATGTCGTTATCCAAAATCCCATTTGTGGCACAGCAAAGTGTCTTAAATCATCTCTAAGACTGACACTTAAGATTTAGTCCTACGCTTCACTTGAGATGCTTGATAACTTTTATGCACAGCTTTGAGCCAAGATTTTTTTTACACTTAAGTCAATTCTTGTTATTGGCCCTCATTTATCAATCTTGTGTAGAAACGGGCGTATATGTTGGCAGGGCCGGCCCTGACCAGTGTGCTGCCCTAGGCAAGATTTGACCTGCTGCCCCTTGTATGAAGGTTTAGCTCTACATGTTTTCAGTCTAAGTTGTGGAAACACTGCTACTGTTTTATTTTTTTAATGTATTAATGTTTTTTTTTTATTATTGTTTTATATGATGTCCAGTCCATTCTACCCCGTCATTATGTTCATGGTATTATTATTATTTAATGTTTTTAAAAGGCTGATGATAGTTAAACTATACAAAAATAGCCCCTACACCACATTACAGCCTAAACACAAATAACAAGAGTGCATCTGCATTCATGCACAAACTATTGAGAACAGCAAAAGTGTTTGTTTTCCAGTAGATGCAGCAAACTTCCACTAATATGCACATTCATGTTTTCACCACTGAGAAATTTAGATATTTAATGTGAAATTTACATAAAATGTTGCTATTTTAAATAAACCTGTATATAAATATCATTACTAATTTGGGCAAATACATTTTCAAATGTCCATATGTCCCCTTAAAACTGCACAACTGTAGAGTAAAAACATTAGGCTATTAAAACAGTGATATTACATGCGTTTAAAAAAACAGATATGATTCTTTTTGACAGAATCCACTGGAGAACCCAGAACAGCTGCTGGCATATAGTTTAAGGTCAAACTGGAATTAATTAGTGGACATTAGTATTTTACTACTATGCAAATAAATAAACTGTTCATTCATTACAGCACTTCACCTCTGTCTTTACACTGCAGAAAATGCTCTTCTTATTAAGTCATTTGTTCTTGTGTCCAGTCCAAACATCAAAACATTCTTAAATCAAGATGGATTTACTAGTAAAATGACATTAGATAATTTTTTCCTTGTTTTCTGGGGGAAAAAATCAAAATGAAGTGAGTTTTATGTTAAAACTAGCACAATTATCTGCCAAATGGGGTGAGAAAAATTATCTTATTTCTGTTTGGGACAGAAACAAGAAACAAGATTTCAATCAGAAACAAGATTATTTTTCTCACCCCATTGGCAGATCATTGAGCTTGTTTTAAGCATAACTCACTTAAGAAAAAATATAATTTTACTGATCTAGTAAATGCATCTTGGTTTAAGAATGTTTTGATATTTAGACTAGAAACAAGACAGAAATACTAAATAAGAAGAGCATTTCTGCAGTGTTTCCCTTCTCTTGCCTGCATCAGATGCTTCTGTTTTTATGGCACTACAATTCGGCCATCCGTCATAAATGATCCGGCACTTTCCCCGTGTCTACACCTGGTGCGAGCGGCCAAGCACCCTAAACAATGAGAGCAATCCTGTCTATATCAGATGCGTATTAGAGAGGCGGCGCGACACAACAAATTCCCAACGCTAAACTGATCACGCGCAGTACCGTCACAAGGGCTGTGTCAAGTGTGTGACCGCACAGGGCCTCGCAAAGTAAAGTGACAGCTGACTTGATGTAAAAGCCGAGAGTTAAAGTTAAATATCCACATAAACAACTAATAATACATCACTATAGAAACAGTATACCCCCGTTAATATACCCATGGGCCTCGCACATCACGTTCGCACAGGGCCTTCTCCGTCCATGCAATAAATGCACATCCTTCAATGAGCGTGCGTTTCTATAGCCTATTTACTTGAACTTCTGAGGTAGCGAAATATCTATGGTTTAACCCATTTCAGAGGCAGCCAAAATCAAATTTGAATGGCCTGATTAAAGCTGTCTACGAACTTGAGGTGCGATGCCCGCTGACTGACATGCGCATGAATCACGGTCACTCGCGTTAATCACTGTCTCGCACAAAGAGAAATATTGTAGCCTATAGTTACTGCATAGCCTAATACATTTTTAACAAGCAGAATAATACAGCATTATGACACACATTTTTAGCTGTGTCTTTTTTTTTGGATTCACAGGTCAGACTGTATCTTTTCAGCTTGAAATTTCATTTCTTGGTTGATACTGCCATAACATTTTTATAGTTGAAAGTATATGCAAATGGTTAAAACAAATATTTGCATTTGATTATTTTCTAAATTTACAGAAGTGTGTAACTTGTTTAATAATTGTCATTGAGCATTTTCTTGTGGTATTACAGCTTGCTATTAGTGTTTAAAGCTGAATAATAGTGTGGTTTAAAGTAAGTTACCAACATGGATCAAACTAGATCAGACCAAGTGATTCAAGCTCTTGAAGATGAATTGGCACAATTAATGGGGAAATTAGAAACTGAAATTGATGTC
The DNA here is from genome assembly GCA_023566225.1 of Romanogobio albipinnatus. Lineage (NCBI taxonomy): Eukaryota > Metazoa > Chordata > Actinopteri > Cypriniformes > Gobionidae > Romanogobio > Romanogobio albipinnatus. The sequence goes on from JAKRKY010000040.1 coordinate 37,393, forward strand.
TCAGACAGACAAAAATGTGAAGAATGCTTAGCTGAAATTAATGCATATCTGGAAGTTAATAAGAGACTCCAGGAATCATCATCATGAGTTGAGCAAGAAGTTTGGTAATAGGAAAGAGAAAGGCGTCCAATAGAAAGAGAAAGATTGAGTTGAGACGTGATGAGTTAGCTAAAAGAGAACGGAAGTTTATGATCACATACTTAAACGTTAAAGCTGAAGCGCAGTTTATCAGATCTAAACTGAAAGAAGAGTGCTCTAAAACTGAGTTAGACAACATGATGGTAACTGCAGAAAAACGTGAAGCAGAGTTAAACAAACATATGAGAGCATTCTTGCGTTGAACGTACCATCTCAAGATATAAGAAGGAGAATGGATAGCTGGGAAATAACTGCACTACTGAAAAGAGGCTGCGCATACGTTGGTACTAAAGAGTTTGATGCAGACGCTGTAAAAGAAACACTCCTCCAGCTACTGCATAGAGATGACGCCAGGTCCGTTTATGGATCAACTGTGTCGCGAGCTGGAGTATTGTGGGATCCATAGAAATGTAACGGGGTTCTGTCATCACATTTCTGTGAAGGAGCTCCCAACTATCACACCTGCCTCTATAAGCAGGATGTTAGAAGCAGACACAAAAGAAAAATACATCTCAGGAGGACATTCCATTTCTTCAACAGTTGATGAAAGGGTTCAACTCAACAGAGAAGGACATGTGGAAATGTCCTTACCTTTCAGAGAGCTTCCTCAATTACCAAACAATAAGCAGCTTGCTACAGTTCGTTTGAAGCATTTGACAAGAAAACTGGAGATAAGTTCAGAGAGGACTATGTGAGATTTACGAACAGTGTCTTTAAAGATGGTGATGCCGACGAAGACAAAAGAAGGCAATACTTGGTACATTCCACACCATGGGAATAATTCTTAAAAAGAAGACGTTAAAACTGAAGCAAACAAAGGCATCAGTTGAAGAGTGTTTTTTCTAGTCACAGAGACAAAATTCAGGAGCCGTTATAAGTACATTTGAATTTAGCAGTTAATCTTTGCAGTTTTTTGTTGTTGCCATAATCCTAATCGAACACTGAGTGTATTAAAGCTTCAGAATTATATTCCTATAACAGTGATAAGGTATAGCTAAGAGTGCTCCTGACCAACCTTATGAAAGATAGTTGGACATTTAAGTGTCTTATGTATTACCAGCGTGGTCCTTTTGTCCTTATTCCCCAGTTCTGTGTTTAGTGTATTCAGCTCATCCACAGTCTGGCATGGTCCATTTTCCAGGATGTCCCCCAGTTCCTCAGTCACTGTCCCAGCAACAGCAGCCAGTATGCTTCTTTGCATCGCTGAGATGTCTTGCTGGGTTTCTGCAATGTCTTGCAGTTTTTGCAAGACTTTTGTGCGATAGTCTGTGAAGCAATATTGCAGATTAGTCCTTGAAAATACACAGTACTGTTTTAGTGTGAAAAATCACAAACTTGACTTTCTCTTTGTTGCTGCTTCTGAAGAACACTGGGGCTCTTCTAAGAGGAGCTGTGAGGCAGCTGTGGCATTACATCAGAATTTACTTCTCAAAGTTTAGAAGTAAATCACTCTATCTAGAATGGTTAATACAATAATATAATAATATTATTACATTTTGTAAAATACCTTGAAGGGGTTGTGCCATACATGATGGCCGGGATGCTGGCGGTAATGCTGCAAAAATAAATTCCAAACAGACTTAGCATTCATAAGTTGAAGGGATAAGTAAAAGAAACAGAGACAAGTCAACATTTACCTGTTGCCAGTGAGAAGGCAGAGAGAGAAATATATTTTTAATGATGTCTTTATACTTAAAAACATATTAGTATATTCTACAAACCATTGTCCAGAGGGTGAAAATTGGAGAATGGCTTATCTGTGAATAAAAAATAAAAAGGAAAAGGCATCTAATGGGTTAAAAGTGATGTGTTAATCATGTTACATGTTTAACAACTTACATTTGGGGGGAAGAGGTTTTGAAACGGTTGGGAAAACTCTGCTATCATCTAAAATTAAAAACAGAGTTCACATATAGAACTGAAATTAATAAAACATTTATGACACATTGTGCAGTCCATAATGTCCATAATGTTTAAATATATATATTTATTTCTTAACCCTTATGCGATCTTCGTTTGGTGTACATTCAGGGTCTTTGGGGTCTCCAGAGACCCCATGCAACAAAATTTTTTACATGTAATTTTACTCTATTTGTGTTTTTACTTCACATTTGTGCAGTTTTTGAAATATTTATCATATCTTTTAAAACTATAAAAAAGTAATAAAAAATTTTTTTTTATACAAAAACAGCTTTTCATCTATATTTCACTTTATAAAAAAAACCCCACATTGCTAACTTTCATTCATATGGATAACATCATTTGACATGGTTTAGTGTAAGATTTTTGCCCATCTTTTGGAAAATGCAGTTTTAAAAGTAAAATAAAAATCTTTCACCAGTAAATGGCTGCAGAGCATTTGTGCTATTTGACTATTTGATTTGATTTTTTCAAATATGCTATTTGATTTAACTAAAATATATATTTTCATAATTTTTTTTTCAATTGGATCCATATCTAAATATTATGAAATCACAATTATAAGAATAAAAATTATTTTTTGTCCAAGTTTAGCTTTTTTTTTACTGATGTTTTAATAATGCTGTATTACGATTAGACCCCGCAGAACATGGACAAAATGTATCCTTAAAAACATTATTGAATACTGACCATCTGAGGAGGAGTCTGTTTCAGACACATATCTTGATGGCTCTTTTTTTCTATTGTGGAGCTTTCCTCTGTTTCAATATTTGAGGTCTCCACAACACGCCGGCAATTCTGGACACCTTTGGTGTATGAGTCTGGAAAATATGTTATTGGTGTAAAGTATAGTTTTTTGTTTTTGTTTTGTTTTTTAAAGCAATTTTCTTGGTAATTAGATATGATTTAGATATGACAATCCTCACTGAAATACTGTAGATTCATTTAAATAATGTAAAAACTATTAAATTACCTGTTCTTAGCCACATTTTTTTACCAGACACCGCCTCCACTTTCCCTTGTCTGGCATTGTGCAGTTTTTTACAAGCTGCCTTACGTTTCCATAAGTCCAGTAACAGAACTTTCCCTGAAAGAAACAAAGGGTTGCTTTACCATTCTTGAACAGACATTAATACTGTAAATGATTGTGAAAGATTATTGAAACAAAAAACATCCCTCTTTGGTCTCTTCTAACCACGAGGATGGGACTAGTTCCACTGCACTGTCCTCTGTAAATTCTACCACTGCATATTTTTTTGTGTCCATCTGTCGAGATTAAATTACACACACACACACACACACACACACACACACACACACACACACACACACACACACACACACACACACACACACACACACACACACACACACACACACACTATATATATATATAAATGTAAAGATAAAGATATTGCACTACAGTTATTTAACAACTTATTAATGCGTATTTGCGTACTGTAACATTATAAATTGAATGACCTTCACTGTTTCTTATCCTTGATTTCTCTGAATGTCCTTAAATGGAAGTTGTTTAACTGGAGATCTCAACATTGGCAGTCTAGTGCAGTGTGTGTGTGTGTCTGTGTACTTGTATTTACTACTTTGTGGGGTCTAAAGTACGAAAGACACAAAATCTTTAAGTTTGTGTGGTCCTTTACTTGTATATATATAAAGAATGTTAGAATTACATTAGCTCTGTGACGGGTAGGTTTAGGGATGGTGTAGGGAAAGGCCATTCTGTGTGTGTGTGTGTGTGTGTGTGTGTGTGTGTGTGTGTGTGTGTGTGTGTGTGTGTGTGTGTGTGTGTGTGTGTGTGTGTGTGTGTGTGTGTGTGTGTGTGTGTGTGTGTGTGTGTGTGTGTGTGTGTGTGAGAGAGAGAGAGAGATCAGTGCTCATGCAGGATTGCTAAGAAAATCATCTCTTGTCCCTTTTCTACCATTATGGCATTTCTTGTCAGCTGCCATTCTGGAATAAGCTTCATAACTGAATGTCTTGATTGCACTTTGAAACAGCCAAGTATTCTTGCGTCACACGGATCTCTGAAAAGTGGTTCAGTTTTTTCAAAAAGCTTGCACAATAGCATCTGGGAACCCGAATCATCCAAGTCTTCTCTGTCTTCGATGGCCTCACAACAATGTCCTTCAGCAAGAATGAAGGCATTGTTAGGCCTTTTGATTTTGGACTTGGAAGCCTCCACAGACAGTGGGGAATTTGACATTTCCCCCAGCCGTTTGACCACTTGAGTAGTGGCTGCTTTCCTGATCTTACGAGACGTTTCAGTTTTCCAAGATGATTCTCAAATGGGAATGCGCTGCACGCATCAAGAGTGCCAAAAGCCATTGCCTGTTCCGGTAGATGTACCATGGAATGTATATTGTACACCATGAAGTGATTTCCATAGAGTTCTTTTGTTTTTCCGACAAAGTGTGTCCTCAGCTCTTTACAGTAGCTGTTGTGGTCCACTGCCAGAGTAGGGCAGAGCAGAAGACCCAAGGCAACACTGAACGCCATGAAATGTTCATACAACTGGTCCGCCAGAATTCCCTTCAGCACGATCGTGCCAGTGTATACAGCAAACTGCCGCAGTTCAGTTGCCTTCCACCTGTCGACGTCTACTAGGTTCCTTGGTTTTCGGGCAAAACAACTTGGAATGACCTCCCTAAGTGACAGCAGCCTTTGAGTCACTTCATTTATTTGCCCTGCAGACATTCTCACTTTTCTGTCTCCTCTAACCCACTCTGTGATGAGCTTTTTCATTACACCCAGGCAGGCTTGGTGCATGTAGGCGATTGGAAATTGCTCTACCATGTCCAGTGGGAGGTTCACAAAGGGAGACATTGGAATGTCTTCAAATTCATTGGTGCGTAGACTTTTTTACCACACACAACGCATCTGATTTTTATGTCTTTTCCATCCAAACCATTTTCAAGTAGTTCCTGAATGTCCTTTATGGCTTCTTCTGTAAAATCCAGATTTGCTGGTTTGGTGGGACCAAGTGTCAGTGTTACAGGGAAGACACTGATGGGTGGCAGGTGAATGGCACAGAGGATGGGCCAAAGATTTGCCCTGCTGCTTTTAAAAATGGGCAAGCCATCTATATTAAATGATATCTCCAAAGTGCTAACTCCTTCTGTTACCTCCCTTGGATAGCGCTGCAGCTGCATGTGAAGGGTCTCTCTTAAATGAAAATGGACACACTCCATTCCAGACTTTATCACTGATTTAACAAGTCTTGGAGTTTTCAGCAATGTCCTTGCTGTTGATGGGAGCTCTGGGTGTCCATTTGTTTTAAGTCCCCTCAGGAGATCATCTAAGGCATTATGTGTGATTAAGTGCTTTGTTGCCCATTCTTGTAAAAATGGTGTGAGTGAAGTTGAGGCTATTTCTTTTTCACTCTCAGTTCCTGAGATGGAATTTCCTTCACTGAGCCCATCATCCACACTGCCAGTTCCAGAACTGCAGCTTTCCCCACTGACCCCAGTTTGCACACTTTCAATAACACTTGACAAGTTTTCATCAATGGAATTGATGTGTTGAGGTGCTATTGGATGATCTGATGTTTCTGACGATTCCTCTCCTGTAAACCGTTCAGCCAATGATCTTCGTGCATATTTCCACTGCCTTGTGTAGCGCTGCCTCTTGGATTTTGAATCCATTCTAAATTAAAAAATTTAGACTTGATAAAAATGTGGTAATGTCATATTTTGCAATATTTCACTGTACCTACACTACATTGCCAAAAGAATGTGGACACTGAAATATCACACTCATTGAGAGTCAATTCAAGTGATTTGCATTTTACAGTGAAATTGTTCGATCCCAATTGAGGAAATGGCTGTAAAACTTTCCATTTCAAAATACTTTCCATACTTTTTTAAACCTCTCTGTAGATTTTTCAGACCATATTTAAACATAAATAGTAAAAAAAAAAAACATTCAGCATAATTCTTGGTATACAGCACAATTATAGTTTCTCTGTTTTTGTTGTTGTTGGTTTCTTGAAGTGATGTGTCCTAAATATGCACCTCTGATACTGTCTTTAATGTTGCACTATCAAAGAAAAGTCTGATTTAAATGATTGTTTGCTCCTTGTTTGCTGTTTGAGTGGCACATGTACATTTGTTAAGAGAAGTTTCAAAGAGTCATGATTAAGTTGAAGATAAATGTGTGTGTGTGTGTAGTAAAAATATGCACCTTGAACTCATTGTCGTGTTTGAAAATCATTAAACGATCACTAAACTTTTGCATTGAAAAACATTTTTTTAAAGAAATTTTAGAAAGATGTATTGGGGCAACACAAATATTTCTACTTCTTCCCTTTCCCTGAACAGTGGAGAACAGAGCAGCTGAGCACACAGTGCTGAAGCTTTGGCACTGATGGGTCAAGAGGCTGGCGGAAAGGAGAGGGGGTAGAAGAGATTAGTGTTCTTGTCCATGCTAACAGAAAGTGTCCATAATAACAGTTAAGCTGGGACCTGACTTTAAATAGAACAAGACGAATTCAGCCCACCTTATTGGGGTAATTTGGATAGATAGTACTATCATGAATAAGATATTTGGCATTAGAGATGTTTACATATAGTGTGGGGCAAAGTCCCTTTTTTAACCTTAGTGAACTCACAGACACACTTCCGGACACATACACACACACACATAAGAGACGATTGCCTAGACTAGGACGGAAAGGCCGGAAGAATGTCAAGGCATTTGACAAACTGTTGAGCTCGACATCTCCTGCCGAGGACTTACAGTCACAAGGTGTCTGGAGAACCTGGTGTCACATGATTGATGAACTCTAGTTCCTCTCTGGGAAAAACCCAGATGCTTACAACACAAATTTTGATCAAGTATAAATATGGATGTATGATTGTTGTTCAGTGTGCATTCTTTTTGGTTTTTTGATTGATGTACCATCATAGGTGAATACTATTCTCTATGATTATTTTGCTCTAACTGCTCTGCTGTATTATTTTAACTTGAATTGCTCGGACGAGAACAAGTTATTTCTTACATCTATTGCTTTTGAACTGCATACAAGGTAAATTACCTGTATACTGATCCACTCATACAGGATTGTCTGTTTGAGATGGGCTAAGCTGAAGTATTATCTGTAACCTTTTGTTATTTTGCTAATCAATTTTTGTCATTGTATAACCAGTACTTTTATCTTTTGTATAAATAAAATTTTCATTTTATAAAGACAAAGTATTGTTTAATAGTTTTTACTTCAGCTTGTTAAAGACAGTTCTATAAAGAATAGAAAGAGCAAGTGTGTTACATCTTACAAGGCCAAAGTCAACAAACCTTCGATGAGAGATCCTGCAGGAGGGTAAGCATCATTTTATTAAAAAGGTTATTGACTGTTTATTGATTTTATATTGTTCATTTGAGGATATTGGTTTCATATCACTAGATTGCTGGTATATTGAAACGAGCTAGGTAGGCTTAGGCCTAATTCTGACCTGACAGCAAAAGACTGCTTACTAGCAATGGTAACATTGTATTTTAAGGGTTAATCAGGAACGGGAACGATACCGGTTCTCTTACAATAGTCAAAAAATAGCTGAATATATAAAAATGACTCGTTCAAAAATTGGAATACCCTTGATTCTTAAAGGGTTAGTTCACCCAAAAATGAAAATTCTGTCAGTAATTACTCACCCTCATGTTGTTCCAACCATGTAAGACCTTCGTTCATCTTCGGAACATAATTTAGTATATTTTTGATGAAATCTGAGAGCTGTCTCACTCCTCCATAGGCTTTCAGAGGGACTGAAACTTGATGGCCCAGAATAGTAAGTAAAAACGTCATTTAAGGAGTCCAAATGACTACAGTGGCTCTGTATTAAGTCTATCATGCGACGAAAATACTTTTTGAGCGGAAAAACAACAAAAATAACGACTTTATCACACTAGTATTGTTGTTCAATTTGAGTCTGGTGACGAGAGTTCGCGGGAGTGCCACGACGCATGCGCGAGAACTGAGATTAACCCTACTCCGAAAGAGTGAGCAGCCAGTCAAGTAGTAGTAGAAGAAGAATCTCAGTTCTCGCGCATGCGTCGTGGCGTCAGAGGCTCAAATTGAACAACAATAATAGTGGGATAAAGTCGTTATTTTTGTTGTTTTTCCGCTCAAAAAGTATTTTCCGTGCAAACTCCATGGGCACATTTCTCTGAGCATTCACTAGCCTTTCTGTCAGTGTGCTTATTTTAAATCCTGACGGCCTACAAGTGAGAGGACCCATCTTCAGCCACAAGTGGAGAAGTCTTCTCATGATTCCGAGGCACACGAGGTGCATGTAATCGAGGGGGAACCCAGAGACCATATCCAGGGAAGGTTCTTCAAGGGGTGACATGCCATGATGGTCACCACATGTGAGATGGTGGGACAGTGGGTTAAACCATGGAGCTGATATGCAGAAGGTTGCTGGTTAGGGTTAGGGTTAGGGTTAAACACATATACAGTGGTCTCCACCAGTGTGTCCTTGAGCAAGGCCCTTTACTCCATGTTGCTCCAGGGGGATTGTCCCTGTAATAAGGCACTGTAAGTCGCTTTGGATAAAAGCGTCTGCCAAATGCAGAAATGTAAATGTAAATGATGGTGATCAGAATCGGTCTTGTTTCTGAAGCTCTCATTGGTTCTTAGAGGCATGTCGCTTCTTGGAAATGTCATCCTGTTTTCCAGGTACACTCCATCCTCTGAGCATTTTTCGCATCCATGATAGCCAGTGTGACCTTTAACCTTTTTCAGGAAAGCACGAGCAGGTGCGTCACAAACCATCGAAGCGAGCTGTAAAGTTATCCTCACTCCTTCAAATTCAAATCCAGTAGCCAATGCATTTACTTCAGCGATGAAGTCTTCAAGGTATTCACTTAGTGAGGTAGGTTTACATGTGCCGCAAAATAAACCTATCGCCACTGGCTCCTCTTGTCTCATGTTTTGCAGTGTTCCCAGAATGGGCCAGAACTGTGTTGCTGAACTCTTGAAGAGAGGCAAACCGTCGATGTGGACCTGAAGCTCCAAGGTCGAATGTCGTCGTTCTGATGTAGCACCTCTGTGATTGACTTCAGCGCTCCGAAATGATAATACTGGCCACCAGCCTTCTCTTGTATTTCAGGGTTCAAACGCACAGTTACTAGCAATGTCCTTGAGTCTTTTGGCAGATTTAAACTATGTTGACGTAGTATGCTAGTAAAGAGTTCAATGCCACATGAGTGATTCTGTGTCCAGTAGCCCAGTTTGCCAAATCGTCTTCTAGGGAAGTTGTTGGATCGATCTCAGATCCTGACTCTGTGTCTGATTCACTCTCATCAAGATCACTTGCCATATTGACAGCTTCAGTCTCGTCAATATGAGAGAGACAGTCCATAAATGTGTCTTCATCATTTTGAAAACTCGAGTCCCTGTGCATGAACCTGACTCATTCCCCCGAGCTGTTGCTTGTATTGTCTGCAGTTGTTGATCCACCTTCTCCTTTGCTTTTCTTCTCAGTGTCCAGTAGGATGGTTCATTACAAGCCATAGTATTAAGACCTTAACACAAACAAAGCCTTTTTGTTGTTGTTGTTATTGTTGCTTACTGGCCTAGCAAGATAATGAACACAAGTGATGTACATACCTTCAGTTTACTGTGGATGGATGGTTGTAGATAACTTTCTGTAGTCAAATTAAACAAATGACTGAGTTAAATGCTGAAATTTTAATAACTACATTTTTTAAAAATGAAATTGACTTGTGTACTTTATGATTATATAAATAGATGTATATATATATTTTTTAAATCAAAGATTGAATAGGAAAATGTTCTGTAGTGTGACGAAATGAGAACTAAACCTATATTTAAACTGTTATTCGCATTGTTAGATTTTGGTGTATTTGGCCGAGCAGTCGTTTGGGTGGCTCGCCAATGTATTCGATTTCTCCAATACATAAAATAAGTAAGCTTGACCAGAGTTCTTGTGGGGAGAAGAATTTATTGAAGGTTTGTAGTGTAGCAGTCTTTCAGCATCGATGTTATCATGCCGCCCTTCAACAATCTTAACCCAACGCTCTGTGTTCTGAGACAGAACTTTATACAGGGAAGACAAAGAGCTTCAGACAAAGGGAAACTGTTAGGACCTCCCACAGGAGATCGTTCTTACACACCCCAAACGTTCCTGCCATCAATCCTGATTCAATCAGCATAACAGTGTCATTCAAATGCATAGATGCTAATCCAATCACTCATGGGCTCCAAGGGCCATTAAAGACAAATGGTGCTCATTTTACAAACAGAAACTGGCCTGGAAGATTTGCATACAAAATCTATCAGTATGCATTTCATTCTTGGCCACCAGATGCAAAATCCTCGAAGTGCTAACCTTCTGAAGTTTGATCTGGTAAAAAGGACGCGCACAAAAAAACACATTTTAAATATTTACTTTTTTAATTTATTTTAGAGGAGGTGATGATGTTGATAATGAAGAGCTATTTATTCCTGGGAAGTTTTATAATGTCACATGATTCTTTGGAAATTAAGCTCAGGTTACTTGACCCTGATTTCCAAAGAATCATGTGACAATAAACATTTCCCAGGAATAAATAGCATTTCTAAATATATTCAAATAGAAAAGTTTGGATATATAAATATTTTTGTTTTTGCTATATTCGTCATTCTAATCTTCAGATGAGAGAATTTAATATCGTCTCGTGAGAAGCGAAATCGGATTCTCTGTTTTTAGGGCATGCGATTGGCTGATCGCTGGTGATGTCACACTTCATGTGCGCGGCTGAAGCTGGAAACGGAGACTGCGCTTGTATTGTCGCCAGATTATCATCGTCACACACAATCATGTTTAACAACCTGTTAACTATGCATGTTAATAAATAGGGCTTGCATAATGACCATTGTTGTACGTTCCCTTAAATAACGCAGCCATGCGATGCTATTTTATTAGCAGGTTATTAACAGAACATATGGCATATAGACATGACTCGCGTGCATGCTTGATGCGCACAAAGGGGAAGGCCGTTCTTAAAGAGCCCGACACTTTTAGAGTACAGCATATACAAATAGCACTGTGTTTATATACAGATCATTTATCACAATGATCTACAACCATCACGTTTAGTGCTTGTGTAACTTCATCCGTCCACGCATTGTTCCACTGGGTGAGACATTTGGCACAACCGTTGAGTTCATCTTATTACGATGCAGAATGGGAGTAAATGAGTGCACTCGATAACGTCCACAATGGTTTCGGACACCCAATGGATGCCTACACAAAATTGAAATTTTGGATTAGGCACAAGTAAGAGCAGTGATTTGATAGAGTCGTCCAATCTTGCTCCTGTAGAGCTCCAGTCCTGAAGAGTTCTGCTCCAACGTACCTAAACCAGCTAATCCAGCTCTTGCTAGTGCTATAGGTGTTGAGGCGAAACCTTCCAGGACTGAGTTTGGACCGCACACCTGTGATTGGCTGTTTGCCGCACGTGTCACACTTGCAGGTGCGATTGCTTCAGAGTTAATCGCAAACTCAGGATTAAACTTGAGTTGTATGAAACGTTATGAACGTTTGAGAAACCTTTGAACTTGATCTAAACCAGGTTGGATTTATCAACTATAAACTCAGAGCTGGTCCAGCCAGCTTCATGCAGACCTCTGGTCTAAACCAATCAGAGCAGAGCAACGCTTCAGATTTTCCCGCCCCGGCCTGTGACGTGAGTCAGCTGTTTTGCGAGTAAAGGAAAACTTCCGTAATTTTGTTTTTTGTCGTTTGTATTTGTGATTTATTTATTATTATTATTATTATTATTATTATTATTATTATTATTATTATTATTATTTGTGTGTCTGTGTATAATAATTCTTATTTAAAAAATAATTAAACTCCAAGATATCAAATGACTGATTAATCCATACTTACTTGACGAACCGATGACGTACTACAAACAAACTTAAAGCCGACTAATAATGAAGTAGAACATCAATAGTAAAACAAATAAACCTATAACGAATGAACAGGAACGTAATATATACAGTAGTGATATTTGCAGGTTATTAATGTGGGAAAATTGATCAAAAATGCGGAGGATACAGTAGCTGAGGAAATCACAACGGTCATCTGATGCAAATTACAGCCACCATCCGATATATATAGCCTATGGTCACGTGACATTCATTCAATACTTTGTTTATTTATTTATTTGCTTTTTATTTGTTCTGAGCTACAGGAAACCCAATCTGCTCATGATTACAGCGTTAATTAGTAAAAATAATAAAGAAAATCAGCACTTTGAAATATCATCTGATGCTAGTTGAACATTTGGTACATTTTTAAAAGTTTGGAGCACCAGGAAAAATGTAGAAGCACCACAATTAAAATGTTTATGTATTTAAAACGCATGCTTAAACTTATAAAAAATATAATAAAAAAGGTAAATATCACAAATGCAGATTTAATTGTCATAGCTGAAGCTGATGGAACACTGATGAGAATATTTGCTTCAGAATCTATTACATTTGAACACAAAAATCCTATTTCTTCCAGACAAGCAACTAGAAGGGGGGGGGGGGGGTCATTCATGAAAGGAATATCTATTTCTCCTCCTTCTAGTCTCCTTGATTCAGACACCTTGGGTGCACTAGTTGTGGAACCCTGACCTGGTGAGGATTCTCCAGCACTGAACTTAAACAGGGTCATGAATGAAGGATACTGTTGTTAGTCAGTGATGGTTTTTGTGAGGGCTGCATTAAGCAATGCTTTTAAAAGATCATGAAAGAACCGGAAGTTCCTAAATGTCATATATGGAAGTGTTAAACCATGGGTGGCCATGTACTAGTGACTTTAGCATTTGTTTTATTAATAGTTATTTACAGTGCACTTTATTCTGCTTCCCTGACTCGAGCAGAATTCTGTCCTGTTGGGCTGTGGTCAACGTCCAGACATTATTTGGCAACTGGTCTTTGTATGGAGGTCATCATTTTGCTACAGATCTAGTTGTCTTTTCTCCCATAAACTCCACTATCAAATAATTATTTTATTTTTATTGTTTTGCTGGAACAACATTGATCATTTTATCCACTGAATAGGGATGTGCGATCTGGCCTAGAATCTCAGGAAAATGTTATGGGGTTTCTAATCAAAATATGACTTTCTGTTCCAGAGCAGGGCATTGATTTCATAAATGAGCACTGTAGAGACACCAGGACTAAATCATGATTATCAGGCATTCTGGAGACACAACAAGTGAACAGGGAAAGAAATTACAGAAAGAAAGTTCTTTGTGATCCCACTGTTCAAACTTTAGTTAGTGTGTGATGTTGCTGTTAGAGCATAAATAATACCTGTAAAATTATAAAGCTCAAAGTTCAATGCCAAGCGAGATATTTTATTTAACAGAAGTTCCCTTTCAAAGCCTACAGCGAACGGCTGGCTTGGACTACATCCTGGTACTTCCTTCATAAATGACGTCAGTAGAACAGACTAACCTCCGCCCACAAGAATACGCCAAAAAGGGGGCGTGGTCTTGTTGCTGTCCCACGTGGAGAAAAGGAAGTATTGCGTGGAGAAGAGGAAGTGTTGTGTGGAGAAGAGGAAGTGTTGCGTGGAGAAGAGGAAGTGTTGCGTGGAGAAGAGGAAGTGTTGTGTGGAGAAGAGGAAGTGTTGCGTGGAGAAGAGGAAGTGTTGCGTGGAGAAGAGGAAGTGTTGCGTGGAGAAGAGGAAGTGTTGCGTGGAGAAGAGGAAGTGTTGCGTGGAGAAGAGGAAGTGTCGCGTGGAGAAGAGGAAGTGTCGTGTGGAGAAGAGGAAGTGTTGCGTGGAGAAGAGGAAGTGTTGCGTGGAGAAGAGGAAGTGTTGCGTGGAGAAGAGGAAGTGTTGCGTGGAGAAGAGGAAGTGTCGCGTGGAGAAGAGGAAGTGTCGCGTGGAGAAGAGGAAGTGTTGCGTGGAGAAGAGGAAGTGTTGCGTGGAGAAGAGGAAGTGTCGCGTGGAGAAGAGGAAGTGTCGCGTGGAGAAGAGGAAGTGTCGCGTGGAGAAGAGGAAGTGTCGCGTGAGAAGAGGAAGTGTCGCGTGAGAAGAGGAAGTGTCGCGTGGAGAAGAGGAAGTGTCGCGTGGAGAAGAGGAAGTGTCGCGTGGAGAAGAGGAAGTGTCGCGTGGAGAAGAGGAAGTGTCGCGTGGAGAAGAGGAAGTGTCGCGTGGAGAAGAGGAAGTGTCGCGTGGAGAAGAGGAAGTGTCGCGTGGAGAAGAGGAAGTGTCGCGTGGAGAAGAGGAAGTGTTGCGTGGAGAAGAGGAAGTGTCGCGTGGAGAAGAGGAAGTGTTGCGTGGAGAAGAGGAAGTGTTGCGTTTGAGTGTGTTTGTCGCCATGTCGTCGAGACGCTGTTATTTTCATCCCGGAGTCAAATCACCTTTGTTTGGCTTTCCCAGGGACGCTGTAGAGATTATTGAACGCATACATCTCCCGTTAAGAGGCGTGACCTTTCCACGTGCGCTAAGATGCTGTCCAATCACAACACAGGAACCGCTGGCACAATCAGAACTCGTTACGTATTTCTGAAGGAGGGACTTCATAGAACAAGGAACTCATCAGCCGTTTTTAGGACAGTGAGAACAGCGGTGTACAGATGAGTAAATTGTGTCAAAAATACTGTGTTTTTACACGTGAAACATGAACACATGTTATATTGCACACTGTAAACACAATCAAAGCTTCAAAAACACACCAAGAACGGGACCTTTAAAGGGATACTCCACCGTTTTTTCATATTAAACTGTTATTCCCTTAAATAAGACGATTTGATACATCCCTCTCTCATCTCAGTGTATGACGGAATATGGCGCCTTTTACTGCGCCGAGCCGAAGTGCTATCAAAAGTGCTATTCCACCATACATTATAGTTATCCTTTTTAACCCACCTAGAAAAGCGCCACGTTTTATTTTGTTTCACCCTACTTGGTCATTCAGCTATTCGTGTGACTGTATTTAAATAGGGAAAATGTGGAGGTGTTTGGTCGCTTCTTACTTGATCTCTGTTTGGTACCTAGTGAATGAACTGGGCTTAGTATGCTAAGATAAATGCTATCAAAGTGTCACCGCGCGTCAGAGATGAGAGAGGTATGTATAAAATCGTCTTATTTAAGGGAATAACATAGTTTAATATGAAAAAAACGGTGGAGTGTCCCTTTAATTTGCATTTCTAGACTTGTATTTCTTTAAATCCTGGCAAGTATTTACAAGAGCAATATATTTTATCACGCTTATGAAGGAAGAAAAGCACGTAAACATTTGAATTGGGCCGTTATTTACGGCAGCATTTATTCTTATCATACCAAGCATATGATATTTTATTTACAGCACAATCATGTTATGGACCACGAGAGAATCCGTTCCCGATCACAAAACTCTCCACCGTGAATAAATCACAATCCCAATGCACAAGGCTTTATCACTGAGGTGGCTGCACATTTATTTTTACGGATTTCCATGTGAGAAACAGAGGCGAACGACGCATGACAAACGTCACGACCAAAGGTTAGCGATTGGTTATGGCAGATCCAATAGTTTTAAACCTCAACAGAGTACCGCCTTCAAGGAAGTAAGCATTTGTCAATGGAGAGCGGCCAGACTCTGTACAAATGAAGTGTAGAGAGTCTGGTAGGACCAGGCTACATTGCAGCCTCTTGCGATAATTATATATAACACAATATATAAATTATAATAGAACCATTTCAGAAATAACACATTTCATCATGAAATCATGTAGTGAAGTGTTCCATGTGTTTCACAAGCACCATATGCAGGGTTCCCGCGGGGTCTTAAAAAGCCTTTAAAGCATTGAATTTATTAATTTGGAAATAATACCTTAAAGACTTTAAAAAGTCTTGAATTTTGCTGTCTGGGTCTTAAAAATTGTGCTGTATGTAACTTCTCCATATTGTATTTTTCCTCAAAAGTTTCATTTGTCAACCACGATTATTTTGATTAAATAAGGAGTGGCGGAACCAATAATTGAGAACGCAACGCAGCCCAAAATACTGTGAACACATGATGCCTTCAGTAAATGAAGATCACGCTACAGCACCACAACCATAGACTGCAGCACAACACACACCTCAAGCAGCAAGCAAAGGAGAAGCGTGAAATGGGTATTAATTTTTTTATATAAACGGTCTTAAAAAGACTTGAATTTAACTTGAAGAAACTTGTAGGAACCCTATGACATTCAGCGCTGTGAAAAAAAAAATATGCATGAAAATGCATCATGCCAAAAGTTTCAAAGGCCCTTTTAAATGATTAAAACTAGAGCTATATCTTCGCTTTAAGGTTACTTTTATCATGTAAACTACCGTTATACAGCATGTTATATGCATATGTGTTTTGGACAGGGGGGAATGCGGTCGCATTCGCAGCAGATATATGCTGCCCATCATAAATCAAAGCACAAGACTGACAGGTATCGGAGGAGAACACCTTAAAAGGTGACAGATTGGATATTCGTTTGCATTTGCAGTACACACGCCACGGTACAACTGTTCCCACTTTCCATACGCACCGCGTCTGCACTTCCACCGCACTGCTTTGCGCATGTGGGTTTGGTCACATTACAGTTAAGGTGCAGTCGCTTGAGAAACTGGTAGGGTTGCCTCAGTCATTCGTAAGTTCTTTCTTGAATTGGAACGTAAAGTCCACACTAGAGGCTTAGTAACTACTAGATAGTTTGTAACTAACTCTGTACTCTTCTCGGTTGCACCATTTGTTCTTAAGGCAGAATGTAACTAGTAGGTCGTAAACTCTCCGTGAAGTAATACGTAGTCGTATATGACATTTACCCATCCAATAGCAGCCTTCAAATATGTGAGCAGAAGTTGTGTTGAAATACTGTGAATTTCAGTGTATCCTTCATTAGTATCATTTCTTTTGCCTCACGTAACCAATGGTAAAAATACATTTCCATGAAATACGGTACTTAATCATGAATAACATGAGTGCTTTTATATATATATAAATACATTCAGAAGCATTCAGTATATGAAACAACATTAATAAGGATCAATAAATAAATACTGAAACAAACAAAAAACATAAATTAAATGTATTGATTTTATTTGACATCATGACATTGTCACGATCTTACCGTGTTTTGTTTTGCTTTGATTGTTGTTCGTCACTGTCCGTCTGTGATTTGTGAGATTGTGAACACCTGGGCAGGATGGGCTGTGGGTATTTAATATGCCTGTTCACTAACCAGAGGGGATTTTGTTCTTCTTTTCTTGTGTTTCACAGGAATGGGCTCGTGGCAGTGCCGTTGGATTCGAACACCTCTACCATAATGAGATCCTCGTTTGTCCCGTCTTCCTCGTAGCCATGATTGGACCAGTCGCCGTTTGAATGTCGTCTTTATTCTTTAATTTCATTACTTTTTCCCTCGAACTATGTAATAAATATATATCTTTGCAACCTTATCTATGTTGTGATCGCCCTTTTTGTTGCAGTTACGAGCCGAACTGTGACAACATGCACAACACGGACAGATGCACACAGTGGCACACAGTTTGGGATGGTTTCGTGTTGAAGAGCTGCAAATAAAGTAATCCATTCACATAATGTTTTTTCTCTTAAAATGTAAGCAAGTGTAAATGTCAGCATTATCATATGTGTAAAGAATTGAAGTCTGCCATGTAAAACAAGAGCTTATTATGAAGTTCAGTCTGCTTTATTATTCCAACCATTACTCCTGATCGGAGGCTTCCGTAAATATTTAGTTTATACGTAGAGTTACGCTTCAACTAAGTTTAATGGTGCAACGCAAAAATAATTAGTAGTGCCTAAGTTGTAACTTGGTGCCCATTTACATCAAAAATAGGCTAAGTTGTAACTTGCGCACAACCGGTGCAACCGGCCCCTGGACCTCTTGCTGTTTTCATACGGATTACATAAACAGAGAATATTTGTTTTTATATAAATGACTTAATTTAAAAGTAGACATTCCAAGCTTTATAAAGAGATATCTATTGTGTCTGTGTGGCAAGTTTCTCTGAGTTCTGAGTATATTTTCACACGCATTTCAGAGTGTACATCACAGGGAGACGGACGGGAGAATGCGCATCCTGTTTGTTTCCTTTATTTAGTGAAACTCACAACAATTAGTTTTTATTTTGAGTGTACATAAATAAAAGTAGGCACTTTAAGCTTTGTAAAGACTTATCGTTCATGTCTGTGAGGCTAGAAATGACGGAGTATTTTAAGTTGTTTTACACGGTCATGAGGAAAAATCCAGCAAAACACTACTAGCGCATTTCTTAGGTCCTAAGGGTTAAGTAGTCCTGCGCGGCATGGATATATTTACATACCACTATAAACAAAATGGCAAAATCTTCAAAAAACACTGGCAAGTGTCAAAATTCATGTTTACGTTCACTTAAGACATGACGACTATGTTTACGATGATGCTCGACAAGACGGGCATTTTGACATAATTTTGTGTGAATAGTCCCGCGCTGTGAGACGTGTGGGCTGCTTAGGTGCGCATTCTGCCGATATGTCTGTGACCGGCTCTTATGGAAAACATTTTGGGATTTCTCTCCACACAATGGACTTCAATGGCAACCAAATGTTGAGTGCACCAGGCATTGCGTAATCACGTTCAAAAGGTCCCGCTGAACGTTGGCAGAAGTACCGCCCCATTGTTTACAAAGCAAACAGTTTAAACAATAAACTCACACAGACATGTCATTTAACAATCCTTCTCCACGCTTGGAAACAATGGGGAGGTAGTTCCGCCTGTATCCAGCGTTTGTCTATGCAAGTCATAAGAATGAACATAAGTTGATATGACTTGTGAATGAAAGAACTTTATTCATATAAATATTGTGAGATCATGTATCAGTCTGATGTCATTGGCATAGCCCTGTAGTGTCTGGTTCAGAGGTGTTGTTGACTATGTTGTGTGCATGTTGCTGCCTTGTACATGGTGTTCATTAATTTAGGGGTTGGGGTGAAAAGTATTTCTTAAATGCTCTAACAGCTTTTTCTTTTCTTCAGCAAACACCAGGAGATGGTTCATCCTAAGATGCACAGATCTACCTCTGGCTCATCTCCACACCTGTGTCACTTCTGCAATCTAGAACCAGCTGTCATGCACTTTGTCCATTACAAATGTTATAGATTTTTGTTCTAATAGAGCTCATTAAACATCTCTATTTTAGACTGGTGTTGTTTAGAGGCTTTTATGAAGAAGAAAAAAACCTCAAGGTCTTGTGAAACATTTGACCTTATTTGTGACTATATCCACTGTTATGCTTTCAGTGTTTACTACATTAAAGTGTCCTTTCAAACTATTTACATTTTTTACTATTTAAAGATTGTTTTTCAAATTCATTACAGGCTCAATGTTCTTTTCCTTCACTAGAAGATTAAGGCCTGTGCAAGGGTTTACTTTGCCAATGTCACCTTAGGCTTGCTCATTGGAGTTTGTAAGCATCATTATTTGGGAAAGAAACATGGCTAGGTGTGTATTGAACAAAGCTGTGAATCAGCCCTTATATAGACCATGGTATAAACTTAATTTGTATCACGAGCTCTGCTTGCTTGCTCTGCTCCACCGTCGACACATGGGTGAGCAGCACTATTTCGAATGTTTAAGGTTAGTCGTATAGACGTCATTTAGAGGAAAGGAAGACGGCGCATTTAAAAACAATATCAGTCGAACTATAAAAATGGAAAGCGATCTTATGCTGCCTTCACGTGCTATCGGAATTATCGTAAATACGAGTTTCCTAGGTAAAAATTGTACATGAACGCCCTCTGATGTCGTGTTTACCACTGGGAAGTTCGGAAATAATTTTGATACCCCAATTCCCGAGATGGGCGTGTCATAAGCTTTAAACATGGTGGCGGAGAGAACTACTGCTGTGGCAGGTGTGGTTTTATTGTTTTTTTTTTCCAAAACAGCTTGGTTGTCTTGTCTTGACATTAATGTAGTATATATTTACATGTAAGAGTAATCATATGAAGTGTATTGTATGTTTGGTACACAGCGAAAATAGCCTGCATTTGACTGAAATTACAGAATCAGCAGAAAGCGGACTATCTGGAATGTTTAGGTTGTCGGTGCATGGGAGACTACAAATGATGATGGTTTTAATAAGATTTTCCCAATAAATAGGCAAGAATAACCTGGTGTCCACCATGATTCCTGTTCACTCCGACAACAAAGCACTTGAATGCAACAAGCTCGTAATCACGACTTCTAAAGTGGGAATTAGGAAATTTCCGATAGCACGTGAAGGCAGCATTAATCAGACGCTACGCTCTTTCACAGACGTCTCCGCGATGTACGTGTGCTATCTGGGTACTGTTACATATGCTGTGCTATGTAGTCTGTTTGTTATTTGTAAATGTTGAGTGTTACGTACGTGGTGCTACGTAGTCTGTGTTGATATATATTTCACGCTGTGCGAGTGTGTGTGAGTGCGTTTGAACCAGCTGCCTGTTTCAGGGGCGGAACGTGAGTGGAGGAACCTCCTGTCAGTCAACGTCAGGATTGCGCAACCAATCACGGTCATGAGGCTGTTTATGAATGGCGCCAACTTCAATTGGAGACGCGCTTTGACTCTGGGGAGAGTACACACTCAGTGACGACGGCCTCTCTTCTTAACATGAACGCGCGAGAACGCGCTCTAAGTGCTACTTAAGAGTCGCTGTCCATTTGCGAAATACTGAAATATAACCTTATATGGAATCGTCTCTCGTTCCAGAGTCCAGTCTGAGAGGCTGATCTACATTTGGTACACTTCTGTATTAGATACACCAGGTTTAGCAGTGGTGCTATGATTGTGCGTTTTGTTTGGGTTAATTAGGTAGTTCAGTTATGGCGTTTTCAGACGCTGAAGATGTTTATTTCTACATCTTTTGTTGCTAGTTAGCTTATTTCCTAAATCCTCAGTTAGATGAGTTTTATTCTTTGATTTAAGCCAACCTGGTCTCACAGAATTCCGTGAAATGAACACGGGCCCCTTAACACAAAATCCGTGGCAGTTTCACGGAATCGCCGAAAATTCCGTGATGGGTCCACGGAAGCGATTCCTATGCAAGTCAATGACAGTAAAAAGCAGACATGATTTTATGAATATTTATAGGCTACTTTTATATTTTGGAGCAACTAACTCCACTCCTACCCTAAACCTACCCACTTCTCAACAATATAAAACACATAACAGGCAAATACAAGTACAGTCACAGGTATTTATTGCAAAAACTGACCAAAAACAGCATAAAAGTATCAACTCATGTTGCATTCCAAGTCTTCTGAAGTCACTCGATGTCTTCATGTAAAGAACAGAGTTGATTTTAATGTTTTAATTGCTAAAATGATGATCCCGCCGCGCCGTGAGCACACTCATTCATATCCCATTCAAATAATACACTTGACTCTTTAGCGTGAAGCAATCTGTCACGAGACACACGAGAGCCAATGGCATTTTACAATCAAAGCCGACGTAATGACGCAATTGGTCACGAGACATACGACAGCCAATGCTGTCAAAGCTGACGTAACGTTTTTTCCGCGGTAAAATTGGAAATGTGTTTAGGATCTTTGGCGGATGGACTCGACGCTGCTGATCGCTTTTGGGGATTTTCTTCACACAAATCAATCGTTTGGCCTCGGAACACTTGGAATATTTGTACTTTTTGAATAAATTGTGCCTGCAGTCGTATCTGCCTGTTATATCCTGTTTTTTTATAATACACAAATGGTTAGGTTTAGGGAAGGGATTGGGTTACGTGTTCAAAACGTGTCTAAATACTGTAAATAAATAAAAAATGAAAATAATTATAAATAAAATTATGCTGGCTGATTAAATCGAGAATCACACTCCGGGCCCTATCTTGCACCCAGCGCAATTGACTTTGTACACCGACGCATGTGTCATTCCTATTTTGCACCCGCGCAAAGCGCGCTTTTCCCTCCACAGAAGCACGTCGCTAAACTAGTGAATGAACTTGCGCTCCCTGGGCGGTTCAGCGCAAAAAAGGAGGCGTGTTCCGGCGCAAACAATCCCTGGTGCTATTTTGCAGTTCCATTAAACAATTGCGCCACTGACCAGAAAAAACCTAGTCTAAAGTCAGTGGCGCGTTGCGCGTTGTTCATTATGCTATTTTAAGGGCGCATGCTTGACCATAGCGTGCACAACGCGCATACACTTTGCTCATGTAATCTACACAGATGCAACAGTTATTTTTGCAAATCATAAATTGTTACACTAAAAAAATATTAACACATGAGATGACGGAAATCATTGTGGTGTGCCACGAAGATGTGAAAAAATAGGCATAAATCTAGCTTACAAATTATTCAGGCTAATTATTTATTTAACCGACGCTATTTTGGGTGGGTTTCTCCCATCCCCATACAACACAACTTCTCTGTCTTTCACTGCTCTTACAAGAACATCAGTCTCCTCGGCTGTGAACCGCTCCTGGCGTGCGCCTGGGAAATACACCATAATAATAGCAATCCATAATGGAACTTGCGCACCTGCTTTTAAAGGGAATGTTGGATGACGCTCTGATTGGTTTATTCACGTTACGCCCAAACCACACCTATGAATAATGAAGCTACTTCAGACCAACCCATTTTAGATTTGCGCCGGGCGCAAGAGCCATTTATCCCGCCGGGAAAATAGCAACAGCGCCGAGACCCGCCCACAAAGTTACTTGCGCTTTGCGCTTTGACACTTGCGTTTCAGATCGTTAAAATAGGGCCCTCCATGTCATAATGGCAAAAAAAATCATAGTTTCATGATGAAAACAATGCCCAACGCGTTTGTATACTGTCATTGACTTGCATAGGAATCACTTCCGTGGACCCATCACGGAATTTTCGGCGATTCCGTGAAACTGCCACGGATTTTGAGTTAAGGGTCCCGTGTTCATTTCACGGAATTCTGTGAGATCAGGTTGATTTAAGCACCACTCGTTTGCTCCTTCCTCTCCCAGGTTGTTTGACTTTTTGCTTTATCCTGCTTAATTGTATATTTTGTACATATTATTTATTTTCACTATTAATTTTCAAAGTAGTACTTCACTTTATTGTCAAACCCAAATTAAATCTTTTTCAATTGAAGTCGTTGGTCTTGGGTCATCCTTTTGCAGTCTCCCCTGACAAAAATTCAAAATTACGACAGTGTATACTATTACATAAAAGTGGAAATGATTCAATTATTACATTAAGTCAAAATGGACAAAAATTCAAAATTACGACAGTGTATACTATTACATAAAAGTGGAAATGATTCAATTATTACATAAAGTCAAAATGGACAAAAATTCAAAATTACGACAGTGTATACTATTACATAAAAGTGGAAATGATTCAATTATTACATAAAGTCAAAATGGACAAAAGTTCAAAATTACGACAGTGTATACTATTACATAAAAGTGGAAATGATTCAGTTATTACATAAAGTCAAAATGGACAAAAATACGAAATTACGACAGTGTATACTATTACATAAAAGTGGAAATGATTCAATTATTACATAAAATCATTATTGGCAAAAATTCAAAATTACGACAGTGTATACTATTACATAAAAGTGGAAATGATTCAATTATTACATAAAGTCAAAATGGACAAAAATACGAAATTACAACAGTGTATACTATTACATAAAAGTGGAAATGATTCAATTATTACATAAAGTCAAAATGGACAAAAATACGAAATTACGACAGTGTATACTATTACATAAGAGTGGAAATGATTCAGTTATTACATAAAGTCAAAATGGACAAAAATACGAAATTACGACAGTGTATACTATTACATAAGAGTGGAAATGATTCAATTATTACATAAAATCATTATTGGCAAAAATTCAAAATTACGACAGTGTATACTATTACATAAAAGTGGAAATGATTCAATTATTACATAAAATCATTATTGGCAAAAATTCAAAATTACGACAGTGTATACTATTACATAAAAGTGGAAATGATTCAATTATTACATGAAGTCAAAATGGACAAAAGTTCAAAATTACGACAGTGTATACTATTACATAAAAGTGGAAATGATTCAATTATTACATAAAGTCAAAATGGACAAAAATTCAAAATTACGACAGTGTATACTATTACATAAAAGTGGAAATGATTCAATTATTACATAAAGTCAAAATGGACAAAAATTCAAAATTACGACAGTGTATACTATTACATAAAAGTGGAAATGATTCAATTATTACATAAAGTCAAAATGGACAAAAGTTCAAAATTACGACAGTGTATACTATTACATAAGAGTGGAAATGATTCAGTTATTACATAAAGTCAAAATGGACAGAAATACGAAATTACGACAGTGTATACTATTACATAAAAGTGGAAATGATTCAATTATTACATAAAATCATTATTAGCAAAAATTCAAAATTACGACAGTGTATACTATTACATAAAAGTGGAAATGATTCAATTATTACATAAAGTCAAAATGGACAAAAGTTCAAAATTACGACAGTGTATACTATTACATAAAAGTGGAAATGATTCAATTATTACATAAAGTCAAAATGGACAAAAATTCTAAATTACGACAGTGTATACTATTACATAAAAGTGTAAATGATTCAATTATTACATAAAGTCAAAATGGACAAAAGTTCAAAATTACGACAGTGTATACTATTACATAAAAGTGTAAATGATTCAATTATTACATAAAGTCAAAATGGACAAAAGTTCAAAATTACGACAGTGTATACTATTACATAAAAGTGGAAATGATTCAATTATTACATAAAGTCAAAATGGACAAAAATTCAAAATTACGACAGTGTATACTATTACATAAAAGTGGAAATGATTCAATTATTACATAAAGTCAAAATGGACAAATATTCAAAATTACGACAGTGTATACTATTACATAAAAGTGGAAATGATTCAATTATTACATAAAGTCAAAATGGACAAAAATTCTAAATTACGACAGTGTATACTATTACATAAAAGTGGAAATGGTTCAATTATTACATAAAGTCAAAATGGACAAAAATTCTAAATTATGACAGTGTATACTATTACATAAAAGTGGAAATGATTCAATTATTACATAAAGTCAAAATGGACAAAAATTCTAAATTATGACAGTGTATACTATTACATAAAAGTGGAAATGATTCATTTATTACATAAAATCATTATTGGCAAAAATTCAAAATTACGACAGTGTATACTATTACATAAAAGTGGAAATGATTCAATTATTACATAAAGTCAAAATGGGCAAAAATTCAAAATTACGAGAGTGTATACTATTACATAAAAGTGTAAATGATTCAATTATTACATAAAATCATTATTGGCAAAAATTCAAAATTACGACAGTGTATACTATTACATAAAAGTGTAAATGATTCAATTATTACATAAAATCATTATTGGCAAAAATTCAAAATTACGACAGTGTATACTATTACATAAAAGTGGAAATGATTCATTTATTACATAAAATCATTATTGGCAAAAATTCAAAATTACGACAGTGTATACTATTACATAAAAGTGGAAATGATTCATTTATTACATAAAATCATTATTGGCAAAAATTCAAAATTACGAGAGTGTATACTATTACATAAAAGTGGAAATGATTCAATTATTACATAAAGTCAAAATGGGCAAAAATTCAAAATTACGAGAGTGTATACTATTACATAAAAGTGTAAATGATTCAATTATTACATAAAATCATTATTGGCAAAAATTCAAAATTACGACAGTGTATACTATTACATAAAAGTGTAAATGATTCAATTATTACATAAAGTCAAAATGGGCAAAAATGCAAAATTACGACAGTGTATACTATTACATAAAAGTGGAAATTATTCAATTATTACATAAAATCATTATTGGCAAAAATTCAAAATTATGACAGTGTATACTATTACATAAAAGTGTAAATGATTCATTTATTACATAAAGTCAAAATGGACAAAAATGCAAAATTACGACAGTGTATACTATTACATAAAAGTGTAAATGATTCAATTATTACATAAAATCATTATTGGCAAAAATTCAAAATTACGACAGTGTATACTATTACATAAAAGTGGAAATTATTCAATTATTACATAAAATCATTATTGGCAAAAATTCAAAATTACGACAGTGTATACTATTACATAAAAGTGGAAAAGATTCAATTATTACATAAAGTCAAAATGGACAAAAATTCTAAATTACGACAGTGTATACTATTACATAAAAGTGGAAATTATTCAATTATTACATAAAGACAAAATGGACAAAAATTCAAAATTATGACAGTGTATACTATTACATAAAAGTGGAAATTATTCAATTATTACATAAAATCATTATTGGCAAAAATTCAAAATTACGACAGTGTATACTATTACATAAAAGTGTAAATTATTCAATTATTACATAAAATCATTATTGGCAAAAATTCAAAATTACGCCAGTGTATACTATTACATAAAAGTGGAAATGATTCAATTATTACATAAAATCATTATTGGCAAAAATTCAAAATTACGCCAGTGTATACTATTACATAAAAGTGGAAATGATTCATTTATTACATAAAATCGTTATTGGCAAAAATTCAAAATTACGACAGTGTATACTATTACATAAAAGTGTAAATTATTCAATTATTACATAAAATCATTATTGGCAAAAATTCAAAATTACGACAGTGTACACTATTACATAAAAGTGGAAATGATTCAATTATTACATAAAGTCAAAATGGACAAAAATTCAAAATTACGACAGTGTATACTATTACATAAGAGTGGAAATGATTCAATAATTACATAAAGTAAAAATGGACAAAAGTTCAAAATTACGACAGTGTATACTATTACATAAAAGTGTAAATTATTAAATTATTACATAAAATCATTATTGGCAAAAATTCAAAATTACGACAGTGTATACTATTACATAAAAGTGGAAATGATTCAATTATTACATAAAATCATTATTGGCAAAAATTCAAAATTACGACAGTGTATACTATTACATAAAAGTGGAAATGATTCAATTATTACATAAAATCATTATTGGCAAAAGTTCAAAATTACGACAGTGTATACTATTACATAAAAGTGGAAATGATTCAATTATTACATAAAATCATTATTGGCAAAAATTCAAAATTACGACAGTGTATACTATTACATAAAAGTGGAAATGATTCAATTATTACATAAAATCATTATTGGCAAAAATTCTAAATTACGACAGTGTATACTATTACATAAAAGTGGAAATGATTCAATTATTACATAAAATCATTATTGGCAAAAATTCAAAATTACGACAGTGTATACTATTACATAAAAGTGGAAATGATTCAATTATTACATAAAATCATTATTGGCAAAAATTCTAAATTACGACAGTGTATACTATTACATAAGAGTGGAAATTATTCAATTATTACATAAAGTCAAAATGGACAAAAATACGAAATTACGACAGTGTATACTATTACATAAAAGTGGAAATGATTCAATTATTACATAAAATCATTATTGGCAAAAATTCAAAATTACGACAGTGTATACAATTACATAAAAGTGGTAATGATTCAATTATTACATAAAGTCAAAATAGACAAATATTCAAAATTACGACAGTGTATACTATTACATAAAAGTGGAAATGATTCAATTATTACATAAAGTCAAAATGGACAAAAATTCAAAATTACGACAGTGTATACTATTACATAAAAGTGGAAATGATTCAGTTATTACATAAAGTAAAAATGGACAAATATTCAAAATTACGACAGTGTATACTATTACATAAAAGTGGAAATGATTCAATTATTATATAAAGTCAAAATGGACAAAAATTCAAAATTACGACAGTGTATACTATTACATAAAAGTGGAAATTATTCAATTATTACATAAAATCATTATTGGCAAAAATTCTAAATTACGACAGTGTATACTATTACATAAGAGTGGAAATGATTCAATTATTACATAAAGTCAAAATGGACAAAAATACGAAATTACGACAGTGTATACTATTACATAAAAGTGGAAATGATTCAATTATTACATAAAATCATTATTGGCAAAAATTCTAAATTACGACAGTGTATACTATTACATAAAAGTGGTAATGATTCAATTATTACATAAAGTCAAAATAGACAAAAATTCAAAATTACGACAGTGTATACTATTACATAAAAGTGTAAATTATTAAATTATTACATAAAATCATTATTGGCAAAAATTCAAAATTACGACAGTGTATACTATTACATAAAAGTGGAAATGATTCAATTATTACATAAAATCATTATTGGCAAAAATTCTAAATTACGACAGTGTATACTATTACATAAGAGTGGAAATGATTCAATTATTACATAAAGTCAAAATGGACAAAAATACGAAATTACGACAGTGTATACTATTACATAAAAGTGGAAATGATTCAATTATTACATAAAATCATTATTGGCAAAAATTCAAAATTACGACAGTGTATACTATTACATAAAAGTGGTAATGATTCAATTATTACATAAAGTCAAAATAGACAAATATTCAAAATTACGACAGTGTATACTATTACATAAAAGTGGAAATGATTCAATTATTACATAAAGTCAAAATGGACAAAAATTCAAAATTACGACAGTGTATACTATTACATAAAAGTGGAAATGATTCAGTTATTACATAAAGTCAAAATGGACAAATATTCAAAATTACGACAGTGTATACTATTACATAAAAGTGGAAATTATTCAATTATTACATAAAATCATTATTGGCAAAAATTCAAAATTACGACAGTGTATACTATTACATAAAAGTGGAAATTATTCAATTATTACATAAAATCATTATTGGCAAAAATTCAAAATTACGACAGTGTATACTATTACATAAAAGTGGAAATGATTCATTTATTACATAAAATCATTATTGGCAAAAATTCTAAATTACGACAGTGTATACTATTACATAAAAGTGGAAATGATTCATTTATTACATAAAATCATTATTGGCAAAAATTCAAAATTATGACAGTGTATACTATTACATAAAAGTGTAAATGATTCAATTATTACATAAAATCATCATTGGCAAAAATTCAAAATTACGACAGTGTATACTATTACATAAAAGTGTAAATGATTCAATTATTACATAAAGTCAAAATGGACAAAAATTCAAAATTACGACAGTGTATACTATTACATAAAAGTGGAAATGATTCAATTATTACATAAAGTCAAAATGGACAAATATTCAAAATTACGACAGTGTATACTATTACATAAAAGTGGAAATGATTCAATTATTACATAAAGTCAAAATGGACAAATATTCAAAATTACGACAGTGTATACTATTACATAAAAGTGGAAATGATTCAATTATTACATAAAGTCAAAATGGACAAAAATTCAAAATTACGACAGTGTATACTATTACATAAAAGTGGAAATGATTCAATTATTACATAAAGTCAAAATGGACAAATATTCAAAATTACGACAGTGTATACTATTACATAAAAGTGGAAATGATTCAATTATTACATAAAGTCAAAATGGACAAAAATACGAAATTACGACAGTGTATACTATTACATAAGAGTGGAAATGATTCAATTATTACATAAAATCATTATTGGCAAAAATTCAAAATTACGACAGTGTATACTATTACATAAAAGTGGAAATGATTCAATTATTACATAAAATCATTATTGGCAAAAATTCAAAATTACGACAGTGTATACTATTACATAAAAGTGGAAATGATTCAATTATTACATGAAGTCAAAATGGACAAAAGTTCAAAATTACGACAGTGTATACTATTACATAAAAGTGGAAATGATTCAATTATTACATAAAGTCAAAATGGACAAAAATTCAAAATTACGACAGTGTATACTATTACATAAAAGTGGAAATGATTCAATTATTACATAAAGTCAAAATGGACAAAAATTCAAAATTACGACAGTGTATACTATTACATAAAAGTGGAAATGATTCAATTATTACATAAAGTCAAAATGGACAAAAGTTCAAAATTACGACAGTGTATACTATTACATAAGAGTGGAAATGATTCAGTTATTACATAAAGTCAAAATGGACAGAAATACGAAATTACGACAGTGTATACTATTACATAAAAGTGGAAATGATTCAATTATTACATAAAATCATTATTAGCAAAAATTCAAAATTACGACAGTGTATACTATTACATAAAAGTGGAAATGATTCAATTATTACATAAAGTCAAAATGGACAAAAGTTCAAAATTACGACAGTGTATACTATTACATAAAAGTGGAAATGATTCAATTATTACATAAAGTCAAAATGGACAAAAATTCTAAATTACGACAGTGTATACTATTACATAAAAGTGTAAATGATTCAATTATTACATAAAGTCAAAATGGACAAAAGTTCAAAATTACGACAGTGTATACTATTACATAAAAGTGTAAATGATTCAATTATTACATAAAGTCAAAATGGACAAAAGTTCAAAATTACGACAGTGTATACTATTACATAAAAGTGGAAATGATTCAATTATTACATAAAGTCAAAATGGACAAAAATTCAAAATTACGACAGTGTATACTATTACATAAAAGTGGAAATGATTCAATTATTACATAAAGTCAAAATGGACAAATATTCAAAATTACGACAGTGTATACTATTACATAAAAGTGGAAATGATTCAATTATTACATAAAGTCAAAATGGACAAAAATTCTAAATTACGACAGTGTATACTATTACATAAAAGTGGAAATGGTTCAATTATTACATAAAGTCAAAATGGACAAAAATTCTAAATTATGACAGTGTATACTATTACATAAAAGTGGAAATGATTCAATTATTACATAAAGTCAAAATGGACAAAAATTCTAAATTATGACAGTGTATACTATTACATAAAAGTGGAAATGATTCATTTATTACATAAAATCATTATTGGCAAAAATTCAAAATTACGAGAGTGTATACTATTACATAAAAGTGGAAATGATTCAATTATTACATAAAGTCAAAATGGGCAAAAATTCAAAATTACGAGAGTGTATACTATTACATAAAAGTGTAAATGATTCAATTATTACATAAAATCATTATTGGCAAAAATTCAAAATTACGACAGTGTATACTATTACATAAAAGTGTAAATGATTCAATTATTACATAAAATCATTATTGGCAAAAATTCAAAATTACGACAGTGTATACTATTACATAAAAGTGGAAATGATTCATTTATT
Source organism: Romanogobio albipinnatus (assembly GCA_023566225.1). Lineage (NCBI taxonomy): Eukaryota > Metazoa > Chordata > Actinopteri > Cypriniformes > Gobionidae > Romanogobio > Romanogobio albipinnatus. The sequence goes on from JAKRKY010000040.1 coordinate 68,791, forward strand.
ACATAAAATCATTATTGGCAAAAATTCAAAATTACGACAGTGTATACTATTACATAAAAGTGGAAATGATTCATTTATTACATAAAATCATTATTGGCAAAAATTCAAAATTACGAGAGTGTATACTATTACATAAAAGTGGAAATGATTCAATTATTACATAAAGTCAAAATGGGCAAAAATTCAAAATTACGAGAGTGTATACTATTACATAAAAGTGTAAATGATTCAATTATTACATAAAATCATTATTGGCAAAAATTCAAAATTACGACAGTGTATACTATTACATAAAAGTGTAAATGATTCAATTATTACATAAAGTCAAAATGGGCAAAAATGCAAAATTACGACAGTGTATACTATTACATAAAAGTGGAAATTATTCAATTATTACATAAAATCATTATTGGCAAAAATTCAAAATTATGACAGTGTATACTATTACATAAAAGTGTAAATGATTCATTTATTACATAAAGTCAAAATGGACAAAAATGCAAAATTACGACAGTGTATACTATTACATAAAAGTGTAAATGATTCAATTATTACATAAAATCATTATTGGCAAAAATTCAAAATTACGACAGTGTATACTATTACATAAAAGTGGAAATTATTCAATTATTACATAAAATCATTATTGGCAAAAATTCAAAATTACGACAGTGTATACTATTACATAAAAGTGGAAAAGATTCAATTATTACATAAAGTCAAAATGGACAAAAATTCTAAATTACGACAGTGTATACTATTACATAAAAGTGGAAATTATTCAATTATTACATAAAATCATTATTGGCAAAAATTCAAAATTACGACAGTGTATACTATTACATAAAAGTGTAAATTATTCAATTATTACATAAAATCATTATTGGCAAAAATTCAAAATTACGCCAGTGTATACTATTACATAAAAGTGGAAATGATTCAATTATTACATAAAATCATTATTGGCAAAAATTCAAAATTACGCCAGTGTATACTATTACATAAAAGTGGAAATGATTCATTTATTACATAAAATCGTTATTGGCAAAAATTCAAAATTACGACAGTGTATACTATTACATAAAAGTGTAAATTATTCAATTATTACATAAAATCATTATTGGCAAAAATTCAAAATTACGACAGTGTACACTATTACATAAAAGTGGAAATGATTCAATTATTACATAAAGTCAAAATGGACAAAAATTCAAAATTACGACAGTGTATACTATTACATAAGAGTGGAAATGATTCAATAATTACATAAAGTAAAAATGGACAAAAGTTCAAAATTACGACAGTGTATACTATTACATAAAAGTGTAAATTATTAAATTATTACATAAAATCATTATTGGCAAAAATTCAAAATTACGACAGTGTATACTATTACATAAAAGTGGAAATGATTCAATTATTACATAAAATCATTATTGGCAAAAATTCAAAATTACGACAGTGTATACTATTACATAAAAGTGGAAATGATTCAATTATTACATAAAATCATTATTGGCAAAAGTTCAAAATTACGACAGTGTATACTATTACATAAAAGTGGAAATGATTCAATTATTACATAAAATCATTATTGGCAAAAATTCAAAATTACGACAGTGTATACTATTACATAAAAGTGGAAATGATTCAATTATTACATAAAATCATTATTGGCAAAAATTCTAAATTACGACAGTGTATACTATTACATAAAAGTGGAAATGATTCAATTATTACATAAAATCATTATTGGCAAAAATTCAAAATTACGACAGTGTATACTATTACATAAAAGTGGAAATGATTCAATTATTACATAAAATCATTATTGGCAAAAATTCTAAATTACGACAGTGTATACTATTACATAAGAGTGGAAATTATTCAATTATTACATAAAGTCAAAATGGACAAAAATACGAAATTACGACAGTGTATACTATTACATAAAAGTGGAAATGATTCAATTATTACATAAAATCATTATTGGCAAAAATTCAAAATTACGACAGTGTATACAATTACATAAAAGTGGTAATGATTCAATTATTACATAAAGTCAAAATAGACAAATATTCAAAATTACGACAGTGTATACTATTACATAAAAGTGGAAATGATTCAATTATTACATAAAGTCAAAATGGACAAAAATTCAAAATTACGACAGTGTATACTATTACATAAAAGTGGAAATGATTCAGTTATTACATAAAGTAAAAATGGACAAATATTCAAAATTACGACAGTGTATACTATTACATAAAAGTGGAAATGATTCAATTATTACATAAAGTCAAAATGGACAAAAATTCAAAATTACGACAGTGTATACTATTACATAAAAGTGGAAATTATTCAATTATTACATAAAATCATTATTGGCAAAAATTCTAAATTACGACAGTGTATACTATTACATAAGAGTGGAAATGATTCAATTATTACATAAAGTCAAAATGGACAAAAATACGAAATTACGACAGTGTATACTATTACATAAAAGTGGAAATGATTCAATTATTACATAAAATCATTATTGGCAAAAATTCTAAATTACGACAGTGTATACTATTACATAAAAGTGGTAATGATTCAATTATTACATAAAGTCAAAATAGACAAAAATTCAAAATTACGACAGTGTATACTATTACATAAAAGTGTAAATTATTAAATTATTACATAAAATCATTATTGGCAAAAATTCAAAATTACGACAGTGTATACTATTACATAAAAGTGGAAATGATTCAATTATTACATAAAATCATTATTGGCAAAAATTCTAAATTACGACAGTGTATACTATTACATAAGAGTGGAAATGATTCAATTATTACATAAAGTCAAAATGGACAAAAATACGAAATTACGACAGTGTATACTATTACATAAAAGTGGAAATGATTCAATTATTACATAAAATCATTATTGGCAAAAATTCAAAATTACGACAGTGTATACTATTACATAAAAGTGGTAATGATTCAATTATTACATAAAGTCAAAATAGACAAATATTCAAAATTACGACAGTGTATACTATTACATAAAAGTGGAAATGATTCAATTATTACATAAAGTCAAAATGGACAAAAATTCAAAATTACGACAGTGTATACTATTACATAAAAGTGGAAATGATTCAGTTATTACATAAAGTCAAAATGGACAAATATTCAAAATTACGACAGTGTATACTATTACATAAAAGTGGAAATTATTCAATTATTACATAAAATCATTATTGGCAAAAATTCAAAATTACGACAGTGTATACTATTACATAAAAGTGGAAATTATTCAATTATTACATAAAATCATTATTGGCAAAAATTCAAAATTACGACAGTGTATACTATTACATAAAAGTGGAAATGATTCATTTATTACATAAAATCATTATTGGCAAAAATTCTAAATTACGACAGTGTATACTATTACATAAAAGTGGAAATGATTCATTTATTACATAAAATCATTATTGGCAAAAATTCAAAATTATGACAGTGTATACTATTACATAAAAGTGTAAATGATTCAATTATTACATAAAATCATCATTGGCAAAAATTCAAAATTACGACAGTGTATACTATTACATAAAAGTGTAAATGATTCAATTATTACATAAAGTCAAAATGGACAAAAATTCAAAATTACGACAGTGTATACTATTACATAAAAGTGGAAATGATTCAATTATTACATAAAGTCAAAATGGACAAATATTCAAAATTACGACAGTGTATACTATTACATAAAAGTGGAAATGATTCAATTATTACATAAAGTCAAAATGGACAAATATTCAAAATTACGACAGTGTATACTATTACATAAAAGTGGAAATGATTCAATTATTACATAAAGTCAAAATGGACAAAAATTCAAAATTACGACAGTGTATACTATTACATAAAAGTGGAAATGATTCAATTATTACATAAAGTCAAAATGGACAAATATTCAAAATTACGACAGTGTATACTATTACATAAAAGTGGAAATGATTCAATTATTACATAAAGTCAAAATGGACAAAAATTCAAAATTACGACAGTGTATACTATTACATAAAAGTGGAAATTATTCAATTATTACATAAAATCATTATTGGCAAAAATTCAAAATTACGACAGTGTATACTATTACATAAAAGTGGAAATTATTCAATTATTACATAAAATCATTATTGGCAAAAATTCAAAATTACGACAGTGTATACTATTACATAAAAGTGGAAATGATTCATTTATTACATAAAATCATTATTGGCAAAAATTCTAAATTACGACAGTGTATACTATTACATAAAAGTGGAAATGATTCATTTATTACATAAAATCATTATTGGCAAAAATTCAAAATTACGACAGTGTATACTATTACATAAAAGTGTAAATGATTCAATTATTACATAAAATCATCATTGGCAAAAATTCAAAATTACGACAGTGTATACTATTACATAAAAGTGTAAATGATTCAATTATTACATAAAGTCAAAATGGACAAAAATTCAAAATTACGACAGTGTATACTATTACATAAAAGTGGAAATTATTCAATTATTACATAAAATCATTATTGGCAAAAATTCAAAATTACGACAGTGTATACTATTACATAAAAGTGGAAATTATTCATTTATTACATAAAATCATTATTGGCAAAAATTCAAAATTACGACAGTGTATACTATTACATAAAAGTGGAAATGATTCAATTATTACATAAAATCATTATTGGCAAAAATTCAAAATTACGACAGTGTATACTATTACATAAAAGCGGAAATGATTCAATTATTACATAAAATCATTATTGGCAAAAATTCAAAATTACGACAGTGTATACTATTACATAAAAGTGGAAATGATTCAATTATTACATAAAGTCAAAATGGACAAATATTCAAAATTACGACAGTGTATACTATTACATAAAAGTGGAAATGATTCAATTATTACATAAAATCATTATTGGCAAAAATTCAAAATTACGACAGTGTATACTATTACATAAAAGCGGAAATGATTCAATTATTACATAAAATCATTATTGGCAAAAATTCAAAATTACGACAGTGTATACTATTACATAAAAGCGGAAATGATTCAATTATTACATAAAGTCAAAATGGACAAATATTCAAAATTACGACAGTGTATACTATTACATAAAAGTGTAAATTATTCAATTATTACATAAAGTCAAAATGGACAAAAATTCAAAATTACGACAGTGTATACTATTACATAAAAGTGGAAATTATTCAATTATTACATAAAATCATTATTGGCAAAAATTCAAAATTACGACAGTGTATACTATTACATAAAAGTGGAAATGATTCATTTATTACATAAAATCATTATTGGCAAAAATTCTATATTACGACAGTGTATACTATTACATAATAGTGGAAATGATTAATTTATTACATAAAATCGTTATTGGCAAAAATTCAAAATTACGACAGTGTATACTATTACATAATAGTGGAAATGATTAATTTATTACATAAAGTCAAAATGGACAAAAATTCCAAATTACGACAGTGTATACTATTACATGAAAGTGGAAATTATTCAATTATTACAGAAAGTCAAAATGGACAAAAATTCAAAATTACGACAGTGTATACTATTACATAATAGTGGAAATGATTCATTTATTACATAAAGTCAAAATGGACAAATATTCAAAATTACGACAGTGTATACTATTACATAAAAGTGGAAATGATTCATTTATTACATAAAATTGTTATTGGCAAAAATTCAAAATTACGACAGTGTATACTATTACATAAAAGTGGAAATGATTCAATTATTACATAAAGTCAAAATGGACAAAAATTCAAAATTACGACAGTGTATACTATTACATAAAAGTGGAAATGATTCAATTATTACATAAAATCATTATTGGCAAAAATTCAAAATTACGACAGTGTATACTATTACATAAAAGTGGAAATGATTCATTTATTACATAAAATCATTATTGGCAAAAATTCAAAATTACGACAGTGTATACTATTACATAAAAGTGGAAATTATTCAATTATTACATAAAATCATTATTGGCAAAAATTCAAAATTACGACGGTGTATACTATTACATAAAAGCGGAAATGATTCAATTATTACACAAAATCATTATTGGCAAAAATTCAAAATTACGACAGTGTATACTATTACATAAAAGCGGAAATGATTCAATTATTACATAAAATCATTATTGGCAAAAATTCAAAATTACGACAGTGTATACTATTACATAAAAGTGGAAATGATTCAATTATTACATAAAGTCAAAATGGACAAATATTCAAAATTACGACAGTGTATACTATTACATAAAAGTGGAAATGATTCAATTATTACATAAAATCATTATTGGCAAAAATTCAAAATTACGACAGTGTATACTATTACATAAAAGCGGAAATGATTCAATTATTACATAAAATCATTATTGGCAAAAATTCAAAATTACGACAGTGTATACTATTACATAAAAGCGGAAATGATTCAATTATTACATAAAGTCAAAATGGACAAATATTCAAAATTACGACAGTGTATACTATTACATAAAAGTGTAAATTATTCAATTATTACATAAAGTCAAAATGGACAAAAATTCAAAATTACGACAGTGTATACTATTACATAAAAGTGGAAATTATTCAATTATTACATAAAATCATTATTGGCAAAAATTCAAAATTACGACAGTGTATACTATTACATAAAAGTGGAAATGATTCATTTATTACATAAAATCATTATTGGCAAAAATTCTATATTACGACAGTGTATACTATTACATAATAGTGGAAATGATTAATTTATTACATAAAATCGTTATTGGCAAAAATTCAAAATTACGACAGTGTATACTATTACATAATAGTGGAAATGATTAATTTATTACATAAAGTCAAAATGGACAAAAATTCCAAATTACGACAGTGTATACTATTACATGAAAGTGGAAATTATTCAATTATTACAGAAAGTCAAAATGGACAAAAATTCAAAATTACGACAGTGTATACTATTACATAAAAGTGGAAATGATTCAATTATTACATAAAGTCAAAATGGACAAAAATTCAAAATTACGACAGTGTATACTATTACATAAAAGTGGAAATGATTCAATTATTACATAAAATCATTATTGGCAAAAATTCAAAATTACGACAGTGTATACTATTACATAAAAGTGGAAATGATTCATTTATTACATAAAATCATTATTGGCAAAAATTCAAAATTACGACAGTGTATACTATTACATAAAAGTGGAAATTATTCAATTATTACATAAAATCATTATTGGCAAAAATTCAAAATTACGACGGTGTATACTATTACATAAAAGCGGAAATGATTCAATTATTACACAAAATCATTATTGGCAAAAATTCAAAATTACGACAGTGTATACTATTACATAAAAGTGTAAATGATTCGATTATTACATAAAGTCAAAATGGACAAATATTCAAAATTACGACAGTGTATACTATTACATAAAAGCGGAAATGATTCAATTATTACATAAAGTCAAAATGGACAAATATTCAAAATTACGACAGTGTATACTATTACATAAAAGTGGAAATTATTCAATTATTACATCAAGTCAAAATGGACAAATATTCAAAATTACGACAGTGTATACTATTACATAAAAGTGGAAATGATTCAATTATTACATAAAGTCAAAATGGAAAAATAATCAAAATTACGACAGTGTATACTATTACATAAAAGTGGAAATTATTCAATTATTACATAAAATCATTATTGGCAAAAATTCAAAATTACGACAGTGTATACTATTACATAAAATTGGAAATGATTCATTTATTACATAAAATCATTATTGGCAAAAATTCTAAATTACGACAGTGTATACTATTACATAAAAGTGTAAATGATTCAATTATTACATAAAATCATCATTGGCAAAAATTCAAAATTACGACAGTGTATACTATTACATAAAAGTGTAAATGATTCAATTATTACATAAAGTCAAAATGGACAAAAATTCAAAATTACTACAGTGTATACTATTACATAAAAGTGGAAATTATTCAATTATTACATAAAATCATTATTGGCAAAAATTCAAAATTACGACAGTGTATACTATTACATAAAAGTGGAAATTATTCATTTATTACATAAAATCATTATTGGCAAAAATTCAAAATTACGACAGTGTATACTATTACATAAAAGTGGAAATGATTCAATTATTACATAAAATCATTATTGGCAAAAATTCAAAATTACGACAGTGTATACTATTACATAAAAGCGGAAATGATTCAATTATTACATAAAATCATTATTGGCAAAAATTCAAAATTACGACAGTGTATACTATTACATAAAAGTGGAAATGATTCAATTATTACATAAAGTCAAAATGGACAAATATTCAAAATTACGACAGTGTATACTATTACATAAAAGCAGAAATGATTCAATTATTACATAAAGTCAAAATGGACAAATATTCAAAATTACGACAGTGTATACTATTACATAAAAGTGGAAATGATTCAATTATTACATAAAGTCAAAATGGACAAATATTCAAAATTACGACAGTGTATACTATTACATAAAAGTGTAAATTATTCAATTATTACATAAAGTCAAAATGGACAAAAATTCAAAATTACGACAGTGTATACTATTACATAAAAGTGGAAATTATTCAATTATTACATAAAATCATTATTGGCAAAAATTCAAAATTACGACAGTGTATACTATTACATAAAAGTGGAAATGATTCATTTATTACATAAAATCATTATTGGCAAAAATTCAATATTACGACAGTGTATACTATTACATAATAGTGGAAATGATTAATTTATTACATAAAATCGTTATTGGCAAAAATTCAAAATTACGACAGTGTATACTATTACATAATAGTGGAAATGATTAATTTATTACATAAAGTCAAAATGGACAAAAATTCCAAATTACGACAGTGTATACTATTACATGAAAGTGGAAATTATTCAATTATTACATAAAGTCAAAATGGACAAAAATTCAAAATTACGACAGTGTATACTATTACATAATAGTGGAAATTATTCAATTATTACATCAAGTCAAAATGGACAAATATTCAAAATTACGACAGTGTATACTATTACATAAAAGTGGAAATGATTCAATTATTACATAAAGTCAAAATGGAAAAATAATCAAAATTACGACAGTGTATACTATTACATAAAAGTGGAAATTATTCAATTATTACATAAAATCATTATTGGCAAAAATTCAAAATTACGACAGTGTATACTATTACATAAAATTGGAAATGATTCATTTATTACATAAAATCATTATTGGCAAAAATTCTAAATTACGACAGTGTATACTATTACATAAAAGTGTAAATGATTCAATTATTACATAAAATCATCATTGGCAAAAATTCAAAATTACGACAGTGTATACTATTACATAAAAGTGTAAATGATTCAATTATTACATAAAGTCAAAATGGACAAAAATTCAAAATTACTACAGTGTATACTATTACATAAAAGTGGAAATTATTCAATTATTACATAAAATCATTATTGGCAAAAATTCAAAATTACGACAGTGTATACTATTACATAAAAGTGGAAATTATTCATTTATTACATAAAATCATTATTGGCAAAAATTCAAAATTACGACAGTGTATACTATTACATAAAAGTGGAAATGATTCAATTATTACATAAAATCATTATTGGCAAAAATTCAAAATTACGACAGTGTATACTATTACATAAAAGCGGAAATGATTCAATTATTACATAAAATCATTATTGGCAAAAATTCAAAATTACGACAGTGTATACTATTACATAAAAGTGGAAATGATTCAATTATTACATAAAGTCAAAATGGACAAATATTCAAAATTACGACAGTGTATACTATTACATAAAAGCAGAAATGATTCAATTATTACATAAAGTCAAAATGGACAAATATTCAAAATTACGACAGTGTATACTATTACATAAAAGTGGAAATGATTCAATTATTACATAAAGTCAAAATGGACAAATATTCAAAATTACGACAGTGTATACTATTACATAAAAGTGTAAATTATTCAATTATTACATAAAGTCAAAATGGACAAAAATTCAAAATTACGACAGTGTATACTATTACATAAAAGTGGAAATTATTCAATTATTACATAAAATCATTATTGGCAAAAATTCAAAATTACGACAGTGTATACTATTACATAAAAGTGGAAATGATTCATTTATTACATAAAATCATTATTGGCAAAAATTCAATATTACGACAGTGTATACTATTACATAATAGTGGAAATGATTAATTTATTACATAAAATCGTTATTGGCAAAAATTCAAAATTACGACAGTGTATACTATTACATAATAGTGGAAATGATTAATTTATTACATAAAGTCAAAATGGACAAAAATTCCAAATTACGACAGTGTATACTATTACATGAAAGTGGAAATTATTCAATTATTACATAAAGTCAAAATGGACAAAAATTCAAAATTACGACAGTGTATACTATTACATAATAGTGGAAATGATTCATTTATTACATAAAGTCAAAATGGACAAATATTCAAAATTACGACAGTGTATACTATTACATAAAAGTGGAAATGATTCAATTATTACATAAAGTCAAAATGGACAAATATTCAAAATTACGACAGTGTATACTATTACATAATAGTGTAAATTATTAAATTATTACATAAAATCATTATTGGCAAAAATTCAAAATTACGACAGTGTATACTATTACATAAAAGTGGAAATGATTCATTTATTACATAAAATTGTTATTGGCAAAAATTCAAAATTACGACAGTGTATACTATTACATAAAAGTGGAAATGATTCAATTATTACATAAAGTCAAAATGGACAAAAATTCAAAATTACGACAGTGTATACTATTACATAAAAGTGGAAATGATTCAATTATTACATAAAATCATTATTGGCAAAAATTCAAAATTACGACAGTGTATACTATTACATAAAAGTGGAAATGATTCATTTATTACATAAAATCATTATTGGCAAAAATTCAAAATTACGACAGTGTATACTATTACATAAAAGTGGAAATTATTCAATTATTACATAAAATCATTATTGGCAAAAATTCAAAATTACGACAGTGTATACTATTACATAAAAGTGTAAATTATTCAATTATTACATAAAGTAAAAATGGACAAAAGTTCAAAATTACGACAGTGTATACTATTACATAAAAGCAGAAATGATTCAATTATTACATAAAGTCAAAATGGACAAATGTTCAAAATTACGACAGTGTATACTATTACATAAAAGTGGAAATGATTCAATTATTACATAAAGTCAAAATGGACAAATATTCAAAATTACGACAGTGTATACTATTACATAAAAGTGTAAATTATTCAATTATTACATAAAGTCAAAATGGACAAAAATTCAAAATTACGACAGTGTATACTATTACATAAAAGTGGAAATTATTCAATTATTACATAAAATCATTATTGGCAAAAATTCAAAATTACGACAGTGTATACTATTACATAAAAGTGGAAATGATTCAATTATTACATAAAATCATTATTGGCAAAAATTCAAAATTACGACAGTGTATACTATTACATAAAAGCGGAAATGATTCAATTATTACATAAAATCATTATTGGCAAAAATTCAAAATTACGACAGTGTATACTATTACATAAAAGTGGAAATGATTCAATTATTACATAAAGTCAAAATGGACAAATATTCAAAATTACGACAGTGTATACTATTACATAAAAGCAGAAATGATTCAATTATTACATAAAGTCAAAATGGACAAATATTCAAAATTACGACAGTGTATACTATTACATAAAAGTGGAAATGATTCAATTATTACATAAAGTCAAAATGGACAAATATTCAAAATTACGACAGTGTATACTATTACATAAAAGTGTAAATTATTCAATTATTACATAAAGTCAAAATGGACAAAAATTCAAAATTACGACAGTGTATACTATTACATAAAAGTGGAAATTATTCAATTATTACATAAAATCATTATTGGCAAAAATTCAAAATTACGACAGTGTATACTATTACATAAAAGTGGAAATGATTCATTTATTACATAAAATCATTATTGGCAAAAATTCAATATTACGACAGTGTATACTATTACATAATAGTGGAAATGATTAATTTATTACATAAAATCGTTATTGGCAAAAATTCAAAATTACGACAGTGTATACTATTACATAATAGTGGAAATGATTAATTTATTACATAAAGTCAAAATGGACAAAAATTCCAAATTACGACAGTGTATACTATTACATGAAAGTGGAAATTATTCAATTATTACATAAAGTCAAAATGGACAAAAATTCAAAATTACGACAGTGTATACTATTACATAATAGTGGAAATGATTCATTTATTACATAAAGTCAAAATGGACAAATATTCAAAATTACGACAGTGTATACTATTACATAAAAGTGGAAATGATTCAATTATTACATAAAGTCAAAATGGACAAATATTCAAAATTACGACAGTGTATACTATTACATAATAGTGTAAATTATTAAATTATTACATAAAATCATTATTGGCAAAAATTCAAAATTACGACAGTGTATACTATTACATAAAAGTGGAAATGATTCATTTATTACATAAAATTGTTATTGGCAAAAATTCAAAATTACGACAGTGTATACTATTACATAAAAGTGGAAATGATTCAATTATTACATAAAGTCAAAATGGACAAAAATTCAAAATTACGACAGTGTATACTATTACATAAAAGTGGAAATGATTCAATTATTACATAAAATCATTATTGGCAAAAATTCAAAATTACGACAGTGTATACTATTACATAAAAGTGGAAATGATTCATTTATTACATAAAATCATTATTGGCAAAAATTCAAAATTACGACAGTGTATACTATTACATAAAAGTGGAAATTATTCAATTATTACATAAAATCATTATTGGCAAAAATTCAAAATTACGACAGTGTATACTATTACATAAAAGTGTAAATTATTCAATTATTACATAAAGTAAAAATGGACAAAAGTTCAAAATTACGACAGTGTATACTATTACATAAAAGCAGAAATGATTCAATTATTACATAAAGTCAAAATGGACAAATGTTCAAAATTACGACAGTGTATACTATTACATAAAAGTGGAAATGATTCAATTATTACATAAAGTCAAAATGGACAAATATTCAAAATTACGACAGTGTATACTATTACATAAAAGTGTAAATTATTCAATTATTACATAAAGTCAAAATGGACAAAAATTCAAAATTACGACAGTGTATACTATTACATAAAAGTGGAAATTATTCAATTATTACATAAAATCATTATTGGCAAAAATTCAAAATTACGACAGTGTATACTATTACATAAAAGTGGAAATGATTCATTTATTACATAAAATCATTATTGGCAAAAATTCAATATTACGACAGTGTATACTATTACATAATAGTGGAAATGATTAATTTATTACATAAAATCGTTATTGGCAAAAATTCAAAATTACGACAGTGTATACTATTACATAATAGTGGAAATGATTAATTTATTACATAAAGTCAAAATGGACAAAAATTCCAAATTACGACAGTGTATACTATTACATGAAAGTGGAAATTATTCAATTATTACATAAAGTCAAAATGGACAAAAGTTCAAAATTACGACAGTGTATACTATTACATAAAAGCAGAAATGATTCAATTATTACATAAAGTCAAAATGGACAAATATTCAAAATTACGACAGTGTATACTATTACATAAAAGTGGAAATGATTCAATTATTACATAAAGTCAAAATGGACAAATATTCAAAATTACGACAGTGTATACTATTACATAAAAGTGTAAATTATTCAATTATTACATAAAGTCAAAATGGACAAAAATTCAAAATTACGACAGTGTATACTATTACATAAAAGTGGAAATTATTCAATTATTACATAAAATCATTATTGGCAAAAATTCAAAATTACGACAGTGTATACTATTACATAAAAGTGGAAATGATTCATTTATTACATAAAATCATTATTGGCAAAAATTCAATATTACGACAGTGTATACTATTACATAATAGTGGAAATGATTAATTTATTACATAAAATCGTTATTGGCAAAAATTCAAAATTACGACAGTGTATACTATTACATAATAGTGGAAATGATTAATTTATTACATAAAGTCAAAATGGACAAAAATTCCAAATTACGACAGTGTATACTATTACATGAAAGTGGAAATTATTCAATTATTACATAAAGTCAAAATGGACAAAAATTCAAAATTACGACAGTGTATACTATTACATAATAGTGGAAATGATTCATTTATTACATAAAGTCAAAATGGACAAATATTCAAAATTACGACAGTGTATACTATTACATAAAAGTGGAAATGATTCAATTATTACATAAAGTCAAAATGGACAAATATTCAAAATTACGACAGTGTATACTATTACATAATAGTGTAAATTATTAAATTATTACATAAAATCATTATTGGCAAAAATTCAAAATTACGACAGTGTATACTATTACATAAAAGTGGAAATGATTCATTTATTACATAAAATTGTTATTGGCAAAAATTCAAAATTACGACAGTGTATACTATTACATAAAAGTGGAAATGATTCAATTATTACATAAAGTCAAAATGGACAAAAATTCAAAATTACGACAGTGTATACTATTACATAAAAGTGGAAATGATTCAATTATTACATAAAATCATTATTGGCAAAAATTCAAAATTACGACAGTGTATACTATTACATAAAAGTGGAAATGATTCATTTATTACATAAAATCATTATTGGCAAAAATTCAAAATTACGACAGTGTATACTATTACATAAAAGTGGAAATTATTCAATTATTACATAAAATCATTATTGGCAAAAATTCAAAATTACGACAGTGTATACTATTACATAAAAGCGGAAATGATTCAATTATTACATAAAATCATTATTGGCAAAAATTCAAAATTACGACAGTGTATACTATTACATAAAAGTGGAAATGATTCAATTATTACATAAAGTCAAAATGGACAAATATTCAAAATTACGACAGTGTATACTATTACATAAAAGCGGAAATGATTCAATTATTACATAAAGTCAAAATGGACAAATATTCAAAATTACGACAGTGTATACTATTACATAAAAGTGGAAATTATTCAATTATTACATAAAGTCAAAATGGACAAAAATTCAAAATTACGACAGTGTATACTATTACATAAAAGTGGAAATTATTCAATTATTACATAAAATCATTATTGGCAAAAATTCTAAATTACGACAGTGTATACTATTACATAAAATTGGAAATGATTCATTTATTACATAAAATCATTATTGGCAAAAATTCAAAATTACGACAGTGTATACTATTACATAAAAGTGTAAATGATTCAATTATTACATAAAATCATCATTGGCAAAAATTCAAAATTACGACAGTGTATACTATTACATAAAAGTGTAAATGATTCAATTATTACATAAAGTCAAAATGGACAAAAATTCAAAATTAGGACAGTGTATACTATTACATAAAAGTGGAAATGATTCAATTATTACATAAAATCATTATTGGCAAAAATTCAAAATTACAACAGTGTATACTATTACATAAAAGTGGAAATGATTCAATTATTACATAAAGTCAAAATGGACAAATATTCAAAATTACGACAGTGTATACTATTACATAAAAGTGTAAATGATTCAGTTATTACATAAAGTCAAAATAGACAAAAATTCAAAATTACGACAGTGTATACTATTACATAAAAGTGGAAATGATTCAATTATTACATAAAATCATTATTGGCAAAAATTCAAAATTACGACAGTGTATACTATTACATAAAAGTGGAAATGATTCATTTATTACATAAAATCATTATTGGCAAAAATTCAAAATTACGACAGTGTATACTGTCACGGTTCATGAATTCACTATCTCACTCTCGTACGTTTTACGTGGGCGCATGAGTGAATGTGTGTGTGTGGGTTGATTGAATGAGTTGTGCGTGCGTATGTTGGGTGTGCTGATTATTGATTACACCTGCTGCGATGATCAGCGTTCCAGCTGCGGTTGATCAGCGCACCCTATTTATTGTCTCTCTGTTTGTCATGTCATTGTCAGAGCGTTGTTGGATGTTGTCCGGTTTGTTTCCTGCCTGCCCTCCTGTTCCTCACCCCGTTGTTCTCCGTGCTCCTTGATCTTCGTGTTTCACCGATTCCTGTGGATGTGTCACCATCTCCGTCTTCACCACTTCACCTCACGGGAGATCGCTGCTGTCCACAGAGTCCCTGTGCCGCCAAGTGTCTCTTCCTGGAGGATCTTCGCTGTGTCCAGACCTTCTTGTCACACTCAAAATAAACATCTTTTACTTGCAATTGAATCCGACCATTTCTTGAGTTCCGGACGTAACAGTATACTATTACATAAAAGTGGAAATGATTCATTTATTACATAAAATCATTATTGGCAAAAATTCAAAATTACGACAGTGTATACTATTACATAAAAGTGTAAATGATTCAATTATTACATAAAATCATCATTGGCAAAAATTCAAAATTACGACAGTGTATACTATTACATAAAAGTGTAAATGATTCAATTATTACATAAAGTCAAAATGGACAAAAATTCAAAATTACGACAGTGTATACTATTACATAAAAGTGGAAATTATTCAATTATTACATAAAATCATTATTGGCAAAAATTCAAAATTACGACAGTGTATACTATTACATAAAAGTGGAAATTATTCATTTATTACATAAAATCATTATTGGCAAAAATTCAAAATTACGACAGTGTATACTATTACATAAAAGTGGAAATGATTCAATTATTACATAAAATCATTATTGGCAAAAATTCAAAATTACGACAGTGTATACTATTACATAAAAGCGGAAATGATTCAATTATTACATAAAATCATTATTGGCAAAAATTCAAAATTACGACAGTGTATACTATTACATAAAAGTGGAAATGATTCAATTATTACATAAAGTCAAAATGGACAAATATTCAAAATTACGACAGTGTATACTATTACATAAAAGCGGAAATGATTCAATTATTACATAAAGTCAAAATGGACAAATATTCAAAATTACGACAGTGTATACTATTACATAAAAGTGTAAATTATTCAATTATTACATAAAGTCAAAATGGACAAAAATTCAAAATTACGACAGTGTATACTATTACATAAAAGTGGAAATTATTCAATTATTACATAAAATCATTATTGGCAAAAATTCAAAATTACGACAGTGTATACTATTACATAAAAGTGGAAATGATTCATTTATTACATAAAATCATTATTGGCAAAAATTCTATATTACGACAGTGTATACTATTACATAATAGTGGAAATGATTAATTTATTACATAAAATCGTTATTGGCAAAAATTCAAAATTACGACAGTGTATACTATTACATAATAGTGGAAATGATTAATTTATTACATAAAGTCAAAATGGACAAAAATTCCAAATTACGACAGTGTATACTATTACATGAAAGTGGAAATTATTCAATTATTACAGAAAGTCAAAATGGACAAAAATTCAAAATTACGACAGTGTATACTATTACATAATAGTGGAAATGATTCATTTATTACATAAAGTCAAAATGGACAAATATTCAAAATTACGACAGTGTATACTATTACATAAAAGTGGAAATGATTCATTTATTACATAAAATTGTTATTGGCAAAAATTCAAAATTACGACAGTGTATACTATTACATAAAAGTGGAAATGATTCAATTATTACATAAAGTCAAAATGGACAAAAATTCAAAATTACGACAGTGTATACTATTACATAAAAGTGGAAATGATTCAATTATTACATAAAATCATTATTGGCAAAAATTCAAAATTACGACAGTGTATACTATTACATAAAAGTGGAAATGATTCATTTATTACATAAAATCATTATTGGCAAAAATTCAAAATTACGACAGTGTATACTATTACATAAAAGTGGAAATTATTCAATTATTACATAAAATCATTATTGGCAAAAATTCAAAATTACGACGGTGTATACTATTACATAAAAGCGGAAATGATTCAATTATTACACAAAATCATTATTGGCAAAAATTCCAAATTACGACAGTGTATACTATTACATAAAAGTGTAAATGATTCAATTATTACATAAAGTCAAAATGGACAAATATTCAAAATTACGACAGTGTATACTATTACATAAAAGCGGAAATGATTCAATTATTACATAAAGTCAAAATGGACAAATATTCAAAATTACGACAGTGTATACTATTACATAAAAGTGGAAATTATTCAATTATTACATCAAGTCAAAATGGACAAATATTCAAAATTACGACAGTGTATACTATTACATAAAAGTGGAAATGATTCAATTATTACATAAAGTCAAAATGGAAAAATAATCAAAATTACGACAGTGTATACTATTACATAAAAGTGGAAATTATTCAATTATTACATAAAATCATTATTGGCAAAAATTCAAAATTACGACAGTGTATACTATTACATAAAATTGGAAATGATTCATTTATTACATAAAATCATTATTGGCAAAAATTCTAAATTACGACAGTGTATACTATTACATAAAAGTGTAAATGATTCAATTATTACATAAAATCATCATTGGCAAAAATTCAAAATTACGACAGTGTATACTATTACATAAAAGTGTAAATGATTCAATTATTACATAAAGTCAAAATGGACAAAAATTCAAAATTACTACAGTGTATACTATTACATAAAAGTGGAAATTATTCAATTATTACATAAAATCATTATTGGCAAAAATTCAAAATTACGACAGTGTATACTATTACATAAAAGTGGAAATTATTCATTTATTACATAAAATCATTATTGGCAAAAATTCAAAATTACGACAGTGTATACTATTACATAAAAGTGGAAATGATTCAATTATTACATAAAATCATTATTGGCAAAAATTCAAAATTACGACAGTGTATACTATTACATAAAAGCGGAAATGATTCAATTATTACATAAAATCATTATTGGCAAAAATTCAAAATTACGACAGTGTATACTATTACATAAAAGTGGAAATGATTCAATTATTACATAAAGTCAAAATGGACAAATATTCAAAATTACGACAGTGTATACTATTACATAAAAGCAGAAATGATTCAATTATTACATAAAGTCAAAATGGACAAATATTCAAAATTACGACAGTGTATACTATTACATAAAAGTGGAAATGATTCAATTATTACATAAAGTCAAAATGGACAAATATTCAAAATTACGACAGTGTATACTATTACATAAAAGTGTAAATTATTCAATTATTACATAAAGTCAAAATGGACAAAAATTCAAAATTACGACAGTGTATACTATTACATAAAAGTGGAAATTATTCAATTATTACATAAAATCATTATTGGCAAAAATTCAAAATTACGACAGTGTATACTATTACATAAAAGTGGAAATGATTCATTTATTACATAAAATCATTATTGGCAAAAATTCAATATTACGACAGTGTATACTATTACATAATAGTGGAAATGATTAATTTATTACATAAAATCGTTATTGGCAAAAATTCAAAATTACGACAGTGTATACTATTACATAATAGTGGAAATGATTAATTTATTACATAAAGTCAAAATGGACAAAAATTCCAAATTACGACAGTGTATACTATTACATGAAAGTGGAAATTATTCAATTATTACATAAAGTCAAAATGGACAAAAATTCAAAATTACGACAGTGTATACTATTACATAATAGTGGAAATGATTCATTTATTACATAAAGTCAAAATGGACAAATATTCAAAATTACGACAGTGTATACTATTACATAAAAGTGGAAATGATTCAATTATTACATAAAGTCAAAATGGACAAATATTCAAAATTACGACAGTGTATACTATTACATAATAGTGTAAATTATTAAATTATTACATAAAATCATTATTGGCAAAAATTCAAAATTACGACAGTGTATACTATTACATAAAAGTGGAAATGATTCATTTATTACATAAAATTGTTATTGGCAAAAATTCAAAATTACGACAGTGTATACTATTACATAAAAGTGGAAATGATTCAATTATTACATAAAGTCAAAATGGACAAAAATTCAAAATTACGACAGTGTATACTATTACATAAAAGTGGAAATGATTCAATTATTACATAAAATCATTATTGGCAAAAATTCAAAATTACGACAGTGTATACTATTACATAAAAGTGGAAATGATTCATTTATTACATAAAATCATTATTGGCAAAAATTCAAAATTACGACAGTGTATACTATTACATAAAAGTGGAAATTATTCAATTATTACATAAAATCATTATTGGCAAAAATTCAAAATTACGACAGTGTATACTATTACATAAAAGCGGAAATGATTCAATTATTACATAAAATCATTATTGGCAAAAATTCAAAATTACGACAGTGTATACTATTACATAAAAGTGGAAATGATTCAATTATTACATAAAGTCAAAATGGACAAATATTCAAAATTACGACAGTGTATACTATTACATAAAAGCGGAAATGATTCAATTATTACATAAAGTCAAAATGGACAAATATTCAAAATTACGACAGTGTATACTATTACATAAAAGTGGAAATTATTCAATTATTACATAAAGTCAAAATGGACAAAAATTCAAAATTACGACAGTGTATACTATTACATAAAAGTGGAAATTATTCAATTATTACATAAAATCATTATTGGCAAAAATTCTAAATTACGACAGTGTATACTATTACATAAAATTGGAAATGATTCATTTATTACATAAAATCATTATTGGCAAAAATTCAAAATTACGACAGTGTATACTATTACATAAAAGTGTAAATGATTCAATTATTACATAAAATCATCATTGGCAAAAATTCAAAATTACGACAGTGTATACTATTACATAAAAGTGTAAATGATTCAATTATTACATAAAGTCAAAATGGACAAAAATTCAAAATTAGGACAGTGTATACTATTACATAAAAGTGGAAATGATTCAATTATTACATAAAATCATTATTGGCAAAAATTCAAAATTACAACAGTGTATACTATTACATAAAAGTGGAAATGATTCAATTATTACATAAAGTCAAAATGGACAAATATTCAAAATTACGACAGTGTATACTATTACATAAAAGTGTAAATGATTCAGTTATTACATAAAGTCAAAATAGACAAAAATTCAAAATTACGACAGTGTATACTATTACATAAAAGTGGAAATGATTCAATTATTACATAAAATCATTATTGGCAAAAATTCAAAATTACGACAGTGTATACTATTACATAAAAGTGGAAATGATTCATTTATTACATAAAATCATTATTGGCAAAAATTCAAAATTACGACAGTGTATACTGTCACGGTTCATGAATTCACTATCTCACTCTCGTACGTTTTACGTGGGCGCATGAGTGAATGTGTGTGTGTGGGTTGATTGAATGAGTTGTGCGTGCGTATGTTGGGTGTGCTGATTATTGATTACACCTGCTGCGATGATCAGCGTTCCAGCTGCGGTTGATCAGCGCACCCTATTTATTGTCTCTCTGTTTGTCATGTCATTGTCAGAGCGTTGTTGGATGTTGTCCGGTTTGTTTCCTGCCTGCCCTCCTGTTCCTCACCCCGTTGTTCTCCGTGCTCCTTGATCTTCGTGTTTCACCGATTCCTGTGGATGTGTCACCATCTCCGTCTTCACCACTTCACCTCACGGGAGATCGCTGCTGTCCACAGAGTCCCTGTGCCGCCAAGTGTCTCTTCCTGGAGGATCTTCGCTGTGTCCAGACCTTCTTGTCACACTCAAAATAAACATCTTTTACTTGCAATTGAATCCGACCATTTCTTGAGTTCCGGACGTAACAGTATACTATTACATAAAAGTGGAAATGATTCATTTATTACATAAAATCATTATTGGCAAAAATTCAAAATTACGCCAGTGTATACTATTACATAAAAGTGGAAATGATTCATTTATTACATAAAATCATTATTGGCAAAAATTCAAAATTACGACAGTGTATACTATTACATAAAAGTGTAAATGATTCAATTATTACATAAAATCGTTATTGGCAAAAATTCAAAATTACGACAGTGTATACTATTACATAATAGTGGAAATGATTCAATTATTACATGAAGTCAAAATGGACAAAAATTCAAAATTACGACAGTGTATACTATTACATAAAAGTGTAAATTATTCAATTATTACATAAAGTCAAAATGGACAAAAATTCAAAATTACGACAGTGTATACTATTACATAAAAGTGGAAATTATTCAATTATTACATAAAATCATTATTGGCAAAAATTAAAAATTACGACAGTGTATACTATTACATAAAAGTGGAAATGATTCATTTATTACATAAAATCATTATTGGCAAAAATTCTATATTACGACAGTGTATACTATTACATAATAGTGGAAATGATTAATTTATTACATAAAATCGTTATTGGCAAAAATTCAAAATTACGACAGTGTATACTATTACATAATAGTGGAAATGATTAATTTATTACATAAAGTCAAAATGGACAAAAATTCAAAATTACGACAGTGTATACTATTACATGAAAGTGGAAATTATTCAATTATTACATAAAGTCAAAATGGACAAAAATTCAAAATTACGACAGTGTATACTATTACATAATAGTGGAAATGATTCATTTATTACATAAAGTCAAAATGGACAAATATTCAAAATTACGACAGTGTATACTATTACATAAAAGTGGAAATGATTCATTTATTACATAAAATTGTTATTGGCAAAAATTCAAAATTACGACAGTGTATACTATTACATAAAAGTGGAAATGATTCAATTATTACATAAAGTCAAAATGGACAAAAATTCAAAATTACGACAGTGTATACTATTACATAAAAGTGGAAATGATTCAATTATTACATAAAATCATTATTGGCAAAAATTCAAAATTACGACAGTGTATACTATTACATAAAAGTGGAAATGATTCATTTATTACATAAAATCATTATTGGCAAAAATTCAAAATTACGACAGTGTATACTATTACATAAAAGTGGAAATTATTCAATTATTACATAAAATCATTATTGGCAAAAATTCAAAATTACGACGGTGTATACTATTACATAAAAGCGGAAATGATTCAATTATTACATAAAATCATTATTGGCAAAAATTCAAAATTACGACAGTGTATACTATTACATAAAAGTGTAAATGATTCAATTATTACATAAAGTCAAAATGGACAAATATTCAAAATTACGACAGTGTATACTATTACATAAAAGCGGAAATGATTCAATTATTACATAAAGTCAAAATGGACAAATATTCAAAATTACGACAGTGTATACTATTACATAAAAGTGGAAATTATTCAATTATTACATCAAGTCAAAATGGACAAATATTCAAAATTACGACAGTGTATACTATTACATAAAAGTGGAAATGATTCAATTATTACATAAAGTCAAAATGGACAAATATTCAAAATTACGACAGTGTATACTATTACATAAAAGTGGAAATTATTCAATTATTACATAAAATCATTATTGGCAAAAATTCAAAATTACGACAGTGTATACTATTACATAAAATTGGAAATGATTCATTTATTACATAAAATCATTATTGGCAAAAATTCTAAATTACGACAGTGTATACTATTACATAAAAGTGTAAATGATTCAATTATTACATAAAATCATCATTGGCAAAAATTCAAAATTACGACAGTGTATACTATTACATAAAAGTGTAAATGATTCAATTATTACATAAAGTCAAAATGGACAAAAATTCAAAATTACTACAGTGTATACTATTACATAAAAGTGGAAATTATTCAATTATTACATAAAATCATTATTGGCAAAAATTCAAAATTACGACAGTGTATACTATTACATAAAAGTGGAAATTATTCATTTATTACATAAAATCATTATTGGCAAAAATTCAAAATTACGACAGTGTATACTATTACATAAAAGTGGAAATGATTCAATTATTACATAAAATCATTATTGGCAAAAATTCAAAATTACGACAGTGTATACTATTACATAAAAGCGGAAATGATTCAATTATTACATAAAATCATTATTGGCAAAAATTCAAAATTACGACAGTGTATACTATTACATAAAAGTGGAAATGATTCAATTATTACATAAAGTCAAAATGGACAAATATTCAAAATTACGACAGTGTATACTATTACATAAAAGCAGAAATGATTCAATTATTACATAAAGTCAAAATGGACAAAAATTCAAAATTACGACAGTGTATACTATTACATAAAAGTGGAAATGATTCAATTATTACATAAAGTCAAAATGGACAAATATTCAAAATTACGACAGTGTATACTATTACATAAAAGTGTAAATTATTCAATTATTACATAAAGTCAAAATGGACAAAAATTCAAAATTACGACAGTGTATACTATTACATAAAAGTGGAAATTATTCAATTATTACATAAAATCATTATTGGCAAAAATTCAAAATTACGACAGTGTATACTATTACATAAAAGTGGAAATGATTCATTTATTACATAAAATCATTATTGGCAAAAATTCAATATTACGACAGTGTATACTATTACATAATAGTGGAAATGATTAATTTATTACATAAAATCGTTATTGGCAAAAATTCAAAATTACGACAGTGTATACTATTACATAATAGTGGAAATGATTAATTTATTACATAAAGTCAAAATGGACAAAAATTCCAAATTACGACAGTGTATACTATTACATGAAAGTGGAAATTATTCAATTATTACATAAAGTCAAAATGGACAAAAATTCAAAATTACGACAGTGTATACTATTACATAATAGTGGAAATGATTCATTTATTACATAAAGTCAAAATGGACAAATATTCAAAATTACGACAGTGTATACTATTACATAAAAGTGGAAATTATTCAATTATTACATAAAGTCAAAATGGACAAAAATTCCAAATTACGACAGTGTATACTATTACATGAAAGTGGAAATTATTCAATTATTACATAAAGTCAAAATGGACAAAAATTCAAAATTACGACAGTGTATACTATTACATAATAGTGGAAATGATTCATTTATTACATAAAGTCAAAATGGACAAATATTCAAAATTACGACAGTGTATACTATTACATAATAGTGTAAATTATTAAATTATTACATAAAATCATTATTGGCAAAAATTCAAAATTACGACAGTGTATACTATTACATAAAAGTGGAAATGATTCATTTATTACATAAAATTGTTATTGGCAAAAATTCAAAATTACGACAGTGTATACTATTACATAAAAGTGGAAATGATTCAATTATTACATAAAGTCAAAATGGACAAAAATTCAAAATTACGACAGTGTATACTATTACATAAAAGTGGAAATGATTCAATTATTACATAAAATCATTATTGGCAAAAATTCAAAATTACGACAGTGTATACTATTACATAAAAGTGGAAATGATTCATTTATTACATAAAATCATTATTGGCAAAAATTCAAAATTACGACAGTGTATACTATTACATAAAAGTGGAAATTATTCAATTATTACATAAAATCATTATTGGCAAAAATTCAAAATTACGACAGTGTATACTATTACATAAAAGCGGAAATGATTCAATTATTACATAAAATCATTATTGGCAAAAATTCAAAATTACGACAGTGTATACTATTACATAAAAGTGGAAATGATTCAATTATTACATAAAGTCAAAATGGACAAATATTCAAAATTACGACAGTGTATACTATTACATAAAAGCGGAAATGATTCAATTATTACATAAAGTCAAAATGGACAAAAATTCAAAATTACGACAGTGTATACTATTACATAAAAGTGGAAATTATTCAATTATTACATAAAATCATTATTGGCAAAAATTCAAAATTACGACAGTGTATACTATTACATAAAATTGGAAATGATTCATTTATTACATAAAATCATTATTGGCAAAAATTCAAAATTACGACAGTGTATACTATTACATAAAAGTGTAAATGATTCAATTATTACATAAAATCATCATTGGCAAAAATTCAAAATTACGACAGTGTATACTATTACATAAAAGTGTAAATGATTCAATTATTACATAAAGTCAAAATGGACAAAAATTCAAAATTAGGACAGTGTATACTATTACATAAAAGTGGAAATGATTCAATTATTACATAAAATCATTATTGGCAAAAATTCAAAATTACAACAGTGTATACTATTACATAAAAGTGGAAATGATTCAATTATTACATAAAGTCAAAATGGACAAATATTCAAAATTACGACAGTGTATACTATTACATAAAAGTGTAAATGATTCAGTTATTACATAAAGTCAAAATAGACAAAAATTCAAAATTACGACAGTGTATACTATTACATAAAAGTGGAAATGATTCAATTATTACATAAAATCATTATTGGCAAAAATTCAAAATTACGACAGTGTATACTATTACATAATAGTGGAAATGATTCATTTATTACATAAAGTCAAAATGGACAAATATTCAAAATTACGACAGTGTATACTATTACATAATAGTGTAAATTATTAAATTATTACATAAAATCATTATTGGCAAAAATTCAAAATTACGACAGTGTATACTATTACATAAAAGTGGAAATGATTCATTTATTACATAAAATTGTTATTGGCAAAAATTCAAAATTACGACAGTGTATACTATTACATAAAAGTGGAAATGATTCAATTATTACATAAAGTCAAAATGGACAAAAATTCAAAATTACGACAGTGTATACTATTACATAAAAGTGGAAATGATTCAATTATTACATAAAATCATTATTGGCAAAAATTCAAAATTACGACAGTGTATACTATTACATAAAAGTGGAAATGATTCATTTATTACATAAAATCATTATTGGCAAAAATTCAAAATTACGACAGTGTATACTATTACATAAAAGTGGAAATTATTCAATTATTACATAAAATCATTATTGGCAAAAATTCAAAATTACGACAGTGTATACTATTACATAAAAGCGGAAATGATTCAATTATTACATAAAATCATTATTGGCAAAAATTCAAAATTACGACAGTGTATACTATTACATAAAAGTGGAAATGATTCAATTATTACATAAAGTCAAAATGGACAAATATTCAAAATTACGACAGTGTATACTATTACATAAAAGCGGAAATGATTCAATTATTACATAAAGTCAAAATGGACAAAAATTCAAAATTACGACAGTGTATACTATTACATAAAAGTGGAAATTATTCAATTATTACATAAAATCATTATTGGCAAAAATTCAAAATTACGACAGTGTATACTATTACATAAAATTGGAAATGATTCATTTATTACATAAAATCATTATTGGCAAAAATTCAAAATTACGACAGTGTATACTATTACATAAAAGTGTAAATGATTCAATTATTACATAAAATCATCATTGGCAAAAATTCAAAATTACGACAGTGTATACTATTACATAAAAGTGTAAATGATTCAATTATTACATAAAGTCAAAATGGACAAAAATTCAAAATTAGGACAGTGTATACTATTACATAAAAGTGGAAATGATTCAATTATTACATAAAATCATTATTGGCAAAAATTCAAAATTACAACAGTGTATACTATTACATAAAAGTGGAAATGATTCAATTATTACATAAAGTCAAAATGGACAAATATTCAAAATTACGACAGTGTATACTATTACATAAAAGTGTAAATGATTCAGTTATTACATAAAGTCAAAATAGACAAAAATTCAAAATTACGACAGTGTATACTATTACATAAAAGTGGAAATGATTCAATTATTACATAAAATCATTATTGGCAAAAATTCAAAATTACGACAGTGTATACTATTACATAAAAGTGGAAATGATTCATTTATTACATAAAATCATTATTGGCAAAAATTCAAAATTACGACAGTGTATACTGTCACGGTTCATGAATTCACTATCTCACTCTCGTACGTTTTACGTGGGCGCATGAGTGAATGTGTGTGTGTGGGTTGATTGAATGAGTTGTGCGTGCGTATGTTGGGTGTGCTGATTATTGATTACACCTGCTGCGATGATCAGCGTTCCAGCTGCGGTTGATCAGCGCACCCTATTTATTGTCTCTCTGTTTGTCATGTCATTGTCAGAGCGTTGTTGGATGTTGTCCGGTTTGTTTCCTGCCTGCCCTCCTGTTCCTCACCCCGTTGTTCTCCGTGCTCCTTGATCTTCGTGTTTCACCGATTCCTGTGGATGTGTCACCATCTCCGTCTTCACCACTTCACCTCACGGGAGATCGCTGCTGTCCACAGAGTCCCTGTGCCGCCAAGTGTCTCTTCCTGGAGGATCTTCGCTGTGTCCAGACCTTCTTGTCACACTCAAAATAAACATCTTTTACTTGCAATTGAATCCGACCATTTCTTGAGTTCCGGACGTAACAGAACGCTCTGACCATAACATGGATTCAGCAAGTTCATCGGACCTGAGTGAGTTTCTGACGCAAAGTGTTGCGAGGATGGATCAACAGGAAGAGAATCTGAACATCACGGGACACGCGGTTAAGACCTTGGTGGCACAGGTGTCCGAGCTGACCCAAAGGATCGAACAACTCACCAGTCCTGCTGTGCCCAACCCACCGCCGTTTCCCCCCACACCTGCAGAGCCGATCCGGCATCCCGAGCCACGCCTACCCAGTCCTGAGTGCTACAGCGGTGAGCCGAATTTCTGTAGACCTTTCCTGACCAAGTGTTCGATGATTTTTTCGCTCCAACCACAGACTTTTCACACAGAGGAGGCGAAGGTGGCTTTCGTGTTAACTCTGCTTTCCGGACGGGCGGCGCTGTGGGGAGCGGCGGTGTGGGAGAATCGTCAACCCTGCTGTTCCTCGTTCCTGGCACTCTCAGAAGAGATGAAGCGAGTGTTTGACCGAGCGGTGGCGGGGAGAGAGGCAGCACGTCAGCTGGCCGATCTTCGTCAGGACAACCGCTCGGTCTCAGACTATTCTATTGAGTTCCGCACCCTCGCCGCTGAGTGCCATTGGAACGAGGAGGCACAGCGGGACATGTTCCTGCATGGGCTGGCTGACCGCATCCAAAGAGAGATCTACACCCTGGACCTTCCTGAGAGACTCGACGGTCTTATCGAGCTGACATTGAGGGGGGATAGTCGCCTCAGTCGCCTGGAGCAGTCGTCGAGAGGAGGGGCTCAAGCCGCCAATGTCGAGTGCTCTCAAACCAACAGATGGGGTGCGGTCAGTTCCAGTGCTGATCTGGAGCCCATGCAGGTGGGTCGGGCTCGGCTTTCCCGGGAGGAGAGAGAGAGACGGAGATCCCATGGTCTTTGCCTCTACTGCGGTGGTACAGGACATTACCTGGAGAGATGCCCGGTAAAAGACCATGCCCGGCGGTAAACCAGAGGCTACTGTCGGGCGGGATCTCCGTGGAGAAGACCTCATCCTCTACTCGCCTTCCGGTAAGACTGCTGTGGGCAGCCCAGTCACACGTCTGTCAGGCACTTTTGGATTCCGGAGCAGAGGGTAATTTTATGGATTTTTCACTGGCACGCACTCTGGGTATACCCATCACTACACTTCAGGACAGTATCAAGGTCAACGCACTTAACGGACAAGAACTTCCCAGTATTACATTCACCACACAACCATTGACACTCATTACATCTGGCAACCACACGGAACTCATTTCATTTCTTCTCTTGGACTCACCCCTGGCTCCCGTTGTCCTCGGTCATCCTTGGCTGGTCCAGCACAGCCCTAGGATCGACTGGGGACATAATTCAGTTTCCACCTGGAGTAATAAGTGTTATGAGTGTTGTCTGGTGTCTGCCGTTTCGTCTGTGTCTCGTCCTGTTTTTCAGAGTGAGGTGATGAATTTGTCTAACGTGCCCCCCCAGTACCAGGACCTGAAGGAGGTGTTCAGTAAGTCCCGCGCTGCTTCTCTTCCTCCGCATCGTCCCTATGACTGTGCTATAGATTTACTCCCAGGTAAGTCTCCGCCTAAGGGCAAGCTTTACTCTCTTTCTATTCCTGAGAGGGAGGTCATGGAGAAATACATTTCTGATTCTCTAGCCTCCAGATTCATCCGACCTTCCTCTTCTCCAGCGGGGGCGGGGTTCTTTTTTGTGGGAAAGAAGGATGGTTCACTGCGACCTTGCATTGATTACCGAGGGCTGAATAACATCACGGTAAAGAATACTTATCCTTTGCCGCTGATGTCTTCAGCCTTTGAGAGGTTGCAGGGAGCATCTGTTTTCACAAAACTGGACTTACGTAACGCTTATCATTTGGTTCGCATCAGGAAGGGGGATGAGTGGAAGACCGCTTTTAACACCCCCAGGGGGCACTTTGAATATTTGGTGATGCCGTTCGGGCTATCCAACTCCCCAGCGGTCTTCCAGGCACTCGTCAATGACGTGCTGAGAGATATGGTCGACCAGTTCATATATGTCTACCTGGACGACATATTGATTTTTTCTTCATCTCTCCAGGAACACGTTCAGCACGTCAGACGAGTGCTTCAGAGGTTGCTAGAGAATGGGCTTTTTGTCAAGGCGGAGAAATGCGTTTTTCATGCACAGTCTGTTCCTTTCCTAGGATACATCGTCTCGTCTGAGGGAATGCGTATGGACCCTGACAAGGTTAAGGCTGTGGTAGAGTGGCCAAGTCCAGATTCCCGTAAGGCCCTGCAGAGGTTTCTGGGGTTCGCCAACTTCTATCGGCGTTTCATTCGCAACTACAGCCAACTAGCCGCGCCTCTGACCGCCTTGACCTCTCCCAGAACTACGTTCAGGTGGTCTGATGCAGCAGAAGCTGCATTTACCAAACTGAAAGGCCGCTTTGTTTCGGCCCCCATCCTTATCGCCCCTGATCCATCACGTCAGTTCGTGGTAGAGGTCGACGCATCAGAGGTGGGGGTAGGTGCAGTTCTATCGCAACGCTCTCTCTCAGATGACAAGATGCACCCTTGCGCGTTTTTGTCCCACCGTTTATCTTCTGCCGAATGTAATTATGACATTGGTAATAGAGAGTTGCTGGCCGTCAAGTTAGCGTTGGAGGAGTGGCGTCATTGGTTAGAAGGGTCGGGGGTACCTTTTATCGTTTGGACTGATCACAAGAACTTGGAGTATATTAGAACTGCGAAAAGACTCAATTCCAGGCAGGCTCGGTGGGCTCTTTTTTTCGGTCGTTTTGACTTTTTACTCTCGTACCGCCCCGGGTCCAAAAACATCAAACCCGATTCTTTATCTCGCATTTTTGATCCATCCGAACGCCCGATTACTCCCGAGTATATTTTGCCGGAGAGACTAGTGGTCTCCACACTCACATGGGAGGTCGAATCGAAGGTCAGATCGGCCTTAGAAGGGGTAACGCCTCCGCCCGGCGGTCCACCGAGCCGATTGTTTGTGCCGGAGGAGTTACGGTCCGAAGTTATTCAATGGGGTCACTGCTCCAACATTGCTTGCCATCCAGGAGTAAACCGGACTAGGGGTTTGATAAAGCAACGATTCTGGTGGCCATTAATGGCTCGTGACGTCCGCAGTTTTGTATTGGCATGTTCAGTTTGTGCGATTGGTAAGACGTCTAACCGATCTCCTGACGGGTTACTCCATCCGCTGCCGGTGCCTTCGAGACCTTGGTCCCACATCGCGCTAGATTTTGTCACCGCCCTCCCGCCCTCTAATGGCATGACGGTTGTTTTAACCGTAGTGGACCGATTCTCGAAGGCAGCACATTTCATTCCCTTGCCCAAATTGCCCTCAGCCAAGGAGACAGCGGTGTCTGTCATTGACCACGTCTTTCGGTTACATGGCCTCCCGATGGACGTGGTTTCTGACAGGGGTCCCCAATTCGTGTCCAAATTTTGGCGAGAATTCTGTAAATTACTAGGAGCTACGGTTAGTTTGTCTTCGGGTTATCACCCCCAGAGTAATGGTCAGACTGAACGTGCCAATCAAGATTTGGAGAGAGTGTTACGATGTTTGGTATCCAAGAATCCTTCTTCCTGGAGCCAACAGCTGTCTATGGTTGAGTACGCTCATAATTCACTACCAGTGTCATCTACGGGCCTCTCTCCGTTCCAGTGTAGTATAGGGTACCAGCCACCTATTTTTCCGAGTCTGGATTCCGAAGTCGCGGTCCCCTCCGCCCACGCCTTTGTCCAGAGGTGTCACCGCACATGGACCAGAGCCCGGGAGACTCTGCTCCAAGTGGGGGCGCGCACCAAGGCTAAAGCCGATCGCCACCGGTCTAAGCCTCCCGTATACGTCGTGGGTCAAAAAGTGTGGCTTTCTACCAGAAATATTCCGCTCCGCTCCGTATCTAATAAACTTGCTCCTAAATTTATTGGCCCTTTCACTGTCACCAAGATCATTAGTCCGGTGGCAGTCCGCCTCAAACTTCCTCCAGCGTACAGGAGAATTCACCCCGCCTTTCACGTATCCAAATTAAAGCCTGTTTTTCATTCTCACCTTAATCCGCCGGTCCCGGTTCCCCCACCGCCGCGTCTCGTAGATGGGGAACCTACGTATTCGGTCAACCGTATTCTGGACTCGAGACGGAGGGGACGCGGATTCCAGTACCTGGTGGACTGGGAGGGTTACGGTCCGGAGGAGAGAAGTTGGGTTCCTGCTAGGGACATTCTGGATCACTCCCTTATTGACGATTACAAGCAACAGGTAAGTTCTTCTGGGAGCGCCAGGAGGCGCTCCTAGGGGGAGGGGTACTGTCACGGTTCATGAATTCACTATCTCACTCTCGTACGTTTTACGTGGGCGCATGAGTGAATGTGTGTGTGTGGGTTGATTGAATGAGTTGTGCGTGCGTATGTTGGGTGTGCTGATTATTGATTACACCTGCTGCGATGATCAGCGTTCCAGCTGCGGTTGATCAGCGCACCCTATTTATTGTCTCTCTGTTTGTCATGTCATTGTCAGAGCGTTGTTGGATGTTGTCCGGTTTGTTTCCTGCCTGCCCTCCTGTTCCTCACCCCGTTGTTCTCCGTGCTCCTTGATCTTCGTGTTTCACCGATTCCTGTGGATGTGTCACCATCTCCGTCTTCACCACTTCACCTCACGGGAGATCGCTGCTGTCCACAGAGTCCCTGTGCCGCCAAGTGTCTCTTCCTGGAGGATCTTCGCTGTGTCCAGACCTTCTTGTCACACTCAAAATAAACATCTTTTACTTGCAATTGAATCCGACCATTTCTTGAGTTCCGGACGTAACAGTATACTATTACATAAAAGTGGAAATGATTCATTTATTACATAAAATCATTATTGGCAAAAATTCAAAATTACGCCAGTGTATACTATTACATAAAAGTGGAAATGATTCATTTATTACATAAAATCATTATTGGCAAAAATTCAAAATTACGACAGTGTATACTATTACATAAAAGTGTAAATGATTCAATTATTACATAAAATCGTTATTGGCAAAAATTCAAAATTACGACAGTGTATACTATTACATAATAGTGGAAATGATTCAATTATTACATAAAGTCAAAATGGACAAAAATTCAAAATTACGACAGTGTATACTATTACATAAAAGTGGAAATTATTCAATTATTACATAAAGTCAAAATGGACAAAAATTCAAAATTACGACAGTGTATACTATTACATAATAGTGGAAATGATTCATTTATTACATAAAATCGTTATTGGCAAAAATTCAAAATTACGACAGTGTATACTATTACATAAAAGTGGAAATAATTCAATTATTACATAAAGTCAAAATGGACAAATATTCAAAATTAGGACAGTGTATACTATTACATAAAAGTGGAAATGATTCAGTTATTACATAAAATCATTATTGGCAAAAATTCAAAATTACGACAGTGTATACTATTACATAAAAGTGGAAATGATTCAATTATTACATAAAATCATTATTGGCAAAAATTCAAAATTACGACAGTGTATACTATTACATAAAAGTGTAAATGATTCAATTATTACATAAAATCGTTATTGGCAAAAATTCAAAATTACGACAGTGTATACTATTACATAATAGTGGAAATGATTCAATTATTACATAAAGTCAAAATGGACAAAATTCAAAATTACGACAGTGTATACTATTACTTAAAAGTGGAAATGATTCAATTATTACATAAAGTCAAAATGGACAAAAATTCAAAATTACGACAGTGTATACTATTACATAATAGTGGAAATGATTCAATTATTACATAAAATCATTATTGGCAAAAATTCAAAATTACGACAGTGTATACTATTACATAAAAGTGTAAATGATTCAATTATTACATAAAATCGTTATTGGCAAAAATTCAAAATTACGACAGTGTATACTATTACATAATAGTGGAAATGATTCAATTATTACATAAAATCATTATTGGCAAAAATTCAAAATTACGACAGTGTATACTATTACATAAAAGTGTAAATGATTCAATTATTACATAAAATCGTTATTGGCAAAAATTCAAAATTACGACAGTGTATACTATTACATAAAAGTGGAAATTATTCAATTATTACATAAAGTCAAAATGGACAAATATTCAAAATTACGACAGTGTATACTATTACATAAAAGTGGAAATGATTCAATTATTACATAAAATCATTATTGGCAAAAATTCAAAATTACGACAGTGTATACTATTACATAAAAGTGTAAATGATTCAATTATTACATAAAATCGTTATTGGCAAAAATTCAAAATTACGACAGTGTATACTATTACATAATAGTGGAAATGATTCAATTATTACATAAAGTCAAAATGGACAAAAATTCAAAATTACGACAGTGTATACTATTACATAAAAGTGGAAATTATTCAATTATTACATAAAGTCAAAATGGACAAAAATTCAAAATTACGACAGTGTATACTATTACATAATAGTGGAAATGATTCATTTATTACATAAAATCGTTATTGGCAAAAATTCAAAATTACGACAGTGTATACTATTACATAATAGTGGAAATGATTAATTTATTACATAAAGTCAAAATGGACAAAAATTCCAAATTACGACAGTGTATACTATTACATGAAAGTGGAAATTATTCAATTATTACATAAAGTCAAAATGGACAAAAATTCAAAATTACGACAGTGTATACTATTACATAATAGTGGAAATGATTCATTTATTACATAAAATCGTTATTGGCAAAAATTCAAAACTACGACAGTGTATACTATTACATAAAAGTGGAAATGATTCAATTATTACATAAAGTCAAAATGGACAAATATTCAAAATTACGACAGTGTATACTATTACATAAAAGTGTAAATTATTAAATTATTACATAAAATCATTATTGGCAAAAATTCAAAAATATGACAGTGTATACTATTACATAAAAGTGGAAATGATTCATTTATTACATAAAATCGTTATTGGCAAAAATTCAAAATTACGACAGTGTATACTATTACATAAAAGTGGAAATGATTCAATTATTACATAAAGTCAAAATGGACAAAAATTCAAAATTACGACAGTGTATACTATTACATAATAGTGGAAATGATTCATTTATTACATAAAATCGTTATTGGCAAAAATTCAAAATTACGACAGTGTATACTATTACATAAAAGTGGAAATGATTCAATTATTACATAAAGTCAAAATGGACAAATATTCAAAATTACGACAGTGTATACTATTACATAAAAGTGTAAATTATTCAATTATTACATAAAGTCAAAATGGACAAAAATTCAAAATTACGACAGTTTATACTATTACATAAAAGTGGAAATTATTCAATTATTACATAAAATCATTATTGGCAAAAATTCAAAATTACGACAGTGTATACTATTACATAAAAGTGGAAATGATTCATTTATTACATAAAATCGTTATTGGCAAAAATTCAAAATTACGACAGTGTATATTATTACATAATAGTGGAAATGATTAATTTATTACATAAAGTCAAAATGGACAAAAATTCCAAATTACGACAGTGTATACTATTACATGAAAGTGGAAATTATTCAATTATTACATAAAGTCAAAATGGACAAAAATTCAAAATTACGACAGTGTATACTTTTACATAATAGTGGAAATGATTCATTTATTACATAAAATCGTTATTGGCAAAAATTCAAAATTACGACAGTGTATACTATTACATAAAAGTGGAAATGATTCAATTATTACATAAAGTCAAAATGGACAAATATTCAAAATTACGACAGTGTATACTATTACATAAAAGTGTAAATTATTAAATTATTACATAAAATCATTATTGGCAAAAATTCAAAATTACGACAGTGTATACTATTACATAAAAGTGGAAATGATTCATTTATTACATAAAATCGTTATTGGCAAAAATTCAAAATTACGACAGTGTATACTATTACATAAAAGTGGAAATGATTCAATTATTACATAAAATCATTATTGGCAAAAATTCAAAATTACGACAGTGTATACTATTACATAAAAGTGGAAATTATTCAATTATTACATAAAATCATTATTGGCAAAAATTCAAAATTACGACAGTGTATACTATTACATAAAAGTGGAAATGATTCAATTATTACATAAAATCATTATTGGCAAAAATTCAAAATTACGACAGTGTATACTATTACATAAAAGTGGAAATGATTAAATTATTACATAAAATCATTATTGGCAAAAATTCAAAATTACGACAGTGTATACTATTACATAAAAGTGGAAATTATTCAATTATTACATAAAATCATTATTGGCAAAAATTCAAAATTACGACAGTGTATACTATTACATAAAAGTGGAAATGATTCAATTATTACATAAAGTCAAAATGGACAAAAGTTCAAAATTACGACAGTGTATACTATTACATAAAAGTGTAAATGATTCAATTATTACATCAAGTCAAAATGGACAAAAATTCAAAATTACGACAGTGTATACTATTACATAAAAGTGGAAATGATTCAATTATTACATAAAGTCAAAATGGACAAAAATTCAAAATTACGACAGTGTATACTATTACATAAAAGTGGAAATTATTCAATTATTACATAAAATCATTATTGGCAAAAATTCAAAATTACGACAGTGTATACTATTACATAAAAGTGGAAATTATTCAATTATTACATAAAATCATTATTGGCAAAAATTCAAAATTACGACAGTGTATACTATTACATAAAAGTGGAAATGATTCATTTATTACATAAAATCATTATTGGCAAAAATTCAAAATTACGACAGTGTATACTATTACATAAAAGTGTAAATGATTCAATTATTACATAAAATCATCATTGGCAAAAATTCAAAATTACGACAGTGTATACTATTACATAAAAGTGTAAATGATTCAATTATTACATAAAGTCAAAATGGACAAATATTCAAAATTACGACAGTGTATACTATTACATAAAAGTGGAAATTATTCAATTATTACATAAAATCATTATTGGCAAAAATTCAAAAATACGACAGTGTATACTATTACATAAAAGTGGAAATGATTCATTTATTACATAAAATCATTATTGGCAAAAATTCAAAATTACGACAGTGTATACTATTACATAAAAGTGGAAATGATTCATTTATTACATAAAATCATTATTGGCAAAAATTCAAAATTACGACAGTGTATACTATTACATAAAAGTGTAAATGATTCAATTATTACATAAAATCGTTATTGGCAAAAATTCAAAATTACGACAGTGTATACTATTACATAATAGTGGAAATGATTCAATTATTACATA
This sequence comes from Romanogobio albipinnatus, assembly GCA_023566225.1. Taxonomy (NCBI): domain Eukaryota; kingdom Metazoa; phylum Chordata; class Actinopteri; order Cypriniformes; family Gobionidae; genus Romanogobio; species Romanogobio albipinnatus. The sequence continues at coordinate 107,027 of JAKRKY010000040.1, forward strand.
AAGTCAAAATGGACAAAAATTCAAAATTACGACAGTGTATACTATTACATGAAAGTGGAAATTATTCAATTATTACATAAAGTCAAAATGGACAAAAATTCAAAATTACGACAGTGTATACTATTACATAATAGTGGAAATGATTCATTTATTACATAAAATCGTTATTGGCAAAAATTCAAAATTACGACAGTGTATACTATTACATAAAAGTGGAAATGATTCAATTATTACATAAAGTCAAAATGGACAAATATTCAAAATTACGACAGTGTATACTATTACATAAAAGTGTAAATGATTCAATTATTACATCAAGTCAAAATGGACAAAAATTCAAAATTACGACAGTGTATACTATTACATGAAAGTGGAAATTATTCAATTATTACATAAAATCATTATTGGCAAAAATTCAAAATTACGACAGTGTATACTATTACATAAAAGTGGAAATGATTAAATTATTACATAAAATCATTATTGGCAAAAATTCAAAATTACGACAGTGTATACTATTACATAAAAGTGGAAATGATTCAATTATTACATAAAATCATTATTGGCAAAAATTCAAAATTACGACAGTGTATACTATTACATAAAAGTGGAAATGATTCATTTATTACATAAAATCGTTATTGGCAAAAATTCAAAATTACGACAGTGTAAACTATTACATAAAAGTGGAAATGATTCAATTATTACATAAAGTCAAAATGGACAAAAATTCAAAATTACGACAGTGTATACTATTACATAATAGTGGAAATGATTCATTTATTACATAAAATCGTTATTGGCAAAAATTCAAAATTACGACAGTGTATACTATTACATAAAAGTGGAAATGATTCAATTATTACATAAAATCATTATTGGCAAAAATTCAAAATTACGACAGTGTATACTATTACATAAAAGTGGAAATGATTCAATTATTACATAAAGTCAAAATGGACAAAAGTTCAAAATTACGACAGTGTATACTATTACATAAAAGTGTAAATGATTCAATTATTACATCAAGTCAAAATGGACAAAAATTCAAAATTACGACAGTGTATACTATTACATAAAAGTGGAAATGATTCAATTATTACATAAAGTCAAAATGGACAAAAATTCAAAATTACGACAGTGTATACTATTACATAAAAGTGGAAATTATTCAATTATTACATAAAATCATTATTGGCAAAAATTCAAAATTACGACAGTGTATACTATTACATAAAAGTGGAAATTATTCAATTATTACATAAAATCATTATTGGCAAAAATTCAAAATTACGACAGTGTATACTATTACATAAAAGTGGAAATGATTCATTTATTACATAAAATCATTATTGGCAAAAATTCAAAATTACGACAGTGTATACTATTACATAAAAGTGTAAATGATTCAATTATTACATAAAATCATCATTGGCAAAAATTCAAAATTACGACAGTGTATACTATTACATAAAAGTGGAAATGATTCAATTATTACATAAAGTCAAAATGGACAAAAATTCAAAATTATGACAGTGTATACTATTACATAAAAGTGGAAATGATTCAATTATTACATAAAATCATTATTGGCAAAAATTCAAAATTACAACAGTGTATACTATTACATAAAAGCGGAAATGATTCAATTATTACATAAAGTCAAAATGGACAAATATTCAAAATTACGACAGTGTATACTATTACATAAAAGTGGAAATTATTCAATTATTACATAAAATCATTATTGGCAAAAATTCAAAATTACGACAGTGTATACTATTACATAAAAGTGGAAATGATTCATTTATTACATAAAATCATTATTGGCAAAAATTCAAAATTACGACAGTGTATACTATTACATAAAAGTGTAAATGATTCAATTATTACATAAAATCGTTATTGGCAAAAATTCAAAATTACGACAGTGTATACTATTACATAAAAGTGGAAATGATTCAATTATTACATAAAGTCAAAATGGACAAAAATTCAAAATTACGACAGTGTATACTATTACATGAAAGTGGAAATTATTCAATTATTACATAAAGTCAAAATGGACAAAAATTCAAAATTACGACAGTGTATACTATTACATAATAGTGGAAATGATTCATTTATTACATAAAATCGTTATTGGCAAAAATTCAAAATTACGACAGTGTATACTATTACATAAAAGTGTAAATGATTCAATTATTACATAAAGTCAAAATGGACAAATATTCAAAATTACGACAGTGTATACTATTACATAAAAGTGGAAATGATTCATTTATTACATAAAATCGTTATTGGCAAAAATTCAAAATTACGACAGTGTATACTATTACATAAAAGTGGAAATGATTCAATTATTACATAAAGTCAAAATGGACAAAAATTCAAAATTACGACAGTGTATACTATTACATAATAGTGGAAATGATTCATTTATTACATAAAATCGTTATTGGCAAAAATTCAAAATTACGACAGTGTATACTATTACATAAAAGTGGAAATGATTCAATTATTACATAAAATCATTATTGGCAAAAATTCAAAATTACGACAGTGTATACTATTACATAAAAGTGGAAATTATTCAATTATTACATAAAATCATTATTGGCAAAAATTCAAAATTACGACAGTGTATACTATTACATAAAAGTGGAAATGATTCAATTATTACATAAAGTCAAAATGGACAAAAGTTCAAAATTACGACAGTGTATACTATTACATAAAAGTGTAAATGATTCAATTATTACATAAAGTCAAAATGGACAAAAATTCAAAATTACGACAGTGTATACTATTACATAAAAGTGGAAATGATTCAATTATTACATAAAGTCAAAATGGACAAATATTCAAAATTACGACAGTGTATACTATTACATAAAAGTGGAAATTATTCAATTATTACATAAAATCATTATTGGCAAAAATTCAAAATTACGACAGTTTATACTATTACATAAAAGTGGAAATGATTCATTTATTACATAAAATCATTATTGGCAAAAATTCAAAATTACGACAGTGTATACTATTACATAAAAGTGGAAATTATTCAATTATTACATAAAATCATTATTGGCAAAAATTCAAAATTACGACAGTGTATACTATTACATAAAAGTGTAAATGATTCATTTATTACATAAAATCATTATTGGCAAAAAATTCTAAATTACGACAGTGTATACTATTACATAAAAGTGGAAATGATTAATTTATTACATAAAATCATTATTGGCAAAAATTCAAAATTATGACAGTGTATACTATTACATAAAAGTGGAAATGATTCATTTATTACATAAAATCATTATTGGCAAAAATTCTAAATTACGACATTGTATACTATTACATAAAAGTGGAAATGATTAATTTATTACATAAAATCATTATTGGCAAAAATTCAAAATTATGACAGTGTATACTATTACATAAAAGTGTAAATGATTCAATAATTACATAAAGTCAAAATGGACAAAAGTTCAAAATTACGACAGTGTATACTATTACATAAAAGTGTAAATTATTCAATTATTACATAAAATCATTATTGGCAAAAATTCAAAATTACGACAGTGTATACTATTACATAAAAGTGGAAATGATTAATTTATTACATAAAATCATTATTGGCAAAAATTCAAAATTACGACAGTGTACACTATTACATAAAAGTGTAAATGATTCAATTATTACATAAAGTCAAAATGGACAAAAGTTCAAAATTACGACAGTGTATACTATTACATAAAAGTGTAAATTATTCAATTATTACATAAAATCATTATTGGCAAAAATTCAAAATTACGACAGTGTATACTATTACATAAAAGTGGAAATGATTCAATTATTACATAAAGTCAAAATGGACAAATATTCAAAATTACGACAGTGTATACTATTACATAAAAGTGTAAATGATTCAATTATTACATAAAGTCAAAATGGACAAATATTCAAAATTACGACAGTGTATACTATTACATAAAAGTGTAAATTATTAAATTATTACATAAAATCATTATTGGCAAAAATTCAAAATTACGACAGTGTATACTATTACATAAAAGTGGAAATGATTCAATTATTACATAAAATCATTATTGGCAAAAATTCAAAATTACGACACTGTATACTATTACATAAAAGTGGAAATGATTCAATTATTACATAAAGTAAAAATGGACAAAAGTTCAAAATTACGACAGTGTATACTATTACATAAAAGTGTAAATTATTAAATTATTACATAAAATCATTATTGGCAAAAATTCAAAATTACGACAGTGTATACTATTACATAAAAGTGGAAATGATTCAATTATTACATAAAATCATTATTGGCAAAAATTCAAAATTATGACAGTGTATACTATTACATAAAAGTGGAAATGATTCAATTATTACATAAAGTAAAAATGGACAAAAGTTCAAAATTACGACAGTGTATTCTATTACATAAAAGTGTAAATTATTAAATTATTACATAAAATCATTATTGGCAAAAATTCAAAATTACGACAGTGTATACTATTACATAAAAGTGGAAATGATTCAATTATTACATAAAATCATTATTGGCAAAAACTCAAAATTACGACAGTGTATACTATTACATAAAAGTGGAAATGATTCATTTATTACATAAAATCATTATTGGCAAAAATTCAAAATTACGACAGTGTATACTATTACATAAAAGTGGAAATGATTCAATTATTACATAAAATCATCATTGGCAAAAATTCAAAATTACGACAGTGTATACTATTACATAAAAGTGTAAATGATTCAATTATTACATAAAGTCAAAATGGACAAAAATTCAAAATTACGACAGTGTATACTATTACATAAAAGTGGAAATTATTCAATTATTACATAAAATCATTATTGGCAAAAATTCAAAATTACGACAGTGTATACTATTACATAAAAGTGGAAATGATTCATTTATTACATAAAATCATTATTGGCAAAAATTCAAAATTACGACAGTGTATACTATTACATAAAAGTGGAAATGATTCAATTATTACATAAAATCATTATTGGCAAAAATTCAAAATTCCGACAGTGTATACTATTACATAAAAGTGGAAATGATTCAATTATTACATAAAGTCAAAATGGACAAAAATTCAAAATTACGACAGTGTATACTATTACATAAAAGTGGAAATGATTCAATTATTACATAAAGTCAAAATGGACAAATATTCAAAATTACGACAGTGTATACTATTACATAAAAGTGGAAATTATTCAATTATTACATAAAATCATTATTGGCAAAAATTCAAAATTACGACAGTTTATACTATTACATAAAAGTGGAAATGATTCATTTATTACATAAAATCATTATTGGCAAAAATTCAAAATTACGACAGTGTATACTATTACATAAAAGTGGAAATTATTCAATTATTACATAAAATCATTATTGGCAAAAATTCAAAATTACGACAGTGTATACTATTACATAAAAGTGTAAATGATTCATTTATTACATAAAATCATTATTGGCAAAAATTCTAAATTACGACAGTGTATACTATTACATAAAAGTGGAAATGATTAATTTATTACATAAAATCATTATTGGCAAAAATTCAAAATTATGACAGTGTATACTATTACATAAAAGTGGAAATGATTCATTTATTACATAAAATCATTATTGGCAAAAATTCTAAATTACGACATTGTATACTATTACATAAAAGTGGAAATGATTAATTTATTACATAAAATCATTATTGGCAAAAATTCAAAATTATGACAGTGTATACTATTACATAAAAGTGTAAATGATTCAATAATTACATAAAGTCAAAATGGACAAAAGTTCAAAATTACGACAGTGTATACTATTACATAAAAGTGTAAATTATTCAATTATTACATAAAATCATTATTGGCAAAAATTCAAAATTACGACAGTGTATACTATTACATAAAAGTGGAAATGATTAATTTATTACATAAAATCATTATTGGCAAAAATTCAAAATTACGACAGTGTACACTATTACATAAAAGTGTAAATGATTCAATTATTACATAAAGTCAAAATGGACAAAAGTTCAAAATTACGACAGTGTATACTATTACATAAAAGTGTAAATTATTCAATTATTACATAAAATCATTATTGGCAAAAATTCAAAATTACGACAGTGTATACTATTACATAAAAGTGGAAATGATTCAATTATTACATAAAGTCAAAATGGACAAATATTCAAAATTACGACAGTGTATACTATTACATAAAAGTGTAAATGATTCAATTATTACATAAAGTCAAAATGGACAAATATTCAAAATTACGACAGTGTATACTATTACATAAAAGTGTAAATTATTAAATTATTACATAAAATCATTATTGGCAAAAATTCAAAATTACGACAGTGTATACTATTACATAAAAGTGGAAATGATTCAATTATTACATAAAATCATTATTGGCAAAAATTCAAAATTACGACACTGTATACTATTACATAAAAGTGGAAATGATTCAATTATTACATAAAGTAAAAATGGACAAAAGTTCAAAATTACGACAGTGTATACTATTACATAAAAGTGTAAATTATTAAATTATTACATAAAATCATTATTGGCAAAAATTCAAAATTACGACAGTGTATACTATTACATAAAAGTGGAAATGATTCAATTATTACATAAAATCATTATTGGCAAAAATTCAAAATTATGACAGTGTATACTATTACATAAAAGTGGAAATGATTCAATTATTACATAAAGTAAAAATGGACAAAAGTTCAAAATTACGACAGTGTATTCTATTACATAAAAGTGTAAATTATTAAATTATTACATAAAATCATTATTGGCAAAAATTCAAAATTACGACAGTGTATACTATTACATAAAAGTGGAAATGATTCAATTATTACATAAAATCATTATTGGCAAAAACTCAAAATTACGACAGTGTATACTATTACATAAAAGTGGAAATGATTCATTTATTACATAAAATCATTATTGGCAAAAATTCAAAATTACGACAGTGTATACTATTACATAAAAGTGGAAATGATTCAATTATTACATAAAATCATCATTGGCAAAAATTCAAAATTACGACAGTGTATACTATTACATAAAAGTGTAAATGATTCAATTATTACATAAAGTCAAAATGGACAAAAATTCAAAATTACGACAGTGTATACTATTACATAAAAGTGGAAATTATTCAATTATTACATAAAATCATTATTGGCAAAAATTCAAAATTACGACAGTGTATACTATTACATAAAAGTGGAAATGATTCATTTATTACATAAAATCATTATTGGCAAAAATTCAAAATTACGACAGTGTATACTATTACATAAAAGTGGAAATGATTCAATTATTACATAAAATCATTATTGGCAAAAATTCAAAATTCCGACAGTGTATACTATTACATAAAAGTGGAAATGATTCAATTATTACATAAAGTCAAAATGGACAAAAATTCAAAATTACGACAGTGTATACTATTACATAAAAGTGGAAATGATTCAATTATTACATAAAGTCAAAATGGACAAATATTCAAAATTACGACAGTGTATACTATTACATAAAAGTGGAAATTATTCAATTATTACATAAAATCATTATTGGCAAAAATTCAAAATTACGACAGTTTATACTATTACATAAAAGTGGAAATGATTCATTTATTACATAAAATCATTATTGGCAAAAATTCAAAATTACGACAGTGTATACTATTACATAAAAGTGGAAATTATTCAATTATTACATAAAATCATTATTGGCAAAAATTCAAAATTACGACAGTGTATACTATTACATAAAAGTGTAAATGATTCATTTATTACATAAAATCATTATTGGCAAAAATTCTAAATTACGACAGTGTATACTATTACATAAAAGTGGAAATGATTAATTTATTACATAAAATCATTATTGGCAAAAATTCAAAATTATGACAGTGTATACTATTACATAAAAGTGGAAATGATTCATTTATTACATAAAATCATTATTGGCAAAAATTCTAAATTACGACATTGTATACTATTACATAAAAGTGGAAATGATTAATTTATTACATAAAATCATTATTGGCAAAAATTCAAAATTATGACAGTGTATACTATTACATAAAAGTGTAAATGATTCAATAATTACATAAAGTCAAAATGGACAAAAGTTCAAAATTACGACAGTGTATACTATTACATAAAAGTGTAAATTATTCAATTATTACATAAAATCATTATTGGCAAAAATTCAAAATTACGACAGTGTATACTATTACATAAAAGTGGAAATGATTAATTTATTACATAAAATCATTATTGGCAAAAATTCAAAATTACGACAGTGTACACTATTACATAAAAGTGTAAATGATTCAATTATTACATAAAGTCAAAATGGACAAAAGTTCAAAATTACGACAGTGTATACTATTACATAAAAGTGTAAATTATTCAATTATTACATAAAATCATTATTGGCAAAAATTCAAAATTACGACAGTGTATACTATTACATAAAAGTGGAAATGATTCAATTATTACATAAAGTCAAAATGGACAAATATTCAAAATTACGACAGTGTATACTATTACATAAAAGTGTAAATGATTCAATTATTACATAAAGTCAAAATGGACAAATATTCAAAATTACGACAGTGTATACTATTACATAAAAGTGTAAATTATTAAATTATTACATAAAATCATTATTGGCAAAAATTCAAAATTACGACAGTGTATACTATTACATAAAAGTGGAAATGATTCAATTATTACATAAAATCATTATTGGCAAAAATTCAAAATTACGACACTGTATACTATTACATAAAAGTGGAAATGATTCAATTATTACATAAAGTAAAAATGGACAAAAGTTCAAAATTACGACAGTGTATACTATTACATAAAAGTGTAAATTATTAAATTATTACATAAAATCATTATTGGCAAAAATTCAAAATTACGACAGTGTATACTATTACATAAAAGTGGAAATGATTCAATTATTACATAAAATCATTATTGGCAAAAATTCAAAATTATGACAGTGTATACTATTACATAAAAGTGGAAATGATTCAATTATTACATAAAGTAAAAATGGACAAAAGTTCAAAATTACGACAGTGTATTCTATTACATAAAAGTGTAAATTATTAAATTATTACATAAAATCATTATTGGCAAAAATTCAAAATTACGACAGTGTATACTATTACATAAAAGTGGAAATGATTCAATTATTACATAAAATCATTATTGGCAAAAACTCAAAATTACGACAGTGTATACTATTACATAAAAGTGGAAATGATTCATTTATTACATAAAATCATTATTGGCAAAAATTCAAAATTACGACAGTGTATACTATTACATAAAAGTGGAAATGATTCAATTATTACATAAAATCATCATTGGCAAAAATTCAAAATTACGACAGTGTATACTATTACATAAAAGTGTAAATGATTCAATTATTACATAAAGTCAAAATGGACAAAAATTCAAAATTACGACAGTGTATACTATTACATAAAAGTGGAAATTATTCAATTATTACATAAAATCATTATTGGCAAAAATTCAAAATTACGACAGTGTATACTATTACATAAAAGTGGAAATGATTCATTTATTACATAAAATCATTATTGGCAAAAATTCAAAATTACGACAGTGTATACTATTACATAAAAGTGGAAATGATTCAATTATTACATAAAATCATTATTGGCAAAAATTCAAAATTCCGACAGTGTATACTATTACATAAAAGCGGAAATGATTCAATTATTACATAAAGTCAAAATGGACAAATATTCAAAATTACGACAGTGTATACTATTACATAAAAGCGGAAATGATTCAATTATTACATAAAGTCAAAATGGACAAATATTCAAAATTACGACAGTGTATACTATTACATAAAAGCGGAAATGATTCAATTATTACATAAAGTCAAAATGGACAAATATTCAAAATTACGACAGTGTATACTATTACATAAAAGTGGAAATGATTCAATTATTACATAAAGTCAAAATGGACAAATATTCAAAATTACGACAGTGTATACTATTACATAAAAGTGTAAATTATTCAATTATTACATAAAGTCAAAATGGACAAAAATTCAAAATTACGACAGTGTATACTATTACATAAAAGTGGAAATTATTCAATTATTACATAAAATAATTATTGGCAAAAATTCAAAATTACGACAGTGTATACTATTACATAAAAGTGGAAATGATTCATTTATTACATAATATCATTATTGGCAAAAATTCAATATTACGACAGTGTATACTATTACATAAAAGTGTAAATGATTCAATTATTACATAAAGTCAAAATGGACAAAAATTCAAAATTACGACAGTGTATACTATTACATAAAAGTGGAAATGATTCAATTATTACATAAAGTCAAAATGGACAAATATTCAAAATTACGACAGTGTATACTATTACATAAAAGTGGAAATGATTCATTTATTACATAATATCATTATTGGCAAAAATTCAATATTACGACAGTGTATACTATTACATAATAGTGGAAATGATTAATTTATTACATAAAATCGTTATTGGCAAAAATTCAAAATTACGACAGTGTATACTATTACATAATAGTGGAAATGATTAATTTATTACATAAAGTCAAAATGGACAAAAAATCCAAATTACGACAGTGTATACTATTACATGAAAGTGGAAATTATTCAATTATTACATAAAGTCAAAATGGACAAAAATTCAAAATTACGACAGTGTATACTATTACATAATAGTGGAAATGATTCATTTATTACATAAAATCGTTATTGGCAAAAATTCAAAATTACGACAGTGTATACTATTACATAAAAGTGGAAATGATTCAATTATTACATAAAGTCAAAATGGACAAATATTCAAAATTACGACAGTGTATACTATTACATAAAAGTGTAAATTATTAAATTATTACATAAAATCATTATTGGCAAAAACTCAAAATTACGACAGTGTATACTATTACATAATAGTGGAAATGATTCATTTATTACATAAAATCGTTATTGGCAAAAATTCAAAATTACGACAGTGTATACTATTACATAAAAGTGGAAATGATTCAATTATTACATAAAGTCAAAATGGACAAAAATTCAAAATTACGACAGTGTATACTATTACATAATAGTGGAAATGATTCATTTATTACATAAAATCGTTATTGGCAAAAATTCAAAATTACGACAGTGTATACTATTACATAAAAGTGGAAATGATTCAATTATTACATAAAATCATTATTGGCAAAAATTCAAAATTACGACAGTGTATACTATTACATAAAAGTGGAAATGATTAAATTATTACATAAAATCATTATTGGCAAAAATTCAAAATTACGACAGTGTATACTATTACATAAAAGTGGAAATTATTCAATTATTACATAAAATCATTATTGGCAAAAATTCAAAATTACGACAGTGTATACTATTACATAAAAGTGGAAATGATTCAATTATTACATAAAGTCAAAATGGACAAAAGTTCAAAATTACGACAGTGTATACTATTACATAAAAGTGTAAATGATTCAATTATTACATAAAGTCAAAATGGACAAAAATTCAAAATTACGACAGTGTATACTATTACATAAAAGTGGAAATGATTCAATTATTACATAAAGTCAAAATGGACAAATATTCAAAATTACGACAGTGTATACTATTACATAAAAGTGTAAATTATTAAATTATTACATAAAATCATTATTGGCAAAAATTCAAAATTACGACAGTGTATACTATTACATAAAAGTGGAAATGATTCAATTATTACATAAAATCATTATTGGCAAAAACTCAAAATTACGACAGTGTATACTATTACATAAAAGTGGAAATGATTCATTTATTACATAAAATCATTATTGGCAAAAATTCAAAATTACGACAGTGTATACTATTACATAAAAGTGGAAATGATTCAATTATTACATAAAATCATCATTGGCAAAAATTCAAAATTACGACAGTGTATACTATTACATAAAAGTGTAAATGATTCAATTATTACATAAAGTCAAAATGGACAAAAATTCAAAATTACGACAGTGTATACTATTACATAAAAGTGGAAATTATTCAATTATTACATAAAATCATTATTGGCAAAAATTCAAAATTACGACAGTGTATACTATTACATAAAAGTGGAAATGATTCATTTATTACATAAAATCATTATTGGCAAAAATTCAAAATTACGACAGTGTATACTATTACATAAAAGTGGAAATGATTCAATTATTACATAAAATCATTATTGGCAAAAATTCAAAATTCCGACAGTGTATACTATTACATAAAAGCGGAAATGATTCAATTATTACATAAAGTCAAAATGGACAAATATTCAAAATTACGACAGTGTATACTATTACATAAAAGCGGAAATGATTCAATTATTACATAAAGTCAAAATGGACAAATATTCAAAATTACGACAGTGTATACTATTACATAAAAGCGGAAATGATTCAATTATTACATAAAGTCAAAATGGACAAATATTCAAAATTACGACAGTGTATACTATTACATAAAAGTGGAAATGATTCAATTATTACATAAAGTCAAAATGGACAAATATTCAAAATTACGACAGTGTATACTATTACATAAAAGTGTAAATTATTCAATTATTACATAAAGTCAAAATGGACAAAAATTCAAAATTACGACAGTGTATACTATTACATAAAAGTGGAAATTATTCAATTATTACATAAAATAATTATTGGCAAAAATTCAAAATTACGACAGTGTATACTATTACATAAAAGTGGAAATGATTCATTTATTACATAATATCATTATTGGCAAAAATTCAATATTACGACAGTGTATACTATTACATAAAAGTGTAAATGATTCAATTATTACATAAAGTCAAAATGGACAAAAATTCAAAATTACGACAGTGTATACTATTACATAAAAGTGGAAATGATTCAATTATTACATAAAGTCAAAATGGACAAATATTCAAAATTACGACAGTGTATACTATTACATAAAAGTGGAAATGATTCATTTATTACATAATATCATTATTGGCAAAAATTCAATATTACGACAGTGTATACTATTACATAATAGTGGAAATGATTAATTTATTACATAAAATCGTTATTGGCAAAAATTCAAAATTACGACAGTGTATACTATTACATAATAGTGGAAATGATTAATTTATTACATAAAGTCAAAATGGACAAAAAATCCAAATTACGACAGTGTATACTATTACATGAAAGTGGAAATTATTCAATTATTACATAAAGTCAAAATGGACAAAAATTCAAAATTACGACAGTGTATACTATTACATAATAGTGGAAATGATTCATTTATTACATAAAATCGTTATTGGCAAAAATTCAAAATTACGACAGTGTATACTATTACATAAAAGTGGAAATGATTCAATTATTACATAAAGTCAAAATGGACAAATATTCAAAATTACGACAGTGTATACTATTACATAAAAGTGTAAATTATTAAATTATTACATAAAATCATTATTGGCAAAAACTCAAAATTACGACAGTGTATACTATTACATAATAGTGGAAATGATTCATTTATTACATAAAATCGTTATTGGCAAAAATTCAAAATTACGACAGTGTATACTATTACATAAAAGTGGAAATGATTCAATTATTACATAAAGTCAAAATGGACAAAAATTCAAAATTACGACAGTGTATACTATTACATAATAGTGGAAATGATTCATTTATTACATAAAATCGTTATTGGCAAAAATTCAAAATTACGACAGTGTATACTATTACATAAAAGTGGAAATGATTCAATTATTACATAAAATCATTATTGGCAAAAATTCAAAATTACGACAGTGTATACTATTACATAAAAGTGGAAATGATTAAATTATTACATAAAATCATTATTGGCAAAAATTCAAAATTACGACAGTGTATACTATTACATAAAAGTGGAAATTATTCAATTATTACATAAAATCATTATTGGCAAAAATTCAAAATTACGACAGTGTATACTATTACATAAAAGTGGAAATGATTCAATTATTACATAAAGTCAAAATGGACAAAAGTTCAAAATTACGACAGTGTATACTATTACATAAAAGTGTAAATGATTCAATTATTACATAAAGTCAAAATGGACAAAAATTCAAAATTACGACAGTGTATACTATTACATAAAAGTGGAAATGATTCAATTATTACATAAAGTCAAAATGGACAAATATTCAAAATTACGACAGTGTATACTATTACATAAAAGTGGAAATTATTCAATTATTACATAAAATCATTATTGGCAAAAATTCAAAATGACGACAGTGTATACTATTACATAAAAGTGGAAATGATTCATTTATTACATAAAATCATTATTGGCAAAAATTCTAAATTACGACAGTGTATACTATTACATAAAAGTGGAAATGATTAATTTATTACATAAAATCATTATTGGCAAAAATTCAAAATTACGACAGTGTATACTATTACATAAAAGTGGAAATGATTCATTTATTACATAAAATCATTATTGGCAAAAATTCTAAATTACGACAGTGTATACTATTACATAAAAGTGGAAATGATTAATTTATTACATAAAATCATTATTGGCAAAAATTCAAAATTACGACAGTGTATACTATTACATAAAAGTGGAAATGATTAATTTATTACATAAAGTCAAAATGGACAAAAGTTCAAAATTACGACAGTGTATACTATTACATAAAAGTGTAAATGATTCAATTATTACATAAAATCATCATTGGCAAAAATTCAAAATTACGACAGTGTATACTATTACATAAAAGTGGAAATGATTCATTTATTACATAAAATCATTATTGGCAAAAATTCTAAATTACGACAGTGTATACTATTACATAAAAGTGGAAATGATTAATTTATTACATAAAGTCAAAATGGACAAAAGTTCAAAATTACGACAGTGTATACTATTACATAAAAGTGTAAATTATTA
This sequence comes from Romanogobio albipinnatus, assembly GCA_023566225.1. NCBI lineage: Eukaryota > Metazoa > Chordata > Actinopteri > Cypriniformes > Gobionidae > Romanogobio > Romanogobio albipinnatus. The sequence goes on from JAKRKY010000040.1 coordinate 122,184, forward strand.
AATTATTACATAAAATCATTATTGGCAAAAATTCAAAATTACGACAGTGTATACTATTACATAAAAGTGGAAATGATTAAATTATTACATAAAGTAAAAATGGACAAAAGTTCAAAATTACGACAGTGTATACTATTACATAAAAGTGTAAATTATTAAATTATTACATAAAATCATTATTGGCAAAAATTCAAAATTACGACAGTGTATACTATTACATAAAAGTGTAAATTATTCAATTATTACATAAAGTCAAAATGGACAAAAGTTCAAAATTACGACAGTGTATACTATTACATAAAAGTGTAAATGATTCAATTATTACATAAAGTCAAAATGGACAAAAGTTCAAAATTACGACAGTGTATACTATTACATAAAAGTGGAAATGATTCAATTATTACATAAAATCATTATTGGCAAAAATTCAACATTACGACAGTGTATACTATTACATAAAAGTGGAAATTATTCAATTATTACATAAAGTCAAAATGGACAAAAGTTCAAAATTACGACAGTGTATACTATTACATAAAAGTGGAAATGATTCAATTATTACATAAAATCATTATTGGCAAAAATTCAACATTACGACAGTGTATACTATTACATAAAAGTGGAAATTATTCAATTATTACATAAAGTCAAAATGGACAAAAATTCAAAATTACGACAGTGTATACTATTACATAAAAGTGGAAATGATTCAATTATTACATAAAGTCAAAATGGACAAAAATTCTAAATTACGACAGTGTATACTATTACATAAAAGTAGAAATTATTCAATTATTACATAAAGTCAAAATGGACAAAAATTAAAAATTATGACAGTGTATACTATTACATAAAAGTGGAAATGATTCAATTATTACATAAAGTCAAAATGGACAAAAATTAAAAATTATGACAGTGTATACTATTACATAAAAGTGGAAATGATTCAATTATTACATAAAGTCAAAATGGACAAAAATTCCAAATTACGACAGTGTATACTATCACATAAAAGTGGAAATGATTCAATTATTACATAAAGTCAAAATGGACAAAAATTAAAAATTATGACAGTGTATACTATTACATAAAAGTGGAAATGATTAAATTATTACATAAAGTCAAAATGGACAAAAATTCCAAATTACGACAGTGTATACTATCACATAAAAGTGGAAATGATTCAATTATTACATAAAGTCAAAATGGACAAAAATTTAAAATTATGACAGTGTATACTATTACATAAAAGTGGAAATGATTCAATTATTACATAAAGTCAAAATGGACAAATATTCAAAATTACGACAGTGTATACTATTACATAAAAGTGGAAATTATTCAATTATTACATAAAATCATTATTGGCAAAAATTCAAAATTACGACAGTGTATACTATTACATAAAAGTGGAAATGATTCATTTATTACATAAAATCATTATTGGCAAAAATTCTAAATTACGACAGTGTATACTATTACATAAAAGTGGAAATGATTAATTTATTACATAAAATCATTATTGGCAAAAATTCAAAATTACGACAGTGTATACTATTACATAAAAGTGGAAATGATTCATTTATTACATAAAATCATTATTGGCAAAAATTCTAAATTACGACAGTGTATACTATTACATAAAAGTGGAAATGATTAATTTATTACATAAAATCATTATTGGCAAAAATTCAAAATTACGACAGTGTATACTATTACATAAAAGTGGAAATGATTAATTTATTACATAAAATCATTATTGGCAAAAATTCAAAATTACGACAGTGTATACTATTACATAAAAGTGTAAATGATTCAATTATTACATAAAGTCAAAATGGACAAAAGTTCAAAATTACGACAGTGTATACTATTACATAAAAGTGTAAATGATTCAATTATTACATAAAATCATCATTGGCAAAAATTCAAAATTACGACAGTGTATACTATTACATAAAAGTGGAAATGATTCAATTATTACATAAAATCATTATTGGCAAAAATTCTAATTTACGACAGTGTATACTATTACATAAAAGTGGAAATGATTCAATTATTACATAAAATCATTATTGGCAAAAATTCAAAATTACGACAGTGTATACTATTACATAAAAGTGGAAATGATTCAATTATTACATAAAATCATTATTGGCAAAAATTCAAAATTACGACAGTGTATACTATTACATAAAAGTGGAAATGATTCAATTATTACATAAAATCATTATTGGCAAAAATTCTAAATTACGACAGTGTATACTATTACATAAAAGTGGAAATGATTCAATTATTACATAAAATCATTATTGGCAAAAATTCAAAATTACGACAGTGTATACTATTACATAAAAGTGGAAATGATTCAATTATTACATAAAATCATTATTGGCAAAAATTCAAAATTACGACAGTGTATACTATTACATAAAAGTGGAAATGATTCAATTATTACATAAAATCATTATTGGCAAAAATTCAAAATTACGACAGTGTATACTATTACATAAAAGTGGAAATGATTCAATTATTACATAAAATCATTATTGGCAAAAATTCTAAATTATGACAGTGTATACTATTACATAAAAGTGGAAATGATTCAATTATTACATAAAATCATTATTGGCAAAAATTCAAAATTACGACAGTGTATACTATTACATAAAAGTGGAAATGATTCAATTATTACATAAAATCATTATTGGCAAAAATTCAAAATTACGACAGTGTATACTATTACATAAAAGTGGAAATGATTCATTTATTACATAAAATCATTATTGGCAAAAATTCTAAATTACGACAGTGTATACTATTACATAAAAGTGGAAATGATTAATTTATTACATAAAATCATTATTGGCAAAAATTCAAAATTAAGACAGTGTATACTATTACATAAAAGTGTAAATGATTCAATTATTACATAAAGTCAAAATGGACAAAAGTTCAAAATTACGACAGTGTATACTATTACATAAAAGTGTAAATGATTCAATTATTACATAAAATCATCATTGGCAAAAATTCTAAATTACGACAGTGTATACTATTACATAAAAGTGGAAATGATTCAATTATTACATAAAGTAAAAATGGACAAAAGTTCAAAATTACGACAGTGTATACAATTACATAAAAGTGGAAATTATTCAATTATTACATAAAGTCAAAATGGACAAAAATTCTAAATTACGACAGTGTATACTATTACATAAAAGTGGAAATGATTCAATTATTACATAAAGTCAAAATGGACAAAAATTCAAAATTACGACAGTGTATATTATTACATAAAAGTGGAAATGATTCAATTATTAAATAAAGTCAAATTGGACAAATATTCAAAATTACGACAGTGTACACTATTACATAAAAGTGGAAATTATTCAATTATTACATAAAATCAAAATGGACAAATATTCAAAATTACGACAGTGTATACTATTACATAAAAATGTAAATGATTCAATTATTACATAAAGTCAAAATGGACAAAAATTCTAAATTACGACAGTGTATACTATTACATAAAAGTGGAAATGATTCAATTATTACATAAAGTCAAAATGGACAAAAATTCAAAATTACGACAGTGTATATTATTACATAAAAGTGGAAATGATTCAATTATTACATAAAGTCAAAATGGACAAATATTCAAAATTACGACAGTGTATACTATTACATAAAAGTGTAAATTATTAAATTATTACATAAAATCATTATTGGCAAAAATTCAAAATTACGACAGTGTATACTTTTACATAAAAGTGTAAATGATTCAATTATTACATAAAATCATTATTGGCAAAAATTCAAAATTACGACAGTGTATACTATTACATAAAAGTTGAAATTATTCAATTATTACATAAAGTCAAAATGGACAAAAATTCTAAATTACGACAGTGTATACTATTACATAAAAGTAGAAATTATTCAATTATTACATAAAGTCAAAATGGACAAAAATTCCAAATTACGACAGTGTATACTATTACATAAAAGTGGAAATGATTCAATTATTACATAAAGTCAAAATGGACAAAAATTCAAAATTACGACAGTGTATACTATTACATAAAAGTAGAAATTATTCAATTATTACATAAAGTCAAAATGGACAAAAGTTCAAAATTACGACAGTGTATACTATTACATAAAAGTGGAAATGATTCAATTATTACATAAAATCATTATTGGCAAAAATTCTAAATTACGACAGTGTATACTATTACATAAAAGTAGAAATTATTCAATTATTACATAAAGTCAAAATGGACAAAAGTTCAAAATTACGACAGTGTATACTATTACATAAAAGTGGAAATGATTCAATTATTACATAAAATCATTATTGGCAAAAATTCAAAATTACGACAGTGTATACTATTACATAAAAGTGGAAATTATTCAATTATTACATAAAGTCAAAATGGACAAAAATTCTAAATTACGACAGTGTATACTATCACATAAAAGTGGAAATGATTCAATTATTACATAAAGTCAAAATGGACAAAAATTCAAAATTACGACAGTGTATACTATTACATAAAAGTGGAAATGATTCAATTATTACATAAAGTCAAAATGGACAAAAGTTCAAAATTACGACAGTGTATACTATTACATAAAAGTGGAAATGATTCAATTATTACATAAAGTCAAAATGGACAAAAGTTCAAAATTACGACAGTGTATACTATTACATAAAAGTGGAAATGATTCAATTATTACATAAAATCATTATTGGCAAAAATTCAAAATTATGACAGTGTATACTATTACATAAAAGTGGAAATGATTAAATTATTACATAAAGTAAAAATGGACAAAAGTTCAAAATTACGACAGTGTATACTATTACATAAAAGTGTAAATTATTAAATTATTACATAAAATCATTATTGGCAAAAATTCAAAATTACGACAGTGTATACTATTACATAAAAGTGGAAATGATTCAATTATTACATAAAATCATTATTGGCAAAAATTCAAAATTACGACAGTGTATACTATTACATAAAAGTGGAAATGATTCATTTATTACATAAAATCATTATTGGCAAAAATTCTAAATTACGACAGTGTATACTATTACATAAAAGTGGAAATGATTAATTTATTACATAAAGTCAAAATGGACAAAAGTTCAAAATTACGACAGTGTATACTATTACATAAAAGTGTAAATTATTAAATTATTACATAAAATCATTATTGGCAAAAATTCAAAATTACGACAGTGTATACTATTACATAAAAGTGGAAATGATTAAATTATTACATAAAGTAAAAATGGACAAAAGTTCAAAATTACGACAGTGTATACTATTACATAAAAGTGTAAATTATTAAATTATTACATAAAATCATTATTGGCAAAAATTCAAAATTACGACAGTGTATACTATTACATAAAAGTGTAAATTATTCAATTATTACATAAAGTCAAAATGGACAAAAGTTCAAAATTACGACAGTGTATACTATTACATAAAAGTGTAAATGATTCAATTATTACATAAAGTCAAAATGGACAAAAGTTCAAAATTACGACAGTGTATACTATTACATAAAAGTGGAAATGATTCAATTATTACATAAAATCATTATTGGCAAAAATTCAACATTACGACAGTGTATACTATTACATAAAAGTGGAAATTATTCAATTATTACATAAAGTCAAAATGGACAAAAGTTCAAAATTACGACAGTGTATACTATTACATAAAAGTGGAAATGATTCAATTATTACATAAAATCATTATTGGCAAAAATTCAACATTACGACAGTGTATACTATTACATAAAAGTGGAAATTATTCAATTATTACATAAAGTCAAAATGGACAAAAATTCAAAATTACGACAGTGTATACTATTACATAAAAGTGGAAATGATTCAATTATTACATAAAGTCAAAATGGACAAAAATTCGAAATTACGACAGTGTATACTATTACATAAAAGTAGAAATTATTCAATTATTACATAAAGTCAAAATGGACAAAAATTAAAAATTATGACAGTGTATACTATTACATAAAAGTGGAAATGATTCAATTATTACATAAAGTCAAAATGGACAAAAATTAAAAATTATGACAGTGTATACTATTACATAAAAGTGGAAATGATTCAATTATTACATAAAGTCAAAATGGACAAAAATTCCAAATTACGACAGTGTATACTATCACATAAAAGTGGAAATGATTCAATTATTACATAAAGTCAAAATGGACAAAAATTAAAAATTATGACAGTGTATACTATTACATAAAAGTGGAAATGATTCAATTATTACATAAAGTCAAAATGGACAAAAATTCAAAATTATGACAGTGTATACTATTACATAAAAGTGGAAATGATTCAATTATTACATAAAGTCAAAATGGACAAAAATTAAAAATTATGACAGTGTATACTATTACATAAAAGTGTAAATGATTCAATTATTACATAAAATCATCATTGGCAAAAATTCAAAATTACGACAGTGTATACTATTACATAAAAGTGGAAATGATTCAATTATTACATAAAATCATTATTGGCAAAAATTCTAATTTACGACAGTGTATACTATTACATAAAAGTGGAAATGATTCAATTATTACATAAAATCATTATTGGCAAAAATTCAAAATTACGACAGTGTATACTATTACATAAAAGTGGAAATGATTCAATTATTACATAAAATCATTATTGGCAAAAATTCAAAATTACGACAGTGTATACTATTACATAAAAGTGGAAATGATTCAATTATTACATAAAATCATTATTGGCAAAAATTCTAAATTACGACAGTGTATACTATTACATAAAAGTGGAAATGATTCAATTATTACATAAAATCATTATTGGCAAAAATTCAAAATTACGACAGTGTATACTATTACATAAAAGTGGAAATGATTCAATTATTACATAAAATCATTATTGGCAAAAATTCAAAATTACGACAGTGTATACTATTACATAAAAGTGGAAATGATTCAATTATTACATAAAATCATTATTGGCAAAAATTCAAAATTACGACAGTGTATACTATTACATAAAAGTGGAAATGATTCAATTATTACATAAAATCATTATTGGCAAAAATTCTAAATTATGACAGTGTATACTATTACATAAAAGTGGAAATGATTCAATTATTACATAAAATCATTATTGGCAAAAATTCAAAATTACGACAGTGTATACTATTACATAAAAGTGGAAATGATTCAATTATTACATAAAATCATTATTGGCAAAAATTCAAAATTACGACAGTGTATACTATTACATAAAAGTGGAAATGATTCATTTATTACATAAAATCATTATTGGCAAAAATTCTAAATTACGACAGTGTATACTATTACATAAAAGTGGAAATGATTAATTTATTACATAAAATCATTATTGGCAAAAATTCAAAATTAAGACAGTGTATACTATTACATAAAAGTGTAAATGATTCAATTATTACATAAAGTCAAAATGGACAAAAGTTCAAAATTACGACAGTGTATACTATTACATAAAAGTGTAAATGATTCAATTATTACATAAAATCATCATTGGCAAAAATTCTAAATTACGACAGTGTATACTATTACATAAAAGTGGAAATGATTCAATTATTACATAAAGTAAAAATGGACAAAAGTTCAAAATTACGACAGTGTATACAATTACATAAAAGTGGAAATTATTCAATTATTACATAAAGTCAAAATGGACAAAAATTCTAAATTACGACAGTGTATACTATTACATAAAAGTGGAAATGATTCAATTATTACATAAAGTCAAAATGGACAAAAATTCAAAATTACGACAGTGTATATTATTACATAAAAGTGGAAATGATTCAATTATTAAATAAAGTCAAATTGGACAAATATTCAAAATTACGACAGTGTACACTATTACATAAAAGTGGAAATTATTCAATTATTACATAAAATCAAAATGGACAAATATTCAAAATTACGACAGTGTATACTATTACATAAAAATGTAAATGATTCAATTATTACATAAAGTCAAAATGGACAAAAATTCTAAATTACGACAGTGTATACTATTACATAAAAGTGGAAATGATTCAATTATTACATAAAGTCAAAATGGACAAAAATTCAAAATTACGACAGTGTATATTATTACATAAAAGTGGAAATGATTCAATTATTACATAAAGTCAAAATGGACAAATATTCAAAATTACGACAGTGTATACTATTACATAAAAGTGTAAATTATTAAATTATTACATAAAATCATTATTGGCAAAAATTCAAAATTACGACAGTGTATACTTTTACATAAAAGTGTAAATGATTCAATTATTACATAAAATCATTATTGGCAAAAATTCAAAATTACGACAGTGTATACTATTACATAAAAGTTGAAATTATTCAATTATTACATAAAGTCAAAATGGACAAAAATTCTAAATTACGACAGTGTATACTATTACATAAAAGTAGAAATTATTCAATTATTACATAAAGTCAAAATGGACAAAAATTCCAAATTACGACAGTGTATACTATTACATAAAAGTGGAAATGATTCAATTATTACATAAAGTCAAAATGGACAAAAATTCAAAATTACGACAGTGTATACTATTACATAAAAGTAGAAATTATTCAATTATTACATAAAGTCAAAATGGACAAAAGTTCAAAATTACGACAGTGTATACTATTACATAAAAGTGGAAATGATTCAATTATTACATAAAATCATTATTGGCAAAAATTCTAAATTACGACAGTGTATACTATTACATAAAAGTAGAAATTATTCAATTATTACATAAAGTCAAAATGGACAAAAGTTCAAAATTACGACAGTGTATACTATTACATAAAAGTGGAAATGATTCAATTATTACATAAAATCATTATTGGCAAAAATTCAAAATTACGACAGTGTATACTATTACATAAAAGTGGAAATTATTCAATTATTACATAAAGTCAAAATGGACAAAAATTCTAAATTACGACAGTGTATACTATCACATAAAAGTGGAAATGATTCAATTATTACATAAAGTCAAAATGGACAAAAATTCAAAATTATGACAGTGTATACTATTACATAAAAGTGGAAATGATTCAATTATTACATAAAGTCAAAATGGACAAAAGTTCAAAATTACGACAGTGTATACTATTACATAAAAGTGGAAATGATTCAATTATTACATAAAGTCAAAATGGACAAAAGTTCAAAATTACGACAGTGTATACTATTACATAAAAGTGGAAATGATTCAATTATTACATAAAATCATTATTGGCAAAAATTCAAAATTATGACAGTGTATACTATTACATAAAAGTGGAAATGATTAAATTATTACATAAAGTAAAAATGGACAAAAGTTCAAAATTACGACAGTGTATACTATTACATAAAAGTGTAAATTATTAAATTATTACATAAAATCATTATTGGCAAAAATTCAAAATTACGACAGTGTATACTATTACATAAAAGTGGAAATGATTCAATTATTACATAAAATCATTATTGGCAAAAATTCAAAATTACGACAGTGTATACTATTACATAAAAGTGGAAATGATTCATTTATTACATAAAATCATTATTGGCAAAAATTCTAAATTACGACAGTGTATACTATTACATAAAAGTGGAAATGATTAATTTATTACATAAAGTCAAAATGGACAAAAGTTCAAAATTACGACAGTGTATACTATTACATAAAAGTGTAAATTATTAAATTATTACATAAAATCATTATTGGCAAAAATTCAAAATTACGACAGTGTATACTATTACATAAAAGTGGAAATGATTAAATTATTACATAAAGTAAAAATGGACAAAAGTTCAAAATTACGACAGTGTGTACTATTACATAAAAGTGTAAATTATTAAATTATTACATAAAATCATTATTGGCAAAAATTCAAAATTACGACAGTGTATACTATTACATAAAAGTGTAAATTATTCAATTATTACATAAAGTCAAAATGGACAAAAGTTCAAAATTACGACAGTGTATACTATTACATAAAAGTGTAAATGATTCAATTATTACATAAAGTCAAAATGGACAAAAGTTCAAAATTACGACAGTGTATACTATTACATAAAAGTGGAAATGATTCAATTATTACATAAAATCATTATTGGCAAAAATTCAACATTACGACAGTGTATACTATTACATAAAAGTGGAAATTATTCAATTATTACATAAAGTCAAAATGGACAAAAGTTCAAAATTACGACAGTGTATACTATTACATAAAAGTGGAAATGATTCAATTATTACATAAAATCATTATTGGCAAAAATTCAACATTACGACAGTGTATACTATTACATAAAAGTGGAAATTATTCAATTATTACATAAAGTCAAAATGGACAAAAATTCAAAATTACGACAGTGTATACTATTACATAAAAGTGGAAATGATTCAATTATTACATAAAGTCAAAATGGACAAAAATTAAAAATTATGACAGTGTATACTATTACATAAAAGTGGAAATGATTCAATTATTACATAAAGTCAAAATGGACAAAAATTCCAAATTACGACAGTGTATACTATCACATAAAAGTGGAAATGATTCAATTATTACATAAAGTCAAAATGGACAAAAATTTAAAATTATGACAGTGTATACTATTACATAAAAGTGGAAATGATTCAATTATTACATAAAGTCAAAATGGACAAATATTCAAAATTACGACAGTGTATACTATTACATAAAAGTGGAAATTATTCAATTATTACATAAAATCATTATTGGCAAAAATTCAAAATTACGACAGTGTATACTATTACATAAAAGTGGAAATGATTCATTTATTACATAAAATCATTATTGGCAAAAATTCTAAATTACGACAGTGTATACTATTACATAAAAGTGGAAATGATTAATTTATTACATAAAATCATTATTGGCAAAAATTCAAAATTACGACAGTGTATACTATTACATAAAAGTGGAAATGATTCATTTATTACATAAAATCATTATTGGCAAAAATTCTAAATTACGACAGTGTATACTATTACATAAAAGTGGAAATGATTAATTTATTACATAAAATCATTATTGGCAAAAATTCAAAATTACGACAGTGTATACTATTACATAAAAGTGGAAATGATTAATTTATTACATAAAATCATTATTGGCAAAAATTCAAAATTACGACAGTGTATACTATTACATAAAAGTGTAAATGATTCATTTATTACATAAAATCATTATTGGCAAAAATTCTAAATTACGACAGTGTATACTATTACATAAAAGTGGAAATGATTAATTTATTACATAAAATCATTATTGGCAAAAATTCAAAATTACGACAGTGTATACTATTACATAAAAGTGGAAATGATTCATTTATTACATAAAATCATTATTGGCAAAAATTCTAAATTACGACAGTGTATACTATTACATAAAAGTGGAAATGATTAATTTATTACATAAAATCATTATTGGCAAAAATTCAAAATTACGACAGTGTATACTATTACATAAAAGTGTAAATGATTCAATTATTACATAAAGTCAAAATGGACAAAAGTTCAAAATTACGACAGTGTATACTATTACATAAAAGTGTAAATGATTCAATTATTACATAAAATCATCATTGGCAAAAATTCAAAATTACGACAGTGTATACTATTACATAAAAGTGGAAATGATTCAATTATTACATAAAATCATTATTGGCAAAAATTCTAAATTACGACAGTGTATACTATTACATAAAAGTGGAAATGATTCAATTATTACATAAAATCATTATTGGCAAAAATTCAAAATTACGACAGTGTATACTATTACATAAAAGTGGAAATGATTCTGTTATTACATAAAATCATTATTGGCAAAAATTCAAAATTACGACAGTGTATACTATTACATAAAAGTGGAAATGATTCAATTATTACATAAAATCATTATTGGCAAAAATTCTAAATTACGACAGTGTATACTATTACATAAAAGTGGAAATGATTCATTTATTACATAAAATCATTATTGGCAAAAATTCAAAATTACGACAGTGTATACTATTACATAAAAGTGGAAATGATTCAATTATTACATAAAATCATTATTGGCAAAAATTCAAAATTACGACAGTGTATACTATTACATAAAAGTGGAAATGATTCATTTATTACATAAAATCATTATTGGCAAAAATTCTAAATTACGACAGTGTATACTATTACATAAAAGTGGAAATGATTAATTTATTACATAAAATCATTATTGGCAAAAATTCAAAATTACGACAGTGTATACTATTACATAAAAGTGTAAATGATTCAATTATTACATAAAGTCAAAATGGACAAAAGTTCAAAATTACGACAGTGTATACTATTACATAAAAGTGTAAATTATTCAATTATTACATAAAATCATCATTGGCAAAAATTCTAAATTACGACAGTGTATACTATTACATAAAAGTGGAAATGATTCAATTATTACATAAAGTAAAAATGGACAAAAGTTCAAAATTACGACAGTGTATACAATTACATAAAAGTGGAAATTATTCAATTATTACATAAAGTCAAAATGGACAAAAATTCTAAATTACGACAGTGTATACTATTACATAAAAGTGGAAATGATTCAATTATTACATAAAGTAAAAATGGACAAAAATTCAAAATTACGACAGTGTATATTATTACATAAAAGTGGAAATGATTCAATTATTACATAAAGTCAAAATGGACAAATATTCAAAATTACGACAGTGTACACTATTACATAAAAGTGGAAATTATTCAATTATTACATAAAATCAAAATGGACAAATATTCAAAATTACGACAGTGTATACTATTACATAAAAATGTAAATGATTCAATTATTACATAAAGTCAAAATGGACAAAAATTCTAAATTACGACAGTGTATACTATTACATAAAAGTGGAAATGATTCAATTATTACATAAAGTCAAAATGGACAAAAATTCAAAATTACGACATTGTATATTATTACATAAAAGTGGAAATGATTCAATTATTACATAAAGTCAAAATGGACAAATATTCAAAATTACGACAGTGTATACTATTACATAAAAGTGTAAATTATTAAATTATTACATAAAATCATTATTGGCAAAAATTCAAAATTACGACAGTGTATACTATTACATAAAAGTGTAAATGATTCAATTATTACATAAAATCATTATTGGCAAAAATTCAAAATTACGACAGTGTATACTATTACATAAAAGTGGAAATTATTCAATTATTACATAAAGTCAAAATGGACAAAAATTCTAAATTACGACAGTGTATACTATTACATAAAAGTAGAAATTATTCAATTATTACATAAAGTCAAAATGGACAAAAAAATTCCAAATTACGACAGTGTATACTATTACATAAAAGTGGAAATGATTCAATTATTACATAAAGTCAAAATGGACAAAAATTCAAAATTACGACAGTGTATACTATTACATAAAAGTAGAAATTATTCAATTATTACATAAAGTCAAAATGGACAAAAGTTCAAAATTACGACAGTGTATACTATTACATAAAAGTGGAAATGATTCAATTATTACATAAAATCATTATTGGCAAAAATTCTAAATTACGACAGTGTATACTATTACATAAAAGTAGAAATTATTCAATTATTACATAAAGTCAAAATGGACAAAAGTTCAAAATTACGACAGTGTATACTATTACATAAAAGTGGAAATGATTCAATTATTACATAAAATCATTATTGGCAAAAATTCAAAATTACGACAGTGTATACTATTACATAAAAGTGGAAATTATTCAATTATTACATAAAGTCAAAATGGACAAAAATTCTAAATTACGACAGTGTATACTATCACATAAAAGTGGAAATGATTCAATTATTACATAAAGTCAAAATGGACAAAAATTCAAAATTACGACAGTGTATACTATTACATAAAAGTGGAAATGATTCAATTATTACATAAAGTCAAAATGGACAAAAGTTCAAAATTACGACAGTGTATACTATTACATAAAAGTGGAAATGATTCAATTATTACATAAAGTCAAAATGGACAAAAGTTCAAAATTACGACAGTGTATACTATTACATAAAAGTGGAAATGATTCAATTATTACATAAAATCATTATTGGCAAAAATTCAAAATTATGACAGTGTATACTATTACATAAAAGTGGAAATGATTAAATTATTACATAAAGTAAAAATGGACAAAAGTTCAAAATTACGACAGTGTATACTATTACATAAAAGTGTAAATTATTAAATTATTACATAAAATCATTATTGGCAAAAATTCAAAATTACGACAGTGTATACTATTACAAAAAAGTGGAAATGATTCAATTATTACATAAAATCATTATTGGCAAAAATTCAAAATTACGACAGTGTATACTATTACATAAAAGTGGAAATGATTCATTTATTACATAAAATCATTATTGGCAAAAATTCTAAATTACGACAGTGTATACTATTACATAAAAGTGGAAATGATTAATTTATTACATAAAGTCAAAATGGACAAAAGTTCAAAATTACGACAGTGTATACTATTACATAAAAGTGTAAATTATTAAATTATTACATAAAATCATTATTGGCAAAAATTCAAAATTACGACAGTGTATACTATTACATAAAAGTGGAAATGATTAAATTATTACATAAAGTAAAAATGGACAAAAGTTCAAAATTACGACAGTGTATACTATTACATAAAAGTGTAAATTATTAAATTATTACATAAAATCATTATTGGCAAAAATTCAAAATTACGACAGTGTATACTATTACATAAAAGTGTAAATTATTCAATTATTACATAAAGTCAAAATGGACAAAAGTTCAAAATTACGACAGTGTATACTATTACATAAAAGTGTAAATGATTCAATTATTACATAAAGTCAAAATGGACAAAAGTTCAAAATTACGACAGTGTATACTATTACATAAAAGTGGAAATGATTCAATTATTACATAAAATCATTATTGGCAAAAATTCAACATTACGACAGTGTATACTATTACATAAAAGTGGAAATTATTCAATTATTACATAAAGTCAAAATGGACAAAAGTTCAAAATTACGACAGTGTATACTATTACATAAAAGTGGAAATGATTCAATTATTACATAAAATCATTATTGGCAAAAATTCAACATTACGACAGTGTATACTATTACATAAAAGTGGAAATGATTCAATTATTACATAAAGTCAAAATGGACAAAAATTCAAAATTACGACAGTGTATACTATCACATAAAAGTGGAAATGATTCAATTATTACATAAAGTCAAAATGGACAAAAATTCTAAATTACGACAGTGTATACTATTACATAAAAGTGGAAATGATTAAATTATTACATAAAGTCAAAATGGACAAAAGTTCAAAATTACGACAGTGTATACTATTACATAAAAGTGGAAATGATTCAATTATTACATAAAGTCAAAATGGACAAAAATTAAAAATTATGACAGTGTATACTATTACATAAAAGTGGAAATGATTCAATTATTACATAAAGTCAAAATGGACAAAAATTCCAAATTACGACAGTGTATACTATCACATAAAAGTGGAAATGATTCAATTATTACATAAAGTCAAAATGGACAAAAATTAAAAATTATGACAGTGTATACTATTACATAAAAGTGGAAATGATTCAATTATTACATAAAGTCAAAATGGACAAAAATTCCAAATTACGACAGTGTATACTATCACATAAAAGTGGAAATGATTCAATTATTACATAAAGTCAAAATGGACAAAAATTTAAAATTATGACAGTGTATACTATTACATAAAAGTGGAAATGATTCAATTATTACATAAAGTCAAAATGGACAAATATTCAAAATTACGACAGTGTATACTATTACATAAAAGTGGAAATTATTCAATTATTACATAAAATCATTATTGGCAAAAATTCAAAATTACGACAGTGTATACTATTACATAAAAGTGGAAATGATTCATTTATTACATAAAATCATTATTGGCAAAAATTCTAAATTACGACAGTGTATACTATTACATAAAAGTGGAAATGATTAATTTATTACATAAAATCATTATTGGCAAAAATTCAAAATTACGACAGTGTATACTATTACATAAAAGTGGAAATGATTCATTTATTACATAAAATCATTATTGGCAAAAATTCTAAATTACGACAGTGTATACTATTACATAAAAGTGGAAATGATTAATTTATTACATAAAATCATTATTGGCAAAAATTCAAAATTACGACAGTGTATACTATTACATAAAAGTGGAAATGATTAATTTATTACATAAAATCATTATTGGCAAAAATTCAAAATTACGACAGTGTATACTATTACATAAAAGTGTAAATGATTCATTTATTACATAAAATCATTATTGGCAAAAATTCTAAATTACGACAGTGTATACTATTACATAAAAGTGGAAATGATTAATTTATTACATAAAATCATTATTGGCAAAAATTCAAAATTACGACAGTGTATACTATTACATAAAAGTGGAAATGATTCATTTATTACATAAAATCATTATTGGCAAAAATTCTAAATTACGACAGTGTATACTATTACATAAAAGTGTAAATGATTAATTTATTACATAAAATCATTATTGGCAAAAATTCAAAATTACGACAGTGTATACTATTACATAAAAGTGTAAATGATTCAATTATTACATAAAGTCAAAATGGACAAAAGTTCAAAATTACGACAGTGTATACTATTACATAAAAGTGTAAATGATTCAATTATTACATAAAATCATCATTGGCAAAAATTCAAAATTACGACAGTGTATACTATTACATAAAAGTGGAAATGATTCAATTATTACATAAAATCATTATTGGCAAAAATTCTAAATTACGACAGTGTATACTATTACATAAAAGTGGAAATGATTCAATTATTACATAAAATCATTATTGGCAAAAATTCAAAATTACGACAGTGTATACTATTACATAAAAGTGGAAATGATTCTGTTATTACATAAAATCATTATTGGCAAAAATTCAAAATTACGACAGTGTATACTATTACATAAAAGTGGAAATGATTCAATTATTACATAAAATCATTATTGGCAAAAATTCTAAATTACGACAGTGTATACTATTACATAAAAGTGGAAATGATTCATTTATTACATAAAATCATTATTGGCAAAAATTCAAAATTACGACAGTGTATACTATTACATAAAAGTGGAAATGATTCAATTATTACATAAAATCATTATTGGCAAAAATTCAAAATTACGACAGTGTATACTATTACATAAAAGTGGAAATGATTCATTTATTACATAAAATCATTATTGGCAAAAATTCTAAATTACGACAGTGTATACTATTACATAAAAGTGGAAATGATTAATTTATTACATAAAATCATTATTGGCAAAAATTCAAAATTACGACAGTGTATACTATTACATAAAAGTGTAAATGATTCAATTATTACATAAAGTCAAAATGGACAAAAATTCTAAATTACGACAGTGTATACTATTACATAAAAGTGGAAATGATTCAATTATTACATAAAGTCAAAATGGACAAAAATTCTAAATTACGACAGTGTATACTATTACATAAAAGTGGAAATGATTCAATTATTACATAAAGTCAAAATGGACAAAAATTCAAAATTACGACAGTGTATATTATTACATAAAAGTGGAAATGATTCAATTATTACATAAAGTCAAAATGGACAAATATTCAAAATTACGACAGTGTACACTATTACATAAAAGTGGAAATGATTCAATTATTACATAAAATCAAAATGGACAAATATTCAAAATTACGACAGTGTATACTATTACATAAAAATGTAAATGATTCAATTATTACATAAAGTCAAAATGGACAAAAATTCTAAATTACGACAGTGTATACTATTACATAAAAGTGGAAATGATTCAATTATTACATAAAGTCAAAATGGACAAAAATTCAAAATTACGACAGTGTATATTATTACATAAAAGTGGAAATGATTCAATTATTACATAAAGTCAAAATGGACAAATATTCAAAATTACGACAGTGTATACTATTACATAAAAGTGTAAATTATTAAATTATTACATAAAATCATTATTGGCAAAAATTCAAAATTACGACAGTGTATACTATTACATAAAAGTGTAAATGATTCAATTATTACATAAAATCATTATTGGCAAAAATTCAAAATTACGACAGTGTATACTATTACATAAAAGTGGAAATTATTCAATTATTACATAAAGTCAAAATGGACAAAAATTCTAAATTACGACAGTGTATACTATTACATAAAAGTAGAAATTATTCAATTATTACATAAAGTCAAAATGGACAAAAATTCCAAATTACGACAGTGTATACTATTACATAAAAGTGGAAATGATTCAATTATTACATAAAGTCAAAATGGACAAAAATTCAAAATTACGACAGTGTATACTATTACATAAAAGTAGAAATTATTCAATTATTACATAAAGTCAAAATGGACAAATATTCAAAATTACGACAGTGTATACTATTACATAAAAATGTAAATGATTCAATTATTACATAAAGTCAAAATGGACAAAAATTCTAAATTACGACAGTGTATACTATTACATAAAAGTGGAAATGATTCAATTATTACATAAAGTCAAAATGGACAAAAATTCAAAATTACGACAGTGTATATTATTACATAAAAGTTGAAATGATTCAATTATTACATAAAGTCAAAATGGACAAATATTCAAAATTACGACAGTGTATACTATTACATAAAAGTGTAAATTATTAAATTATTACATAAAATCATTATTGGCAAAAATTCAAAATTACGACAGTGTATACTATTACATAAAAGTGTAAATGATTCAATTATTACATAAAATCATTATTGGCAAAAATTCAAAATTACGACAGTGTACTATTACATAAAAGTGGAAATTATTCAATTATTACATAAAGTCAAAATGGACAAAAATTCTAAATTACGACAGTGTATACTATTACATAAAAGTAGAAATTATTCAATTATTACATAAAGTCAAAATGGACAAAAATTCTAAATTACGACAGTGTATACTATTACATAAAAGTGGAAATGATTCAATTATTACATAAAATCATTATTGGCAAAAATTCTAAATTACGACAGTGTATACTATTACATAAAAGTAGAAATTATTCAATTATTACATAAAGTCAAAATGGACAAAAGTTCAAAATTACGACAGTGTATACTATTACATAAAAGTGGAAATGATTCAATTATTACATAAAATCATTATTGGCAAAAATTCAAAATTACGACAGTGTATACTATTACATAAAAGTGGAAATTATTCAATTATTACATAAAGTCAAAATGGACAAAAATTCTAAATTACGACAGTGTATACTATCACATAAAAGTGGAAATGATTCAATTATTACATAAAGTCAAAATGGACAAAAATTCAAAATTACGACAGTGTATACTATTACATAAAAGTGGAAATGATTCAATTATTACATAAAGTCAAAATGGACAAAAGTTCAAAATTACGACAGTGTATACTATTACATAAAAGTGGAAATGATTCAATTATTACATAAAGTCAAAATGGACAAAAATTCAAAATTACGACAGTGTATATTATTACATAAAAGTGGAAATGATTCAATTATTACATAAAGTCAAAATGGACAAATATTCAAAATTACGACAGTGTATACTATTACATAAAAGTGTAAATTATTAAATTATTACATAAAATCATTATTGGCAAAAATTCAAAATTACGACAGTGTATACTATTACATAAAAGTGTAAATGATTCAATTATTACATAAAATCATTATTGGCAAAAATTCAAAATTACGACAGTGTATACTATTACATAAAAGTGGAAATTATTCAATTATTACATAAAGTCAAAATGGACAAAAATTCTAAATTACGACAGTGTATACTATTACATAAAAGTAGAAATTATTCAATTATTACATAAAGTCAAAATGGACAAAAATTCAAAATTACGACAGTGTATACTATTACATAAAAGTGGAAATGATTCAATTATTACATAAAGTCAAAATGGACAAAAATTCAAAATTACGACAGTGTATACTATTACATAAAAGTAGAAATTATTCAATTATTACATAAAGTCAAAATGGACAAATATTCAAAATTACGACAGTGTATACTATTACATAAAAATGTAAATGATTCAATTATTACATAAAGTCAAAATGGACAAAAATTCTAAATTACGACAGTGTATATTATTACATAAAAGTGGAAATGATTCAATTATTACATAAAGTCAAAATGGACAAATATTCAAAATTACGACAGTGTATACTATTACATAAAAGTGTAAATTATTAAATTATTACATAAAATCATTATTGGCAAAAATTCAAAATTACGACAGTGTATACTATTACATAAAAGTGTAAATGATTCAATTATTACATAAAATCATTATTGGCAAAAATTCAAAATTACGACAGTGTATACTATTACATAAAAGTGGAAATTATTCAATTATTACATAAAGTCAAAATGGACAAAAATTCTAAATTACGACAGTGTATACTATTACATAAAAGTAGAAATTATTCAATTATTACATAAAGTCAAAATGGACAAAAATTCTAAATTACGACAGTGTATACTATTACATAAAAGTGGAAATGATTCAATTATTACATAAAATCATTATTGGCAAAAATTCTAAATTACGACAGTGTATACTATTACATAAAAGTAGAAATTATTCAATTATTACATAAAGTCAAAATGGACAAAAATTCAAAATTACGACAGTGTATACTATTACATAAAAGTGGAAATGATTCAATTATTACATAAAATCATTATTGGCAAAAATTCAAAATTACGACAGTGTATACTATTACATAAAAGTGGAAATTATTCAATTATTACATAAAGTCAAAATGGACAAAAATTCTAAATTACGACAGTGTATACTATCACATAAAAGTGGAAATGATTCAATTATTACATAAAGTCAAAATGGACAAAAATTCTAAATTACGACAGTGTATACTATTACATAAAAGTGGAAATGATTCAATTATTACATAAAGTCAAAATGGACAAAAGTTCAAAATTACGACAGTGTATACTATTACATAAAAGTGGAAATGATTCAATTATTACATAAAGTCAAAATGGACAAAAGTTCAAAATTACGACAGTGTATACTATTACATAAAAGTGGAAATGATTCAATTATTACATAAAATCATTATTGGCAAAAATTCAAAATTATGACAGTGTATACTATTACATAAAAGTGGAAATGATTAAATTATTACATAAAGTAAAAATGGACAAAAGTTCAAAATTACGACAGTGTATACTATTACATAAAAGTGTAAATTATTAAATTATTACATAAAATCATTATTGGCAAAAATTCAAAATTACGACAGTGTATACTATTACATAAAAGTGGAAATTATTCAATTATTACATAAAGTCAAAATGGACAAAAGTTCAAAATTACGACAGTGTATACTATTACATAAAAGTGGAAATGATTCAATTATTACATAAAATCATTATTGGCAAAAATTCAACATTACGACAGTGTATACTATTACATAAAAGTGGAAATTATTCAATTATTACATAAAGTCAAAATGGACAAAAATTCAAAATTACGACAGTGTATACTATTACATAAAAGTGGAAATGATTCAATTATTACATAAAGTCAAAATGGACAAAAATTCTAAATTACGACAGTGTATACTATTACATAAAAGTAGAAATTATTCAATTATTACATAAAGTCAAAATGGACAAAAATTAAAAATTATGACAGTGTATACTATTACATAAAAGTGGAAATGATTCAATTATTACATAAAGTCAAAATGGACAAAAATTAAAAATTATGACAGTGTATACTATTACATAAAAGTGGAAATGATTCAATTATTACATAAAGTCAAAATGGACAAAAATTCCAAATTACGACAGTGTATACTATCACATAAAAGTGGAAATGATTCAATTATTACATAAAGTCAAAATGGACAAAAATTAAAAATTATGACAGTGTATACTATTACATAAAAGTGGAAATGATTCAATTATTACATAAAGTCAAAATGGACAAAAATTCCAAATTACGACAGTGTATACTATCACATAAAAGTGGAAATGATTCAATTATTACATAAAGTCAAAATGGACAAAAATTTAAAATTATGACAGTGTATACTATTACATAAAAGTGGAAATGATTCAATTATTACATAAAATCATTATTGGCAAAAACTCAAAATTACGACAGTGTATACTATTACATAAAAGTGGAAATTATTCAATTATTACATAAAATCATTATTGGCAAAAATTCAAAATTACGACAGTGTACACTATTACATAAAAGTGGAAATTATTCAATTATTACATAAAATCATTATTGGCAAAAACTCAAAATTACGACAGTGTATACTATTACATAAAAATGTAAATGATTCAATTATTACATAAAGTGTTGATGTTGCCTAGCAACGAGGGGGAGAGGACGCTGGCGTTGTCTGTTCGCCGCTTTTCCACCCGACTTTGGTTTAAATTGTAATGTTATATTTAGATTTTATTTAATTTTTTGTTATCATAACTAGTAAAATCAGTCAGTGCTAATATTGGGACCGTTTTTTTTGGATCTTATCGTCTCAGATGACTCCACTCGGCTGTTTACAGTCGGTCGTTGGTAGTTTGAATGGATTTAACTTACTCATGACAGGAGAGGACGCCCGTTGTTACGTCTAAAAACTTTTTTATTTTTTATTTTTATGGATTGTTACGGCTTGCTTCTAATCTGAAGGACATTTACTCACCTACCAAACTACACATTTCAGCTGGAGATCAGATCAGACACTCGCCCCTTCTCCGTTTTCTCTAACTGAAAACCCTCTATCGTGCAACAGTTGTTGCTATGGTATAAGCATAACGTT
Source organism: Romanogobio albipinnatus (assembly GCA_023566225.1). Taxonomy (NCBI): domain Eukaryota; kingdom Metazoa; phylum Chordata; class Actinopteri; order Cypriniformes; family Gobionidae; genus Romanogobio; species Romanogobio albipinnatus. The sequence continues at coordinate 145,334 of JAKRKY010000040.1, forward strand.
TATCGACCAGTAATACGTTCAGTAAGTCTTACTAGTGTCGCTGCTCACTAGTAAACATTGTGGATTTGTATGTGTTCTGTACGGATTCCACCGACTCAAGCGGCTGCTTGCCTACCAGTTGCTATCGCTTGGGGATTCCCGTGACTGTTCGTCGCTACCCGTTGCCGTGGGGCTTTCGCCTAGGGTCGCTGCCGATGATCGTGAGGTGTTCACCCATGGTCACGGTTGTTTGCTTGCTGTGTCTGTTGGCTTTCCTATGTGCATCACGGGCGTTGCTTGCGGCTAGCAGACCACTCTCCACGACTGGCATAATGCTAAACTACTCAGCCATTCAACTTCAGAAATTCAACAACTATACAACTCCATCGTGTACATCAGTCATTAAACAACTTGGACTCCTTCGCCGGCCCCGTTACATTCACAGAAGTTGCCGTCGAAAGTTTGTTTTCTCCCGGTCTGATCACAACATCTCATCCATCTGGTCCGGCGTGCGCACCGTCGCTTCTCCAACACGTCATCAGGGCGCCGTCACTCCTAGGACTAGTAGCGCTGGAGTTTCCGTGACAACGCTACGCACTGACTTGGATGGAAACCGGAGAAAACATGGAGTGGATCTCAGTTTACTTCGGCCAATACAGAGACACACTGTTGCAACGAATATCAAAATTGAACTTTTTAATGCACAATCCATCACAAACAAATCTTGCCTCATACATGATCATATTCTAGAAAAGTGTTTAGATATGATGTGCCTTACAGAAACCTGGCATCAACCAGATGTTTATTCTGTTTTAAATGAGACCTGTCCCCCTGGTTACTGCTATTTACAGAAAGCCCGCAGCACAGGGCGTGGTGGTGGTCTGGCTGTCATCCACCGAAGTGATCTGATCTTGTCCCCTATAACCCTGCCTGAGCTGTCTTCGTTTGAATGCCTTGCATTTAAATGTAAGCACCCTCTTTCCACTACGATACTTCTTATTTGCCGGCCACCAAAACCAAACCCATCATTCATCCCAGAGATGTCCAATCTTCTTTCAACTTTCTGTATAATGTCTGCTAATATCATCATACTTGGAGATATGAATATTCACGTCAACTCTTCAACCTGCCGTTTTGCAGCAGAATTTCTTCAATTACTCGACTGTTTTAATCTGACACAACTTGTCGATGCCCTCACTCATACCAGGGGTCACACTCTCGATCTAGTCATTACAAACTCTGTTTCTCTCAGCAATCTTCTGGTGTATGATCTGGGAGTTTCTGATCATAAGGCCATCTCCATGAAGATGTCTTCACTATCTAGCCTCATCAAGCCCAAACGCCAAATCTGCTTCAGAAATCTGAAAAACATCAACCTAGAGACTATGGCATCCGATCTCCAGCATCTCCTTTCTGTAAACTGTCTACCACCCATGGATTCAGTGGACTATTACAATAACACCCTCAGAAGCATTCTGGATCTTCATGCCCCGGTAAAAACCAGAACAGTCACTTTCACCCGATCAGCACCCTGGTTTACCGGTGAACTACGAAAAATGAAGACAGCTGGGCGTGCCATTGAGAGGAGATTCAAAACCACAGGTCTCACTGTGCACAAGCTTGCTTTTCGGGAACACCGAAAGGACTATTCAAAGTCACTTATGGAGGCACGGTCAACTTACTACTCAAACGTCATCAGAAATAGTCCCGGAAACTCCAAACAGCTGTTCTCCACCATAAACCATCTACTCAAACCACAAACCCCCTCACTTACAGAAACTACAGAAGAGCACTGTAATAATTTCCTGGACTTTTTCAAAACAAAAATAGACTCAATTCACTCTACCTTTCCTGGATCCTCACCACTATCCACCCTGACTATGCACTCACAGCCTGTAATTTCGGAGCCCCTACATCGCTTTACAGAAATCTCACAGCAAGAGGTGGAGACGATAATTAAAAATATGAAACCTACCACCTGTGCCCTCGACCCTTTTCCTTCAGCTCTAGTGAAAGTAAACACCTCTGTCCTAAGTCCTCTGATTACCACAATAATAAACAACTCCCTCCAGTCTGGCAATGTTCCATCTGCCCTAAAAACTGCCATAATCAGACCACTTCTCAAAAAACCCACCCTTGACCCAGATGTGCTTGCAAATTATAGGCCCATTTCCAATCTCCCATTCCTCTCCAAAGTACTGGAAAAAGTTGTAGCTTCCCACCTCCAGGATCATCTCAAATACAACAATCTTTTCGAAAAATTTCAGTCTGGCTTCCGCTCTGCACACAGTACGGAAACGGCCCTGGTTAGAGTCACAAATGACCTACGGATGACAGCTGATGCAGGTTCACCATCCCTCCTCATTCTCCTCGATCTGTCTGCTGCATTCGATACAGTGGATCATGGTATACTCCTTAACCGGTTGCATCAAACCACTGGACTCACTGGCACTGCTCTTAACTGGTTTAAATCGTACCTCACTAGCAGAACAGAGTACATTTCACTTGGAAGTGAGAGGTCCCGGCAACACACAGTTACCTGCGGGGTTCCTCAGGGGTCAGTCCTTGGCCCCATTCTCTTCATCATTTACATCATCCCCCTCGGCCATGTCATTAGCCGCTATGGAGTCTCATTTCATTGCTATGCTGATGACACACAACTGTACATGAAATCAGAAACACACAACTCCATTTCAACAACATCATCTCCGTCTTCAACACTCACCGCCTGTCTGGAGGAGATAAGGATGTGGATGAAGCACAACTTCCTCCAGTTAAACAGCTCTAAAACTGAGGCAATTCTTGTTGGCACTCCACATCAAACCCAGTCTTCCTCCATAACTGGTATAACACTCTCTGGTCATGACGTTCCCCTCTCCACAACTGTCACCAATCTTGGTGTAAGATTTGATCCACAACTCAGCTTTGAAGCCCATATCAAAAACCTCTGCAAAACATCTTTCTACCATCTCAGAAACATTGCAAAACTCCGTCCAACGCTATCCTTAGCAGATGCTGAAACACTGGTCCACGCCTTTGTCTCCTCCAGACTGGATTACTGTAACGCACTTCTCACCGGGATCCCTAACAAAAGCTTGCAGAGACTGCAGTATGTTCAGAATAGTGCTGCTAGGATCCTGATGAGAGTTCGAAAATACGATCACATCACACCCATTCTCCATTCACTTCACTGGCTTCCTGTTACCGCCAGGATTGAATATAAGGTCTCCCTTCTAACCCACCAGTGCATCTATGGAAATGGACCCCCCTATCTGAAAGAACTACTCACACCTTCAACTACAACTCGATCAACAAACTCAAACCGCCTCCTTCTCCCCAAGACAAAGCTCAGCACTATGGGTGATCGGGCTTTCTGTTCTGCCGCTCCTCGGATTTGGAATGCCCTCCCCAACCATCTGAGGGCACCTCAAACTACTGAGACTTTTAAAAAAGGACTAAAAACATTTCTTTTTAGGAGAACTTATGACTTTTAACCATTCAATCTATTAGTATTTTATCCTTCTTAAATGATCTTAACTGTAGCACTTTGAGATTTGTTCCAAATGTAAAGTGCAGTACAAATAAAATGTATTATTATTATTATTATTATAAAGTCAAAATGGACAAAAATTCTAAATTACGACAGTGTATATTATTACATAAAAGTGGAAATGATTCAATTATTACATAAAGTCAAAATGGACAAATATTCAAAATTACGACAGTGTATACTATTACATAAAAGTGTAAATTATTCAATTATTACATGAAATCATTATTGGCAAAAATTCAAAATTACGACAGTGTATACTATTACATAAAAGTGGAAATGATTCAATTATTACATAAAGTCAAAATGGACAAATATTCAAAATTACGACAGTGTATACTATTACATAAAAGTGTAAATTATTAAATTATTACATAAAATCATTATTGGCAAAAATTCAAAATTACGACAGTGTATACTATTACATAAAAGTGGAAATGATTCAATTATTACATAAAATCATTATTGGCAAAAATTCAAAATTACGACAGTGTATACTATTAGATAAAAGTGTAAATTATTAAATTATTACATAAAATCATTATTGGCAACAATTCAAAATTACGACAGTGTATACTATTACATAAAAGTGGAAATGATTCAATTATTACATAAAGTAAAAATGGACAAAAGTTCAAAATTACGACAGTGTATTCTATTACATAAAAGTGTAAATTATTAAATTATTACATAAAATCATTATTGGCAAAAATTCAAAATTACGACAGTGTATACTATTACATAAAAGTGGAAATTATTAAATTATTACATAAAATCATTATTGGCAAAAATTCAAAATTACGACAGTGTATACTATTACAAAAAAGTGGAAATTATTCAATTATTACATAAAGTCAAAATGGACAAAAGTTCAAAATTACGACAGTGTATTCTATTACATAAAAGTGTAAATTATTAAATTATTACATAAAATCATTATTGGCAAAAATTCAAAATTACGACAGTGTATACTATTACAAAAAAGTGGAAATTATTCAATTATTACATAAAGTCAAAATGGACAAAAGTTCAAAATTATGACAGTGTATACTATTACATAAAAGTGGAAATGATTCAATTATTACATAAAGTCAAAATGGACAAAAGTTCAAAATTACGACAGTGTATACTATTACATAAAAGTGGAAATGATTAAATTATTACATAAAATCATTATTGGCAAAAATTCAAAATTATGACAGTGTATACTATTACATAAAAGTGGAAATGATTAAATTATTACATAAAATCATTATTGGCAAAAATTCAAAATTACGACAGTGTACACTATTACATAAAAGTGGAAATGATTAAATTATTACATAAAGTCAAAATGGACAAAAGTTCAAAATTACGACAGTGTATACTATTACAAAAAAGTGGAAATTATTCAATTATTACATAAAATCATTATTGGCAAAAACTCAAAATTACGACAGTGTATATTATTACATAAAAGTGGAAATGATTCAATTATTACATAAAATCATTATTGGCAAAAACTCAAAATTACGACAGTGTATACTATTACATTAAAGTGGAAATGATTAAATTATTACATAAAGTCAAAATGGACAAAAGTTCAAAATTACCACAGTGTATACTATTACAAAAAAGTGGAAATTATTCAATTATTACATAAAGTCAAAATGGACAAAAGTTCAAAATTACGACAGTGTATACTATTACATAAAAGTGGAAATTATTCAATTATTACATAAAGTCAAAATGGACAAAAATTCTAAATTACGACAGTGTATACTATTACATAAAAGTGGAAATGATTAAATTATTACATAAAATCATTATTGGCAAAAATTCAAAATTACGACAGTGTACACTATTACATAAAAGTGGAAATTATTCAATTATTACATAAAATCATTATTGGCAAAAACTCAAAATTACGACAGTGTATATTATTACATAAAAGTGGAAATGATTAAATTATTACATAAAATCATTATTGGCAAAAATTCAAAATTACGACAGTGTACACTATTACATAAAAGTGGAAATGATTCAATTATTACATAAAGTAAAAATGGACAAAAGTTCAAAATTACGACAGTGTATACTATTACATAAAAGTGGAAATGATTCAATTATTACATAAAATCATTATTGGCAAAAATTCAAAATTACGACAGTGTACACTATTACATAAAAGTGGAAATTATTCAATTATTACATAAAATCATTATTGGCAAAAACTCAAAATTACGACAGTGTATACTATTACATAAAAGTGGAAATGATTCAATTATTACATAAAATCATTATTGGCAAAAATTCAAAATTACGACAGTGTACACTATTACATAAAAGTGGAAATTATTCAATTATTACATAAAATCATTATTGGCAAAAACTCAAAATTACGACAGTGTATACTATTACATAAAAGTGGAAATGATTCAATTATTACATAAAATCATTATTGGCAAAAATTCAAAATTACGACAGTGTACACTATTACATAAAAGTGGAAATTATTCAATTATTACATAAAATCATTATTGGCAAAAACTCAAAATTACGACAGTGTATACTATTACATAAAAGTGGAAATGATTCAATTATTACATAAAATCATTATTGGCAAAAATTCAAAATTACGACAGTGTACACTATTACATAAAAGTGGAAATTATTCAATTATTACATAAAATCATTATTGGCAAAAACTCAAAATTACGACAGTGTATACTATTACATAAAAATGTAAATGATTCAATTATTACATAAAGTCAAAATGGACAAAAATTCTAAATTACGACAGTGTATACTATTACAAAAAAGTGGAAATGATTCAATTATTACATAAAGTCAAAATGGACAAAAGTTCAAAATTATGACAGTGTATACTATTACATAAAAGTGGAAATGATTCAATTATTACATAAAGTCAAAATGGACAAAAGTTCAAAATTACGACAGTGTATACTATTACATAAAAGTGGAAATGATTAAATTATTACATAAAATCATTATTGGCAAAAATTCAAAATTACGACAGTGTACACTATTACATAAAAGTGGAAATGATTAAATTATTACATAAAGTCAAAATGGACAAAAGTTCAAAATTACGACAGTGTATACTATTACAAAAAAGTGGAAATTATTCAATTATTACATAAAATCATTATTGGCAAAAACTCAAAATTACGACAGTGTATATTATTACATAAAAGTGGAAATGATTCAATTATTACATAAAATCATTATTGGCAAAAACTCAAAATTACGACAGTGTATACTATTACATTAAAGTGGAAATGATTAAATAATTACATAAAGTCAAAATGGACAAAAGTTCAAAATTACGACAGTGTATACTATTACAAAAAAGTGGAAATTATTCAATTATTACATAAAGTCAAAATGGACAAAAGTTCAAAATTACGACAGTGTATACTATTACATAAAAGTGGAAATTATTCAATTATTACATAAAGTCAAAATGGACAAAAATTCTAAATTACGACAGTGTATACTATTACATAAAAGTGGAAATGATTAAATTATTACATAAAATCATTATTGGCAAAAATTCAAAATTACGACAGTGTACACTATTACATAAAAGTGGAAATTATTCAATTATTACATAAAATCATTATTGGCAAAAACTCAAAATTACGACAGTGTATATTATTACATAAAAGTGGAAATGATTAAATTATTACATAAAATCATTATTGGCAAAAATTCAAAATTACGACAGTGTACACTATTACATAAAAGTGGAAATGATTCAATTATTACATAAAGTAAAAATGGACAAAAGTTCAAAATTACGACAGTGTATACTATTACATAAAAGTGGAAATGATTCAATTATTACATAAAATCATTATTGGCAAAAATTCAAAATTACGACAGTGTACACTATTACATAAAAGTGGAAATTATTCAATTATTACATAAAATCATTATTGGCAAAAACTCAAAATTACGACAGTGTATACTATTACATAAAAGTGGAAATGATTCAATTATTACATAAAATCATTATTGGCAAAAATTCTAAATTACGACAGTGTACACTATTACATAAAAGTGGAAATTATTCAATTATTACATAAAATCATTATTGGCAAAAACTCAAAATTACGACAGTGTATACTATTACATAAAAGTGGAAATGATTCAATTATTACATAAAATCATTATTGGCAAAAATTCAAAATTACGACAGTGTACACTATTACATAAAAGTGGAAATTATTCAATTATTACATAAAATCATTATTGGCAAAAACTCAAAATTATGACAGTGTATACTATTACATAAAAGTGGAAATTATTCAATTATTACATAAAATCATTATTGGCAAAAACTCAAAATTACGACAGTGTACACTATTACATAAAAGTGGAAATTATTCAATTATTACATAAAATCATTATTGGCAAAAACTCAAAATTACGACAGTGTATACTATTACATAAAAATGTAAATGATTCAATTATTACATAAAGTCAAAATGGACAAAAATTCTAAATTACGACAGTGTATACTATTACATAAAAGTGGAAATGATTCAATTATTACATAAAGTCAAAATGGACAAAAATTCAAAATTATGACAGTGTATATTATTACATAAAAGTGGAAATGATTCAATTATTACATAAAGTCAAAATGGACAAATATTCAAAATTACGACAGTGTATACTATTACATAAAAGTGTAAATTATTAAATTATTACATAAAATCATTATTGGCAAAAATTCAAAATTACGACAGTGTATACTATTACATAAAAGTGTAAATTATTAAATTATTACATAAAATCATTATTGGCAAAAATTCAAAATTACGACAGTGTATACTATTACATAAAAGTGGAAATGATTCAATTATTACATAAAGTAAAAATGGACAAAAGTTCAAAATTACGACAGTGTATACAATTACATAAAAGTGGAAATTATTCAATTATTACATAAAGTCAAAATGGACAAAAATTCAAAATTACGACAGTGTATATTATTACATAAAAGTCGAAATGATTCAATTATTACATAAAGTCAAAATGGACAAATATTCAAAATTACGACAGTGTATACTATTACATAAAAGTGGAAATTATTCAATTATTACATAAAGTCAAAATGGACAAAAATTCAAAATTACGACAGTGTATATTATTACATAAAAGTGGAAATGATTCAATTATTACATAAAGTCAAAATGGACAAAAATTCTAAATTACGACAGTGTATACTATTACATAAAAGTGGAAATGATTCAATTATTACATAAAGTCAAAATGGACAAAAATTCAAAATTACGACAGTGTATACTATTACATAAAAGTGGAAATGATTCAATTATTACATAAAGTCAAAATGGACAAAAATTCAAAATTACGACAGTGTATACTATTACATAAAAGTGTAAATTATTAAATTATTACATAAAATCATTATTGGCAAAAATTCAAAATTACGACAGTGTATACTATTACATAAAAGTGGAAATGATTCAATTATTACATAAAATCATTATTGGCAAAAATTCAAAATTACGACAGTGTATACTATTACATAAAAGTGGAAATGATTCAATTATTACATAAAGTAAAAATGGACAAAAGTTCAAAATTACGACAGTGTATACAATTACATAAAAGTGGAAATTATTCAATTATTACATAAAGTCAAAATGGACAAAAATTCTAAATTATGACAGTGTATACTATTACATAAAAGTGGAAATGATTCAATTATTACATAAAGTCAAAATGGACAAAAATTCTAAATTACGACAGTGTATACTATTACATAAAAGTGGAAATGATTCAATTATTACATAAAATCATTATTGGCAAAAATTCAAAATTACGACAGTGTACACTATTACATAAAAGTGGAAATTATTCAATTATTACATAAAATCATTATTGGCAAAAACTCAAAATTACGACAGTGTATACTATTACATAAAAGTGGAAATGATTCAATTATTACATAAAATCATTATTGGCAAAAATTCAAAATTACGACAGTGTACACTATTACATAAAAGTGGAAATTATTCAATTATTACATAAAATCATTATTGGCAAAAACTCAAAATTACGACAGTGTATACTATTACATAAAAATGTAAATGATTCAATTATTACATAAAGTCAAAATGGACAAAAATTCTAAATTACGACAGTGTATACTATTACAAAAAAGTGGAAATGATTCAATTATTACATAAAGTCAAAATGGACAAAAGTTCAAAATTATGACAGTGTATACTATTACATAAAAGTGGAAATGATTCAATTATTACATAAAGTCAAAATGGACAAAAGTTCAAAATTACGACAGTGTATACTATTACATAAAAGTGGAAATGATTAAATTATTACATAAAATCATTATTGGCAAAAATTCAAAATTACGACAGTGTACACTATTACATAAAAGTGGAAATGATTAAATTATTACATAAAGTCAAAATGGACAAAAGTTCAAAATTACGACAGTGTATACTATTACAAAAAAGTGGAAATTATTCAATTATTACATAAAATCATTATTGGCAAAAACTCAAAATTACGACAGTGTATATTATTACATAAAAGTGGAAATGATTCAATTATTACATAAAATCATTATTGGCAAAAACTCAAAATTACGACAGTGTATACTATTACATTAAAGTGGAAATGATTAAATAATTACATAAAGTCAAAATGGACAAAAGTTCAAAATTACGACAGTGTATACTATTACAAAAAAGTGGAAATTATTCAATTATTACATAAAGTCAAAATGGACAAAAGTTCAAAATTACGACAGTGTATACTATTACATAAAAGTGGAAATTATTCAATTATTACATAAAGTCAAAATGGACAAAAATTCTAAATTACGACAGTGTATACTATTACATAAAAGTGGAAATGATTAAATTATTACATAAAATCATTATTGGCAAAAATTCAAAATTACGACAGTGTACACTATTACATAAAAGTGGAAATTATTCAATTATTACATAAAATCATTATTGGCAAAAACTCAAAATTACGACAGTGTATATTATTACATAAAAGTGGAAATGATTAAATTATTACATAAAATCATTATTGGCAAAAATTCAAAATTACGACAGTGTACACTATTACATAAAAGTGGAAATGATTCAATTATTACATAAAGTAAAAATGGACAAAAGTTCAAAATTACGACAGTGTATACTATTACATAAAAGTGGAAATGATTCAATTATTACATAAAATCATTATTGGCAAAAATTCAAAATTACGACAGTGTACACTATTACATAAAAGTGGAAATTATTCAATTATTACATAAAATCATTATTGGCAAAAACTCAAAATTACGACAGTGTATACTATTACATAAAAGTGGAAATGATTCAATTATTACATAAAATCATTATTGGCAAAAATTCTAAATTACGACAGTGTACACTATTACATAAAAGTGGAAATTATTCAATTATTACATAAAATCATTATTGGCAAAAACTCAAAATTACGACAGTGTATACTATTACATAAAAGTGGAAATGATTCAATTATTACATAAAATCATTATTGGCAAAAATTCAAAATTACGACAGTGTACACTATTACATAAAAGTGGAAATTATTCAATTATTACATAAAATCATTATTGGCAAAAACTCAAAATTATGACAGTGTATACTATTACATAAAAGTGGAAATTATTCAATTATTACATAAAATCATTATTGGCAAAAACTCAAAATTACGACAGTGTACACTATTACATAAAAGTGGAAATTATTCAATTATTACATAAAATCATTATTGGCAAAAACTCAAAATTACGACAGTGTATACTATTACATAAAAATGTAAATGATTCAATTATTACATAAAGTCAAAATGGACAAAAATTCTAAATTACGACAGTGTATACTATTACATAAAAGTGGAAATGATTCAATTATTACATAAAGTCAAAATGGACAAAAATTCAAAATTACGACAGTGTATATTATTACATAAAAGTGGAAATGATTCAATTATTACATAAAGTCAAAATGGACAAATATTCAAAATTACGACAGTGTATACTATTACATAAAAGTGTAAATTATTAAATTATTACATAAAATCATTATTGGCAAAAATTCAAAATTACGACAGTGTATACTATTACATAAAAGTGTCAATTATTAAATTATTACATAAAATCATTATTGGCAAAAATTCAAAATTACGACAGTGTATACTATTACATAAAAGTGGAAATGATTCAATTATTACATAAAGTAAAAATGGACAAAAGTTCAAAATTACGACAGTGTATACAATTACATAAAAGTGGAAATTATTCAATTATTACATAAAGTCAAAATGGACAAAAATTCAAAATTACGACAGTGTATATTATTACATAAAAGTGGAAATGATTCAATTATTACATAAAGTCAAAATGGACAAATATTCAAAATTACGACAGTGTATACTATTACATAAAAGTGGAAATTATTCAATTATTACATAAAGTCAAAATGGACAAAAATTCAAAATTACGACAGTGTATATTATTACATAAAAGTGGAAATGATTCAATTATTACATAAAGTCAAAATGGACAAAAATTCTAAATTACGACAGTGTATACTATTACATAAAAGTGGAAATGATTCAATTATTACATAAAGTCAAAATGGACAAAAATTCAAAATTACGACAGTGTATACTATTACATAAAAGTGGAAATGATTCAATTATTACATAAAGTCAAAATGGACAAATATTCAAAATTACGACAGTGTATACTATTACATAAAAGTGTAAATTATTCAATTATTACATAAAATCATTATTGGCAAAAACTCAAAATTACGACAGTGTATACTATTACATAAAAGTGGAAATGATTCAATTATTACATAAAGTCAAAATGGACAAAAATTCAAAATTACGACAGTGTATACTATTACATAAAAGTGTAAATTATTAAATTATTACATAAAATCATTATTGGCAAAAATTCAAAATTACGACAGTGTATACTATTACATAAAAGTGGAAATGATTCAATTATTACATAAAATCATTATTGGCAAAAATTCAAAATTACGACAGTGTATACTATTACATAAAAGTGGAAATGATTCAATTATTACATAAAGTAAAAATGGACAAAAGTTCAAAATTACGACAGTGTATACAATTACATAAAAGTGGAAATTATTCAATTATTACATAAAGTCAAAATGGACAAAAATTCTAAATTATGACAGTGTATACTATTACATAAAAGTGGAAATGATTCAATTATTACATAAAGTCAAAATGGACAAAAATTCTAAATTACGACAGTGTATACTATTACATAAAAGTGGAAATGATTCAATTATTACATAAAATCATTATTGGCAAAAATTCAAAATTACGACAGTGTACACTATTACATAAAAGTGGAAATTATTCAATTATTACATAAAATCATTATTGGCAAAAACTCAAAATTACGACAGTGTATACTATTACATAAAAGTGGAAATGATTCAATTATTACATAAAATCATTATTGGCAAAAATTCAAAATTACGACAGTGTACACTATTACATAAAAGTGGAAATTATTCAATTATTACATAAAATCATTATTGGCAAAAACTCAAAATTACGACAGTGTATACTATTACATAAAAATGTAAATGATTCAATTATTACATAAAGTCAAAATGGACAAAAATTCTAAATTACGACAGTGTATACTATTACAAAAAAGTGGAAATGATTCAATTATTACATAAAGTCAAAATGGACAAAAGTTCAAAATTATGACAGTGTATACTATTACATAAAAGTGGAAATGATTCAATTATTACATAAAGTCAAAATGGACAAAAGTTCAAAATTACGACAGTGTATACTATTACATAAAAGTGGAAATGATTAAATTATTACATAAAATCATTATTGGCAAAAATTCAAAATTACGACAGTGTACACTATTACATAAAAGTGGAAATGATTAAATTATTACATAAAGTCAAAATGGACAAAAGTTCAAAATTACGACAGTGTATACTATTACAAAAAAGTGGAAATTATTCAATTATTACATAAAATCATTATTGGCAAAAACTCAAAATTACGACAGTGTATATTATTACATAAAAGTGGAAATGATTCAATTATTACATAAAATCATTATTGGCAAAAACTCAAAATTACGACAGTGTATACTATTACATTAAAGTGGAAATGATTAAATAATTACATAAAGTCAAAATGGACAAAAGTTCAAAATTACGACAGTGTATACTATTACAAAAAAGTGGAAATTATTCAATTATTACATAAAGTCAAAATGGACAAAAGTTCAAAATTACGACAGTGTATACTATTACATAAAAGTGGAAATTATTCAATTATTACATAAAGTCAAAATGGACAAAAATTCTAAATTACGACAGTGTATACTATTACATAAAAGTGGAAATGATTAAATTATTACATAAAATCATTATTGGCAAAAATTCAAAATTACGACAGTGTACACTATTACATAAAAGTGGAAATTATTCAATTATTACATAAAATCATTATTGGCAAAAACTCAAAATTACGACAGTGTATATTATTACATAAAAGTGGAAATGATTAAATTATTACATAAAATCATTATTGGCAAAAATTCAAAATTACGACAGTGTACACTATTACATAAAAGTGGAAATGATTCAATTATTACATAAAGTAAAAATGGACAAAAGTTCAAAATTACGACAGTGTATACTATTACATAAAAGTGGAAATGATTCAATTATTACATAAAATCATTATTGGCAAAAATTCAAAATTACGACAGTGTACACTATTACATAAAAGTGGAAATTATTCAATTATTACATAAAATCATTATTGGCAAAAACTCAAAATTACGACAGTGTATACTATTACATAAAAGTGGAAATGATTCAATTATTACATAAAATCATTATTGGCAAAAATTCTAAATTACGACAGTGTACACTATTACATAAAAGTGGAAATTATTCAATTATTACATAAAATCATTATTGGCAAAAACTCAAAATTACGACAGTGTATACTATTACATAAAAGTGGAAATGATTCAATTATTACATAAAATCATTATTGGCAAAAATTCAAAATTACGACAGTGTACACTATTACATAAAAGTGGAAATTATTCAATTATTACATAAAATCATTATTGGCAAAAACTCAAAATTATGACAGTGTATACTATTACATAAAAGTGGAAATTATTCAATTATTACATAAAATCATTATTGGCAAAAACTCAAAATTACGACAGTGTACACTATTACATAAAAGTGGAAATTATTCAATTATTACATAAAATCATTATTGGCAAAAACTCAAAATTACGACAGTGTATACTATTACATAAAAATGTAAATGATTCAATTATTACATAAAGTCAAAATGGACAAAAATTCTAAATTACGACAGTGTATACTATTACATAAAAGTGGAAATGATTCAATTATTACATAAAGTCAAAATGGACAAAAATTCAAAATTACGACAGTGTATATTATTACATAAAAGTGGAAATGATTCAATTATTACATAAAGTCAAAATGGACAAATATTCAAAATTACGACAGTGTATACTATTACATAAAAGTGTAAATTATTAAATTATTACATAAAATCATTATTGGCAAAAATTCAAAATTACGACAGTGTATACTATTACATAAAAGTGTCAATTATTAAATTATTACATAAAATCATTATTGGCAAAAATTCAAAATTACGACAGTGTATACTATTACATAAAAGTGGAAATGATTCAATTATTACATAAAGTAAAAATGGACAAAAGTTCAAAATTACGACAGTGTATACAATTACATAAAAGTGGAAATTATTCAATTATTACATAAAGTCAAAATGGACAAAAATTCAAAATTACGACAGTGTATATTATTACATAAAAGTGGAAATGATTCAATTATTACATAAAGTCAAAATGGACAAATATTCAAAATTACGACAGTGTATACTATTACATAAAAGTGGAAATTATTCAATTATTACATAAAGTCAAAATGGACAAAAATTCAAAATTACGACAGTGTATATTATTACATAAAAGTGGAAATGATTCAATTATTACATAAAGTCAAAATGGACAAAAATTCTAAATTACGACAGTGTATACTATTACATAAAAGTGGAAATGATTCAATTATTACATAAAGTCAAAATGGACAAAAATTCAAAATTACGACAGTGTATACTATTACATAAAAGTGGAAATGATTCAATTATTACATAAAGTCAAAATGGACAAATATTCAAAATTACGACAGTGTATACTATTACATAAAAGTGTAAATTATTAAATTATTACATAAAATCATTATTGGCAAAAATTCAAAATTACGACAGTGTATACTATTACATAAAAGTGGAAATGATTCAATTATTACATAAAATCATTATTGGCAAAAATTCAAAATTACGACAGTGTATACTATTACATAAAAGTGGAAATGATTCAATTATTACATAAAGTAAAAATGGACAAAAGTTCAAAATTACGACAGTGTATACAATTACATAAAAGTGGAAATTATTCAATTATTACATAAAGTCAAAATGGACAAAAATTCTAAATTATGACAGTGTATACTATTACATAAAAGTGGAAATGATTCAATTATTACATAAAGTCAAAATGGACAAAAATTCTAAATTACGACAGTGTATATTATTACATAAAAGTGGAAATGATTCAATTATTACATAAAGTCAAAATGGACAAATATTCAAAATTACGACAGTGTATACTATTACATAAAAGTGGAAATGATTCAATTATTACATAAAATCATTATTGGCAAAAATTCAAAATTACGACAGTGTATACTATTACAAAAAAGTGGAAATTATTCAATTATTACATAAAGTCAAAATGGACAAAAGTTCAAAATTACGACAGTGTATACTATTACATAAAAGTGGAAATTATTCAATTATTACATAAAGTCAAAATGGACAAAAATTCTAAATTACGACAGTGTATACTATTACATAAAAGTGGAAATGATTAAATTATTACATAAAATCATTATTGGCAAAAATTCAAAATTACGACAGTGTACACTATTACATAAAAGTGGAAATTATTCAATTATTACATAAAATCATTATTGGCAAAAACTCAAAATTACGACAGTGTATATTATTACATAAAAGTGGAAATGATTAAATTATTACATAAAATCATTATTGGCAAAAATTCAAAATTACGACAGTGTACACTATTACATAAAAGTGGAAATGATTCAATTATTACATAAAGTAAAAATGGACAAAAGTTCAAAATTACGACAGTGTATACTATTACATAAAAGTGGAAATGATTCAATTATTACATAAAATCATTATTGGCAAAAATTCAAAATTACGACAGTGTACACTATTACATAAAAGTGGAAATTATTCAATTATTACATAAAATCATTATTTGCAAAAACTCAAAATTACGACAGTGTATACTATTACATAAAAGTGGAAATGATTCAATTATTACATAAAATCATTATTGGCAAAAATTCTAAATTACGACAGTGTACACTATTACATAAAAGTGGAAATTATTCAATTATTACATAAAATCATTATTGGCAAAAACTCAAAATTACGACAGTGTATACTATTACATAAAAGTGGAAATGATTCAATTATTACATAAAATCATTATTGGCAAAAATTCAAAATTACGACAGTGTACACTATTACATAAAAGTGGAAATTATTCAATTATTACATAAAATCATTATTGGCAAAAACTCAAAATTATGACAGTGTATACTATTACATAAAAGTGGAAATTATTCAATTATTACATAAAATCATTATTGGCAAAAACTCAAAATTACGACAGTGTACACTATTACATAAAAGTGGAAATTATTCAATTATTACATAAAATCATTATTGGCAAAAACTCAAAATTACGACAGTGTATACTATTACATAAAAATGTAAATGATTCAATTATTACATAAAGTCAAAATGGACAAAAATTCTAAATTACGACAGTGTATACTATTACATAAAAGTGGAAATGATTCAATTATTACATAAAGTCAAAATGGACAAAAATTCAAAATTACGACAGTGTATATTATTACATAAAAGTGGAAATGATTCAATTATTACATAAAGTCAAAATGGACAAATATTCAAAATTACGACAGTGTATACTATTACATAAAAGTGTAAATTATTAAATTATTACATAAAATCATTATTGGCAAAAATTCAAAATTACGACAGTGTATACTATTACATAAAAGTGTAAATTATTAAATTATTACATAAAATCATTATTGGCAAAAATTCAAAATTACGACAGTGTATACTATTACATAAAAGTGGAAATGATTCAATTATTACATAAAGTAAAAATGGACAAAAGTTCAAAATTACGACAGTGTATACAATTACATAAAAGTGGAAATTATTCAATTATTACATAAAGTCAAAATGGACAAAAATTCAAAATTACGACAGTGTATAGTATTACATAAAAGTGGAAATGATTCAATTATTACATAAAGTCAAAATGGACAAATATTCAAAATTACGACAGTGTATACTATTACATAAAAGTGGAAATTATTCAATTATTACATAAAGTCAAAATGGACAAAAATTCAAAATTACGACAGTGTATATTATTACATAAAAGTGGAAATGATTCAATTATTACATAAAGTCAAAATGGACAAAAATTCTAAATTACGACAGTGTATACTATTACATAAAAGTGGAAATGATTCAATTATTACATAAAGTCAAAATGGACAAAAATTCAAAATTACGACAGTGTATACTATTACATAAAAGTGGAAATGATTCAATTATTACATAAAGTCAAAATGGACAAATATTCAAAATTACGACAGTGTATACTATTACATAAAAGTGTAAATTATTAAATTATTACATAAAATCATTATTGGCAAAAATTCAAAATTACGACAGTGTATACTATTACATAAAAGTGGAAATGATTCAATTATTACATAAAATCATTATTGGCAAAAATTCAAAATTACGACAGTGTATACTATTACATAAAAGTGGAAATGATTCAATTATTACATAAAGTAAAAATGGACAAAAGTTCAAAATTACGACAGTGTATACAATTACATAAAAGTGGAAATTATTCAATTATTACATAAAGTCAAAATGGACAAAAATTCTAAATTATGACAGTGTATACTATTACATAAAAGTGGAAATGATTCAATTATTACATAAAGTCAAAATGGACAAAAATTCTAAATTACGACAGTGTATATTATTACATAAAAGTAAAAATAATTCAATTATTACATAAAGTCAAAATGGACAAATATTCAAAATTACGACAGTGTATACTATTACATAAAAGTGTAAATTATTAAATTATTACATAAAATCATTATTGGCAAAAATTCAAAATTACGACAGTGTATACTATTACATAAAAGTGGAAATGATTCAATTATTACATAAAGTAAAAATGGACAAAAGTTCAAAATTACGACAGTGTATACTATTACATAAAAGTGTAAATGATTCAATTATTACATAAAGTCAAAATGGACAAAAGTTCAAAATTACGACAGTGTATACTATTACATAAAAGTGTAAATGATTCAATTATTACATAAAGTAAAAATGGACAAAAGTTCAAAATTACGACAGTGTATACTATTACATAAAAGTGTAAATTATTAAATTATTACATAAAATCATTATTGGCAAAAATTCAAAATTACGACAGTGTATACTATTACATAAAAGTGGAAATGATTCAATTATTACATAAAGTAAAAATGGACAAAAGTTCAAAATTACGACAGTGTATACTATTACATAAAAGTGTAAATTATTTAATTATTACATAAAATCATTATTGGCAAAAATTCAAAATTATGACAGTGTATACTATTACATAAAAGTGGAAATGATTCAATTATTACATAAAATCATTATTGGCAAAAATTCTAAATTATGACAGTGTATACTATTACATAAAAGTGGAAATGATTCAATTATTACATAAAGTAAAAATGGACAAAAGTTCAAAATTACGACAGTGTATACTATTACATAAAAGTGGAAATGATTCAATTATTACATAAAATCATTATTGGCAAAAATTCAACATTAGGACAGTGTATACTATTACATAAAAGTGTAAATTATTCAATTATTACATAAAGTCAAAATGGACAAAAGTTCAAAATTACGACAGTGTATACTATTACATAAAAGTGGAAATGATTCAATTATTACATAAAATCATTATTGGCAAAAATTCTAAATTATGACAGTGTATACTATTACATAAAAGTGGAAATGATTCAATTATTACATAAAATCATTATTGGCAAAAATTCAAAATTACGACAGTGTATACTATTACATAAAAGTGGAAATGATTCAATTATTACATAAAGTCAAAATGGACAAAAGTTCAAAATTACGACAGTGTATACTATTACATAAAAGTGGAAATGATTCAATTATTACATAAAATCATTATTGGCAAAAATTCAAAATTATGACAGTGTATACTATTACATAAAAGTGGAAATGATTCAATTATTACATAAAATCATTATTGGCAAAAATTCAAAATTACGACAGTGTATACTATTACATAAAAGTGTAAATTATTCAATTATTACATAAAGTCAAAATGGACAAAAGTTCAAAATTACGACAGTGTATACTATTACATAAAAGTGGAAATTATTCAATTATTACATAAAGTAAAAATGGACAAAAGTTCAAAATTACGACAGTGTATACTATTACATAAAAGTGTAAATTATTAAATTATTACATAAAATCATTATTGGCAAAAATTCAAAATTACAACAGTGTATACTATTACATAAAAGTGTAAATTATTCAATTATTACATAAAGTCAAAATGGACAAAAGTTCAAAATTACGACAGTGTATACTATTACATAAAAGTGGAAATGATTCAATTATTACATAAAGTCAAAATGGACAAAAGTTCAAAATTACGACAGTGTATACTATTACATAAAAGTGGAAATGATTCAATTATTACATAAAGTAAAAATGGACAAAAGTTCAAAATTACGACAGTGTATACTATTACATAAAAGTGTAAATTATTAAATTATTACATAAAATCATTATTGGCAAAAATTCAAAATTACGACAGTGTATATTATTACATAAAAGTGGAAATGATTCAATTATTACATAAAGTCAAAATGGACAAATATTCAAAATTACGACAGTGTATACTATTACATAAAAGTGGAAATTATTCAATTATTACATAAAGTCAAAATGGACAAAAATTCAAAATTACGACAGTGTATATTATTACATAAAAGTGGAAATGATTCAATTATTACATAAAGTCAAAATGGACAAAAATTCTAAATTACGACAGTGTATACTATTACATAAAAGTGGAAATGATTCAATTATTACATAAAGTCAAAATGGACAAAAATTCAAAATTACGACAGTGTATACTATTACATAAAAGTGGAAATGATTCAATTATTACATAAAGTCAAAATGGACAAATATTCAAAATTACGACAGTGTATACTATTACATAAAAGTGTAAATTATTAAATTATTACATAAAATCATTATTGGCAAAAATTCAAAATTACGACAGTGTATACTATTACATAAAAGTGGAAATGATTCAATTATTACATAAAATCATTATTGGCAAAAATTCAAAATTACGACAGTGTATACTATTACATAAAAGTGGAAATGATTCAATTATTACATAAAGTAAAAATGGACAAAAGTTCAAAATTACGACAGTGTATACAATTACATAAAAGTGGAAATTATTCAATTATTACATAAAGTCAAAATGGACAAAAATTCTAAATTATGACAGTGTATACTATTACATAAAAGTGGAAATGATTCAATTATTACATAAAGTCAAAATGGACAAAAATTCTAAATTACGACAGTGTATATTATTACATAAAAGTGGAAATGATTCAATTATTACATAAAGTCAAAATGGACAAATATTCAAAATTACGACAGTGTATACTATTACATAAAAGTGGAAATGATTCAATTATTACATAAAATCATTATTGGCAAAAATTCAAAATTACGACAGTGTATACTATTACAAAAAAGTGGAAATTATTCAATTATTACATAAAGTCAAAATGGACAAAAGTTCAAAATTACGACAGTGTATACTATTACATAAAAGTGGAAATTATTCAATTATTACATAAAGTCAAAATGGACAAAAATTCTAAATTACGACAGTGTATACTATTACATAAAAGTGGAAATGATTAAATTATTACATAAAATCATTATTGGCAAAAATTCAAAATTACGACAGTGTACACTATTACATAAAAGTGGAAATTATTCAATTATTACATAAAATCATTATTGGCAAAAACTCAAAATTACGACAGTGTATATTATTACATAAAAGTGGAAATGATTAAATTATTACATAAAATCATTATTGGCAAAAATTCAAAATTACGACAGTGTACACTATTACATAAAAGTGGAAATGATTCAATTATTACATAAAGTAAAAATGGACAAAAGTTCAAAATTACGACAGTGTATACTATTACATAAAAGTGGAAATGATTCAATTATTACATAAAATCATTATTGGCAAAAATTCAAAATTACGACAGTGTACACTATTACATAAAAGTGGAAATTATTCAATTATTACATAAAATCATTATTTGCAAAAACTCAAAATTACGACAGTGTATACTATTACATAAAAGTGGAAATGATTCAATTATTACATAAAATCATTATTGGCAAAAATTCTAAATTACGACAGTGTACACTATTACATAAAAGTGGAAATTATTCAATTATTACATAAAATCATTATTGGCAAAAACTCAAAATTACGACAGTGTATACTATTACATAAAAGTGGAAATGATTCAATTATTACATAAAATCATTATTGGCAAAAATTCAAAATTACGACAGTGTACACTATTACATAAAAGTGGAAATTATTCAATTATTACATAAAATCATTATTGGCAAAAACTCAAAATTATGACAGTGTATACTATTACATAAAAGTGGAAATTATTCAATTATTACATAAAATCATTATTGGCAAAAACTCAAAATTACGACAGTGTACACTATTACATAAAAGTGGAAATTATTCAATTATTACATAAAATCATTATTGGCAAAAACTCAAAATTACGACAGTGTATACTATTACATAAAAATGTAAATGATTCAATTATTACATAAAGTCAAAATGGACAAAAATTCTAAATTACGACAGTGTATACTATTACATAAAAGTGGAAATGATTCAATTATTACATAAAGTCAAAATGGACAAAAATTCAAAATTACGACAGTGTATATTATTACATAAAAGTGGAAATGATTCAATTATTACATAAAGTCAAAATGGACAAATATTCAAAATTACGACAGTGTATACTATTACATAAAAGTGTAAATTATTAAATTATTACATAAAATCATTATTGGCAAAAATTCTAAATTACGACAGTGTACACTATTACATAAAAGTGGAAATTATTCAATTATTACATAAAATCATTATTGGCAAAAACTCAAAATTACGACAGTGTATACTATTACATAAAAGTGGAAATGATTCAATTATTACATAAAATCATTATTGGCAAAAATTCAAAATTACGACAGTGTACACTATTACATAAAAGTGGAAATTATTCAATTATTACATAAAATCATTATTGGCAAAAACTCAAAATTATGACAGTGTATACTATTACATAAAAGTGGAAATTATTCAATTATTACATAAAATCATTATTGGCAAAAACTCAAAATTACGACAGTGTACACTATTACATAAAAGTGGAAATTATTCAATTATTACATAAAATCATTATTGGCAAAAACTCAAAATTACGACAGTGTATACTATTACATAAAAATGTAAATGATTCAATTATTACATAAAGTCAAAATGGACAAAAATTCTAAATTACGACAGTGTATACTATTACATAAAAGTGGAAATGATTCAATTATTACATAAAGTCAAAATGGACAAAAATTCAAAATTACGACAGTGTATATTATTACATAAAAGTGGAAATGATTCAATTATTACATAAAGTCAAAATGGACAAATATTCAAAATTACGACAGTGTATACTATTACATAAAAGTGTAAATTATTAAATTATTACATAAAATCATTATTGGCAAAAATTCAAAATTACGACAGTGTATACTATTACATAAAAGTGTAAATTATTAAATTATTACATAAAATCATTATTGGCAAAAATTCAAAATTACGACAGTGTATACTATTACATAAAAGTGGAAATGATTCAATTATTACATAAAGTAAAAATGGACAAAAGTTCAAAATTACGACAGTGTATACAATTACATAAAAGTGGAAATTATTCAATTATTACATAAAGTCAAAATGGACAAAAATTCAAAATTACGACAGTGTATATTATTACATAAAAGTGGAAATGATTCAATTATTACATAAAGTCAAAATGGACAAATATTCAAAATTACGACAGTGTATACTATTACATAAAAGTGGAAATTATTCAATTATTACATAAAGTCAAAATGGACAAAAATTCAAAATTACGACAGTGTATATTATTACATAAAAGTGGAAATGATTCAATTATTACATAAAGTCAAAATGGACAAAAATTCTAAATTACGACAGTGTATACTATTACATAAAAGTGGAAATGATTCAATTATTACATAAAGTCAAAATGGACAAAAATTCAAAATTACGACAGTGTATACTATTACATAAAAGTGGAAATGATTCAATTATTACATAAAGTCAAAATGGACAAATATTCAAAATTACGACAGTGTATACTATTACATAAAAGTGTAAATTATTAAATTATTACATAAAATCATTATTGGCAAAAATTCAAAATTACGACAGTGTATACTATTACATAAAAGTGGAAATGATTCAATTATTACATAAAATCATTATTGGCAAAAATTCAAAATTACGACAGTGTATACTATTACATAAAAGTGGAAATGATTCAATTATTACATAAAGTAAAAATGGACAAAAGTTCAAAATTACGACAGTGTATACAATTACATAAAAGTGGAAATTATTCAATTATTACATAAAGTCAAAATGGACAAAAATTCTAAATTATGACAGTGTATACTATTACATAAAAGTGGAAATGATTCAATTATTACATAAAGTCAAAATGGACAAAAATTCTAAATTACGACAGTGTATATTATTACATAAAAGTGGAAATGATTCAATTATTACATAAAGTCAAAATGGACAAATATTCAAAATTACGACAGTGTATACTATTACATAAAAGTGGAAATGATTCAATTATTACATAAAATCATTATTGGCAAAAATTCAAAATTACGACAGTGTATACTATTACAAAAAAGTGGAAATTATTCAATTATTACATAAAGTCAAAATGGACAAAAGTTCAAAATTACGACAGTGTATACTATTACATAAAAGTGGAAATTATTCAATTATTACATAAAGTCAAAATGGACAAAAATTCTAAATTACGACAGTGTATACTATTACATAAAAGTGGAAATGATTAAATTATTACATAAAATCATTATTGGCAAAAATTCAAAATTACGACAGTGTACACTATTACATAAAAGTGGAAATTATTCAATTATTACATAAAATCATTATTGGCAAAAACTCAAAATTACGACAGTGTATATTATTACATAAAAGTGGAAATGATTAAATTATTACATAAAATCATTATTGGCAAAAATTCAAAATTACGACAGTGTACACTATTACATAAAAGTGGAAATGATTCAATTATTACATAAAGTAAAAATGGACAAAAGTTCAAAATTACGACAGTGTATACTATTACATAAAAGTGGAAATGATTCAATTATTACATAAAATCATTATTGGCAAAAATTCAAAATTACGACAGTGTACACTATTACATAAAAGTGGAAATTATTCAATTATTACATAAAATCATTATTTGCAAAAACTCAAAATTACGACAGTGTATACTATTACATAAAAGTGGAAATGATTCAATTATTACATAAAATCATTATTGGCAAAAATTCTAAATTACGACAGTGTACACTATTACATAAAAGTGGAAATTATTCAATTATTACATAAAATCATTATTGGCAAAAACTCAAAATTACGACAGTGTATACTATTACATAAAAGTGGAAATGATTCAATTATTACATAAAATCATTATTGGCAAAAATTCAAAATTACGACAGTGTACACTATTACATAAAAGTGGAAATTATTCAATTATTACATAAAATCATTATTGGCAAAAACTCAAAATTATGACAGTGTATACTATTACATAAAAGTGGAAATTATTCAATTATTACATAAAATCATTATTGGCAAAAACTCAAAATTACGACAGTGTACACTATTACATAAAAGTGGAAATTATTCAATTATTACATAAAATCATTATTGGCAAAAACTCAAAATTACGACAGTGTATACTATTACATAAAAATGTAAATGATTCAATTATTACATAAAGTCAAAATGGACAAAAATTCTAAATTACGACAGTGTATACTATTACATAAAAGTGGAAATGATTCAATTATTACATAAAGTCAAAATGGACAAAAATTCAAAATTACGACAGTGTATATTATTACATAAAAGTGGAAATGATTCAATTATTACATAAAGTCAAAATGGACAAATATTCAAAATTACGACAGTGTATACTATTACATAAAAGTGTAAATTATTAAATTATTACATAAAATCATTATTGGCAAAAATTCAAAATTACGACAGTGTATACTATTACATAAAAGTGTAAATTATTAAATTATTACATAAAATCATTATTGGCAAAAATTCAAAATTACGACAGTGTATACTATTACATAAAAGTGGAAATGATTCAATTATTACATAAAGTAAAAATGGACAAAAGTTCAAAATTACGACAGTGTATACAATTACATAAAAGTGGAAATTATTCAATTATTACATAAAGTCAAAATGGACAAAAATTCAAAATTACGACAGTGTATATTATTACATAAAAGTGGAAATGATTCAATTATTACATAAAGTCAAAATGGACAAATATTCAAAATTACGACAGTGTATACTATTACATAAAAGTGGAAATTATTCAATTATTACATAAAGTCAAAATGGACAAAAATTCAAAATTACGACAGTGTATATTATTACATAAAAGTGGAAATGATTCAATTATTACATAAAGTCAAAATGGACAAAAATTCTAAATTACGACAGTGTATACTATTACATAAAAGTGGAAATGATTCAATTATTACATAAAGTCAAAATGGACAAAAATTCAAAATTACGACAGTGTATACTATTACATAAAAGTGGAAATGATTCAATTATTACATAAAGTCAAAATGGACAAATATTCAAAATTACGACAGTGTATACTATTACATAAAAGTGTAAATTATTAAATTATTACATAAAATCATTATTGGCAAAAATTCAAAATTACGACAGTGTATACTATTACATAAAAGTGGAAATGATTCAATTATTACATAAAATCATTATTGGCAAAAATTCAAAATTACGACAGTGTATACTATTACATAAAAGTGGAAATGATTCAATTATTACATAAAGTAAAAATGGACAAAAGTTCAAAATTACGACAGTGTATACAATTACATAAAAGTGGAAATTATTCAATTATTACATAAAGTCAAAATGGACAAAAATTCTAAATTATGACAGTGTATACTATTACATAAAAGTGGAAATGATTCAATTATTACATAAAGTCAAAATGGACAAAAATTCTAAATTACGACAGTGTATATTATTACATAAAAGTGGAAATGATTCAATTATTACATAAAGTCAAAATGGACAAATATTCAAAATTACGACAGTGTATACTATTACATAAAAGTGTAAATTATTAAATTATTACATAAAATCATTATTGGCAAAAATTCAAAATTACGACAGTGTATACTATTACATAAAAGTGGAAATGATTCAATTATTACATAAAGTAAAAATGGACAAAAGTTCAAAATTACGACAGTGTATACTATTACATAAAAGTGTAAATGATTCAATTATTACATAAAGTCAAAATGGACAAAAGTTCAAAATTACGACAGTGTATACTATTACATAAAAGTGTAAATGATTCAATTATTACATAAAGTAAAAATGGACAAAAGTTCAAAATTACGACAGTGTATACTATTACATAAAAGTGTAAATTATTAAATTATTACATAAAATCATTATTGGCAAAAATTCAAAATTATGACAGTGTATACTATTACATAAAAGTGGAAATGATTCAATTATTACATAAAATCATTATTGGCAAAAATTCTAAATTATGACAGTGTATACTATTACATAAAAGTGGAAATGATTCAATTATTACATAAAGTAAAAATGGACAAAAGTTCAAAATTACGACAGTGTATACTATTACATAAAAGTGGAAATGATTCAATTATTACATAAAATCATTATTGGCAAAAATTCAACATTAGGACAGTGTATACTATTACATAAAAGTGTAAATTATTCAATTATTACATAAAGTCAAAATGGACAAAAGTTCAAAATTACGACAGTGTATACTATTACATAAAAGTGGAAATGATTCAATTATTACATAAAATCATTATTGGCAAAAATTCTAAATTATGACAGTGTATACTATTACATAAAAGTGGAAATGATTCAATTATTACATAAAATCATTATTGGCAAAAATTCAAAATTACGACAGTGTATACTATTACATAAAAGTGGAAATGATTCAATTATTACATAAAGTCAAAATGGACAAAAGTTCAAAATTACGACAGTGTATACTATTACATAAAAGTGGAAATGATTCAATTATTACATAAAATCATTATTGGCAAAAATTCAAAATTATGACAGTGTATACTATTACATAAAAGTGGAAATGATTCAATTATTACATAAAATCATTATTGGCAAAAATTCAAAATTACGACAGTGTATACTATTACATAAAAGTGTAAATTATTCAATTATTACATAAAGTCAAAATGGACAAAAGTTCAAAATTACGACAGTGTATACTATTACATAAAAGTGGAAATTATTCAATTATTACATAAAGTAAAAATGGACAAAAGTTCAAAATTACGACAGTGTATACTATTACATAAAAGTGTAAATTATTAAATTATTACATAAAATCATTATTGGCAAAAATTCAAAATTACAACAGTGTATACTATTACATAAAAGTGTAAATTATTCAATTATTACATAAAGTCAAAATGGACAAAAGTTCAAAATTACGACAGTGTATACTATTACATAAAAGTGGAAATGATTCAATTATTACATAAAGTCAAAATGGACAAAAGTTCAAAATTACGACAGTGTATACTATTACATAAAAGTGGAAATGATTCAATTATTACATAAAGTAAAAATGGACAAAAGTTCAAAATTACGACAGTGTATACTATTACATAAAAGTGTAAATTATTAAATTATTACATAAAATCATTATTGGCAAAAATTCAAAATTACGACAGTGTATATTATTACATAAAAGTGGAAATGATTCAATTATTACATAAAGTCAAAATGGACAAATATTCAAAATTACGACAGTGTATACTATTACATAAAAGTGGAAATTATTCAATTATTACATAAAGTCAAATGGACAAAAATTCAAAATTACGACAGTGTATATTATTACATAAAAGTGGAAATGATTCAATTATTACATAAAGTCAAAATGGACAAAAATTCTAAATTACGACAGTGTATACTATTACATAAAAGTGGAAATGATTCAATTATTACATAAAGTCAAAATGGACAAAAATTCAAAATTACGACAGTGTATACTATTACATAAAAGTGGAAATGATTCAATTATTACATAAAGTCAAAATGGACAAATATTCAAAATTACGACAGTGTATACTATTACATAAAAGTGTAAATTATTAAATTATTACATAAAATCATTATTGGCAAAAATTCAAAATTACGACAGTGTATACTATTACATAAAAGTGGAAATGATTCAATTATTACATAAAATCATTATTGGCAAAAATTCAAAATTACGACAGTGTATACTATTACATAAAAGTGGAAATGATTCAATTATTACATAAAGTAAAAATGGACAAAAGTTCAAAATTACGACAGTGTATACAATTACATAAAAGTGGAAATTATTCAATTATTACATAAAGTCAAAATGGACAAAAATTCTAAATTATGACAGTGTATACTATTACATAAAAGTGGAAATGATTCAATTATTACATAAAGTCAAAATGGACAAAAATTCTAAATTACGACAGTGTATATTATTACATAAAAGTGGAAATGATTCAATTATTACATAAAGTCAAAATGGACAAATATTCAAAATTACGACAGTGTATACTATTACATAAAAGTGGAAATGATTCAATTATTACATAAAATCATTATTGGCAAAAATTCAAAATTACGACAGTGTATACTATTACAAAAAAGTGGAAATTATTCAATTATTACATAAAGTCAAAATGGACAAAAGTTCAAAATTACGACAGTGTATACTATTACATAAAAGTGGAAATTATTCAATTATTACATAAAGTCAAAATGGACAAAAATTCTAAATTACGACAGTGTATACTATTACATAAAAGTGGAAATGATTAAATTATTACATAAAATCATTATTGGCAAAAATTCAAAATTACGACAGTGTACACTATTACATAAAAGTGGAAATTATTCAATTATTACATAAAATCATTATTGGCAAAAACTCAAAATTACGACAGTGTATATTATTACATAAAAGTGGAAATGATTAAATTATTACATAAAATCATTATTGGCAAAAATTCAAAATTACGACAGTGTACACTATTACATAAAAGTGGAAATGATTCAATTATTACATAAAGTAAAAATGGACAAAAGTTCAAAATTACGACAGTGTATACTATTACATAAAAGTGGAAATGATTCAATTATTACATAAAATCATTATTGGCAAAAATTCAAAATTACGACAGTGTACACTATTACATAAAAGTGGAAATTATTCAATTATTACATAAAATCATTATTTGCAAAAACTCAAAATTACGACAGTGTATACTATTACATAAAAGTGGAAATGATTCAATTATTACATAAAATCATTATTGGCAAAAATTCTAAATTACGACAGTGTACACTATTACATAAAAGTGGAAATTATTCAATTATTACATAAAATCATTATTGGCAAAAACTCAAAATTACGACAGTGTATACTATTACATAAAAGTGGAAATGATTCAATTATTACATAAAATCATTATTGGCAAAAATTCAAAATTACGACAGTGTACACTATTACATAAAAGTGGAAATTATTCAATTATTACATAAAATCATTATTGGCAAAAACTCAAAATTATGACAGTGTATACTATTACATAAAAGTGGAAATTATTCAATTATTACATAAAATCATTATTGGCAAAAACTCAAAATTACGACAGTGTA
This sequence comes from Romanogobio albipinnatus, assembly GCA_023566225.1. NCBI lineage: Eukaryota > Metazoa > Chordata > Actinopteri > Cypriniformes > Gobionidae > Romanogobio > Romanogobio albipinnatus. The sequence goes on from JAKRKY010000040.1 coordinate 176,533, forward strand.
CACTATTACATAAAAGTGGAAATTATTCAATTATTACATAAAATCATTATTGGCAAAAACTCAAAATTACGACAGTGTATACTATTACATAAAAATGTAAATGATTCAATTATTACATAAAGTCAAAATGGACAAAAATTCTAAATTACGACAGTGTATACTATTACATAAAAGTGGAAATGATTCAATTATTACATAAAGTCAAAATGGACAAAAATTCAAAATTACGACAGTGTATATTATTACATAAAAGTGGAAATGATTCAATTATTACATAAAGTCAAAATGGACAAATATTCAAAATTACGACAGTGTATACTATTACATAAAAGTGTAAATTATTAAATTATTACATAAAATCATTATTGGCAAAAATTCAAAATTACGACAGTGTATACTATTACATAAAAGTGTAAATTATTAAATTATTACATAAAATCATTATTGGCAAAAATTCAAAATTACGACAGTGTATACTATTACATAAAAGTGGAAATGATTCAATTATTACATAAAGTAAAAATGGACAAAAGTTCAAAATTACGACAGTGTATACAATTACATAAAAGTGGAAATTATTCAATTATTACATAAAGTCAAAATGGACAAAAATTCAAAATTACGACAGTGTATATTATTACATAAAAGTGGAAATGATTCAATTATTACATAAAGTCAAAATGGACAAATATTCAAAATTACGACAGTGTATACTATTACATAAAAGTGGAAATTATTCAATTATTACATAAAGTCAAAATGGACAAAAATTCAAAATTACGACAGTGTATATTATTACATAAAAGTGGAAATGATTCAATTATTACATAAAGTCAAAATGGACAAAAATTCTAAATTACGACAGTGTATACTATTACATAAAAGTGGAAATGATTCAATTATTACATAAAGTCAAAATGGACAAAAATTCAAAATTACGACAGTGTATACTATTACATAAAAGTGGAAATGATTCAATTATTACATAAAGTCAAAATGGACAAATATTCAAAATTACGACAGTGTATACTATTACATAAAAGTGTAAATTATTAAATTATTACATAAAATCATTATTGGCAAAAATTCAAAATTACGACAGTGTATACTATTACATAAAAGTGGAAATGATTCAATTATTACATAAAATCATTATTGGCAAAAATTCAAAATTACGACAGTGTATACTATTACATAAAAGTGGAAATTATTCAATTATTACATAAAGTAAAAATGGACAAAAGTTCAAAATTACGACAGTGTATACTATTACATAAAAGTGTAAATTATTAAATTATTACATAAAATCATTATTGGCAAAAATTCAAAATTACAACAGTGTATACTATTACATAAAAGTGTAAATTATTCAATTATTACATAAAGTCAAAATGGACAAAAGTTCAAAATTACGACAGTGTATACTATTACATAAAAGTGGAAATGATTCAATTATTACATAAAGTCAAAATGGACAAAAGTTCAAAATTACGACAGTGTATACTATTACATAAAAGTGGAAATGATTCAATTATTACATAAAGTAAAAATGGACAAAAGTTCAAAATTACGACAGTGTATACTATTACATAAAAGTGTAAATTATTAAATTATTACATAAAATCATTATTGGCAAAAATTCAAAATTACGACAGTGTATATTATTACATAAAAGTGGAAATGATTCAATTATTACATAAAGTCAAAATGGACAAATATTCAAAATTACGACAGTGTATACTATTACATAAAAGTGGAAATTATTCAATTATTACATAAAGTCAAAATGGACAAAAATTCAAAATTACGACAGTGTATATTATTACATAAAAGTGGAAATGATTCAATTATTACATAAAGTCAAAATGGACAAAAATTCTAAATTACGACAGTGTATACTATTACATAAAAGTGGAAATGATTCAATTATTACATAAAGTCAAAATGGACAAAAATTCAAAATTACGACAGTGTATACTATTACATAAAAGTGGAAATGATTCAATTATTACATAAAGTCAAAATGGACAAATATTCAAAATTACGACAGTGTATACTATTACATAAAAGTGTAAATTATTAAATTATTACATAAAATCATTATTGGCAAAAATTCAAAATTACGACAGTGTATACTATTACATAAAAGTGGAAATGATTCAATTATTACATAAAATCATTATTGGCAAAAATTCAAAATTACGACCAGTGTATACTATTACATAAAAGTGGAAATGATTCAATTATTACATAAAGTAAAAATGGACAAAAGTTCAAAATTACGACAGTGTATACAATTACATAAAAGTGGAAATTATTCAATTATTACATAAAGTCAAAATGGACAAAAATTCTAAATTATGACAGTGTATACTATTACATAAAAGTGGAAATGATTCAATTATTACATAAAGTCAAAATGGACAAAAATTCTAAATTACGACAGTGTATATTATTACATAAAAGTGGAAATGATTCAATTATTACATAAAGTCAAAATGGACAAATATTCAAAATTACGACAGTGTATACTATTACATAAAAGTGGAAATGATTCAATTATTACATAAAATCATTATTGGCAAAAATTCAAAATTACGACAGTGTATACTATTACAAAAAAGTGGAAATTATTCAATTATTACATAAAGTCAAAATGGACAAAAGTTCAAAATTACGACAGTGTATACTATTACATAAAAGTGGAAATTATTCAATTATTACATAAAGTCAAAATGGACAAAAATTCTAAATTACGACAGTGTATACTATTACATAAAAGTGGAAATGATTAAATTATTACATAAAATCATTATTGGCAAAAATTCAAAATTACGACAGTGTACACTATTACATAAAAGTGGAAATTATTCAATTATTACATAAAATCATTATTGGCAAAAACTCAAAATTACGACAGTGTATATTATTACATAAAAGTGGAAATGATTAAATTATTACATAAAATCATTATTGGCAAAAATTCAAAATTACGACAGTGTACACTATTACATAAAAGTGGAAATGATTCAATTATTACATAAAGTAAAAATGGACAAAAGTTCAAAATTACGACAGTGTATACTATTACATAAAAGTGGAAATGATTCAATTATTACATAAAATCATTATTGGCAAAAATTCAAAATTACGACAGTGTACACTATTACATAAAAGTGGAAATTATTCAATTATTACATAAAATCATTATTTGCAAAAACTCAAAATTACGACAGTGTATACTATTACATAAAAGTGGAAATGATTCAATTATTACATAAAATCATTATTGGCAAAAATTCTAAATTACGACAGTGTACACTATTACATAAAAGTGGAAATTATTCAATTATTACATAAAATCATTATTGGCAAAAACTCAAAATTACGACAGTGTATACTATTACATAAAAGTGGAAATGATTCAATTATTACATAAAATCATTATTGGCAAAAATTCAAAATTACGACAGTGTACACTATTACATAAAAGTGGAAATTATTCAATTATTACATAAAATCATTATTGGCAAAAACTCAAAATTATGACAGTGTATACTATTACATAAAAGTGGAAATTATTCAATTATTACATAAAATCATTATTGGCAAAAACTCAAAATTACGACAGTGTACACTATTACATAAAAGTGGAAATTATTCAATTATTACATAAAATCATTATTGGCAAAAACTCAAAATTACGACAGTGTATACTATTACATAAAAATGTAAATGATTCAATTATTACATAAAGTCAAAATGGACAAAAATTCTAAATTACGACAGTGTATACTATTACATAAAAGTGGAAATGATTCAATTATTACATAAAGTCAAAATGGACAAAAATTCAAAATTACGACAGTGTATATTATTACATAAAAGTGGAAATGATTCAATTATTACATAAAGTCAAAATGGACAAATATTCAAAATTACGACAGTGTATACTATTACATAAAAGTGTAAATTATTAAATTATTACATAAAATCATTATTGGCAAAAATTCAAAATTACGACAGTGTATACTATTACATAAAAGTGTAAATTATTAAATTATTACATAAAATCATTATTGGCAAAAATTCAAAATTACGACAGTGTATACTATTACATAAAAGTGGAAATGATTCAATTATTACATAAAGTAAAAATGGACAAAAGTTCAAAATTACGACAGTGTATACAATTACATAAAAGTGGAAATTATTCAATTATTACATAAAGTCAAAATGGACAAAAATTCAAAATTACGACAGTGTATATTATTACATAAAAGTGGAAATGATTCAATTATTACATAAAGTCAAAATGGACAAATATTCAAAATTACGACAGTGTATACTATTACATAAAAGTGGAAATTATTCAATTATTACATAAAGTCAAAATGGACAAAAATTCAAAATTACGACAGTGTATATTATTACATAAAAGTGGAAATGATTCAATTATTACATAAAGTCAAAATGGACAAAAATTCTAAATTACGACAGTGTATACTATTACATAAAAGTGGAAATGATTCAATTATTACATAAAGTCAAAATGGACAAAAATTCAAAATTACGACAGTGTATACTATTACATAAAAGTGGAAATGATTCAATTATTACATAAAGTCAAAATGGACAAATATTCAAAATTACGACAGTGTATACTATTACATAAAAGTGTAAATTATTAAATTATTACATAAAATCATTATTGGCAAAAATTCAAAATTACGACAGTGTATACTATTACATAAAAGTGGAAATGATTCAATTATTACATAAAATCATTATTGGCAAAAATTCAAAATTACGACAGTGTATACTATTACATAAAAGTGGAAATGATTCAATTATTACATAAAGTAAAAATGGACAAAAGTTCAAAATTACGACAGTGTATACAATTACATAAAAGTGGAAATTATTCAATTATTACATAAAGTCAAAATGGACAAAAATTCTAAATTATGACAGTGTATACTATTACATAAAAGTGGAAATGATTCAATTATTACATAAAGTCAAAATGGACAAAAATTCTAAATTACGACAGTGTATATTATTACATAAAAGTGGAAATGATTCAATTATTACATAAAGTCAAAATGGACAAATATTCAAAATTACGACAGTGTATACTATTACATAAAAGTGTAAATTATTAAATTATTACATAAAATCATTATTGGCAAAAATTCAAAATTACGACAGTGTATACTATTACATAAAAGTGGAAATGATTCAATTATTACATAAAGTAAAAATGGACAAAAGTTCAAAATTACGACAGTGTATACTATTACATAAAAGTGTAAATGATTCAATTATTACATAAAGTCAAAATGGACAAAAGTTCAAAATTACGACAGTGTATACTATTACATAAAAGTGTAAATGATTCAATTATTACATAAAGTAAAAATGGACAAAAGTTCAAAATTACGACAGTGTATACTATTACATAAAAGTGTAAATTATTAAATTATTACATAAAATCATTATTGGCAAAAATTCAAAATTACGACAGTGTATACTATTACATAAAAGTGGAAATGATTCAATTATTACATAAAGTAAAAATGGACAAAAGTTCAAAATTACGACAGTGTATACTATTACATAAAAGTGTAAATTATTTAATTATTACATAAAATCATTATTGGCAAAAATTCAAAATTATGACAGTGTATACTATTACATAAAAGTGGAAATGATTCAATTATTACATAAAATCATTATTGGCAAAAATTCTAAATTATGACAGTGTATACTATTACATAAAAGTGGAAATGATTCAATTATTACATAAAGTAAAAATGGACAAAAGTTCAAAATTACGACAGTGTATACTATTACATAAAAGTGGAAATGATTCAATTATTACATAAAATCATTATTGGCAAAAATTCAACATTAGGACAGTGTATACTATTACATAAAAGTGTAAATTATTCAATTATTACATAAAGTCAAAATGGACAAAAGTTCAAAATTACGACAGTGTATACTATTACATAAAAGTGGAAATGATTCAATTATTACATAAAATCATTATTGGCAAAAATTCTAAATTATGACAGTGTATACTATTACATAAAAGTGGAAATGATTCAATTATTACATAAAATCATTATTGGCAAAAATTCAAAATTACGACAGTGTATACTATTACATAAAATTGGAAATGATTCAATTATTACATAAAGTCAAAATGGACAAAAGTTCAAAATTACGACAGTGTATACTATTACATAAAAGTGGAAATGATTCAATTATTACATAAAATCATTATTGGCAAAAATTCAAAATTATGACAGTGTATACTATTACATAAAAGTGGAAATGATTCAATTATTACATAAAATCATTATTGGCAAAAATTCAAAATTACGACAGTGTATACTATTACATAAAAGTGTAAATTATTCAATTATTACATAAAGTCAAAATGGACAAAAGTTCAAAATTACGACAGTGTATACTATTACATAAAAGTGGAAATTATTCAATTATTACATAAAGTAAAAATGGACAAAAGTTCAAAATTACGACAGTGTATACTATTACATAAAAGTGTAAATTATTAAATTATTACATAAAATCATTATTGGCAAAAATTCAAAATTACAACAGTGTATACTATTACATAAAAGTGTAAATTATTCAATTATTACATAAAGTCAAAATGGACAAAAGTTCAAAATTACGACAGTGTATACTATTACATAAAAGTGGAAATGATTCAATTATTACATAAAGTCAAAATGGACAAAAGTTCAAAATTACGACAGTGTATACTATTACATAAAAGTGGAAATGATTCAATTATTACATAAAATCATTATTGGCAAAAATTCAACATTACGACAGTGTATACTATTACATAAAAGTGGAAATTATTCAATTATTACATAAAGTCAAAATGGACAAAAATTCAAAATTACGACAGTGTATACTATTACATAAAAGTGGAAATGATTCAATTATTACATAAAGTCAAAATGGACAAAAATTCTAAATTACGACAGTGTATACTATTACATAAAAGTGTAAATTATTAAATTATTACATAAAATCATTATTGGCAAAAATTCAAAATTACGACAGTGTATACTATTACATAAAAGTGTAAATTATTCAATTATTACATAAAGTCAAAATGGACAAAAGTTCAAAATTATGACAGTGTATACTATTACATAAAAGTGGAAATGATTCAATTATTACATAAAGTCAAAATGGACAAAAGTTCAAAATTACGACAGTGTATACTATTACATAAAAGTGGAAATGATTCAATTATTACATAAAATCATTATTGGCAAAAATTCAACATTACGACAGTGTATACTATTACATAAAAGTGGAAATGATTCAATTATTACATAAAGTCAAAATGGACAAAAAAATTTAAAATTACGACAGTGTATACTATTACATAAAAGTGGAAATGATTCAATTATTACATAAAGTCAAAATGGACAAAAATTCTAAATTACGACAGTGTATACTATTACATAAAAGTGGAAATGATTCAATTATTACATAAAGTGATTTTTGACAAAAATTCAAAATTACGACAGTGTATGCTATTACATAAAAGTGGAAATGATTCAATTATTACATAAAGTAAAAATGGACAAAAGTTCAAAATTACGACAGTGTATACAATTACATAAAAGTGGAAATTATTCAATTATTACATAAAGTCAAAATGGACAAAAATTCAAAATTACGACAGTGTATATTATTACATAAAAGTGGAAATGATTCAATTATTACATAAAGTCAAAATGGACAAATATTCAAAATTACGACAGTGTATACTATTACATAAAAGTGGAAATTATTCAATTATTACATAAAGTCAAAATGGACAAAAATTCAAAATTACGACAGTGTATATTATTACATAAAAGTGGAAATGATTCAATTATTACATAAAGTCAAAATGGACAAAAATTCTAAATTACGACAGTGTATACTATTACATAAAAGTGGAAATTATTCAATTATTACATAAAGTCAAAATGGACAAAAATTCTAAATTACGACAGTGTATATTATTACATAAAAGTGGAAATGATTCAATTATTACATAAAGTCAAAATGGACAAATATTCAAAATTACGACAGTGTTTACTATTACATAAAAGTGTAAATTATTAAATTATTACATAAAATCATTATTGGCAAAAATTCAAAATTACGACAGTGTATACTATTACATAAAAGTGGAAATGATTCAATTATTACATAAAATCATTATTGGCAAAAATTCAAAATTACGACAGTGTATACTATTACATAAAAGTGGAAATGATTCAATTATTACATAAAGTAAAAATGGACAAAAGTTCAAAATTACGACAGTGTATACTATTACATAAAAGTGTAAATGATTCAATTATTACATAAAGTCAAAATGGACAAAAGTTCAAAATTACGACAGTGTATACTATTACATAAAAGTGTAAATGATTCAATTATTACATAAAGTAAAAATGGACAAAAGTTCAAAATTACGACAGTGTATACTATTACATAAAAGTGTAAATTATTAAATTATTACATAAAATCATTATTGGCAAAAATTCAAAATTACGACAGTGTATACTATTACATAAAAGTGGAAATGATTCAATTATTACATAAAGTAAAAATGGACAAAAGTTCAAAATTACGACAGTGTATACTATTACATAAAAGTGTAAATTATTAAATTATTACATAAAATCATTATTGGCAAAAATTCAAAATTACGACAGTGTATACTATTACATAAAAGTGGAAATGATTCAATTATTACATAAAATCATTATTGGCAAAAATTCTAAATTATGACAGTGTATACTATTACATAAAAGTGGAAATGATTCAATTATTACATAAAGTAAAAATGGACAAAAGTTCAAAATTACGACAGTGTATACTATTACATAAAAGTGGAAATGATTCAATTATTACATAAAATCATTATTGGCAAAAATTCAACATTAGGACAGTGTATACTATTACATAAAAGTGTAAATTATTCAATTATTACATAAAGTCAAAATGGACAAAAGTTCAAAATTACGACAGTGTATACTATTACATAAAAGTGGAAATGATTCAATTATTACATAAAATCATTATTGGCAAAAATTCTAAATTATGACAGTGTATACTATTACATAAAAGTGGAAATGATTCAATTATTACATAAAATCATTATTGGCAAAAATTCAAAATTACGACAGTGTATACTATTACATAAAAGTGGAAATGATTCAATTATTACATAAAGTCAAAATGGACAAAAGTTCAAAATTACGACAGTGTATACTATTACATAAAAGTGGAAATGATTCAATTATTACATAAAATCATTATTGGCAAAAATTCAAAATTATGACAGTGTATACTATTACATAAAAGTGTAAATTATTAAATTATTACATAAAATCATTATTGGCAAAAATTCAAAATTACGACAGTGTATACTATTACATAAAAGTGTAAATTATTCAATTATTACATAAAGTCAAAATGGACAAAAGTTCAAAATTATGACAGTGTATACTATTACATAAAAGTGGAAATGATTCAATTATTACATAAAGTCAAAATGGACAAAAGTTCAAAATTACGACAGTGTATACTATTACATAAAAGTGGAAATGATTCAATTATTACATAAAATCATTATTGGCAAAAATTCAACATTACGACAGTGTATACTATTACATAAAAGTGGAAATGATTCAATTATTACATAAAGTCAAAATGGACAAAAAAATTTAAAATTACGACAGTGTATACTATTACATAAAAGTGGAAATGATTCAATTATTACATAAAGTCAAAATGGACAAAAATTCTAAATTACGACAGTGTATACTATTACATAAAAGTGGAAATGATTCAATTATTACATAAAGTGATTTTTGACAAAAATTCAAAATTACGACAGTGTATGCTATTACATAAAAGTGGAAATGATTCAATTATTACATAAAGTAAAAATGGACAAAAGTTCAAAATTACGACAGTGTATACAATTACATAAAAGTGGAAATTATTCAATTATTACATAAAGTCAAAATGGACAAAAATTCAAAATTACGACAGTGTATATTATTACATAAAAGTGGAAATGATTCAATTATTACATAAAGTCAAAATGGACAAATATTCAAAATTACGACAGTGTATACTATTACATAAAAGTGGAAATTATTCAATTATTACATAAAGTCAAAATGGACAAAAATTCAAAATTACGACAGTGTATATTATTACATAAAAGTGGAAATGATTCAATTATTACATAAAGTCAAAATGGACAAAAATTCTAAATTACGACAGTGTATACTATTACATAAAAGTGGAAATGATTCAATTATTACATAAAGTCAAAATGGACAAAAATTCTAAATTACGACAGTGTATATTATTACATAAAAGTGGAAATGATTCAATTATTACATAAAGTCAAAATGGACAAATATTCAAAATTACGACAGTGTATACTATTACATAAAAGTGTAAATTATTAAATTATTACATAAAATCATTATTGGCAAAAATTCAAAATTACGACAGTGTATACTATTACATAAAAGTGGAAATGATTCAATTATTACATAAAATCATTATTGGCAAAAATTCAAAATTACGACAGTGTATACTATTACATAAAAGTGGAAATGATTCAATTATTACATAAAGTAAAAATGGACAAAAGTTCAAAATTACGACAGTGTATACTATTACATAAAAGTGTAAATGATTCAATTATTACATAAAGTCAAAATGGACAAAAGTTCAAAATTACGACAGTGTATACTATTACATAAAAGTGTAAATGATTCAATTATTACATAAAGTAAAAATGGACAAAAGTTCAAAATTACGACAGTGTATACTATTACATAAAAGTGTAAATTATTAAATTATTACATAAAATCATTATTGGCAAAAATTCAAAATTACGACAGTGTATACTATTACATAAAAGTGGAAATGATTCAATTATTACATAAAGTAAAAATGGACAAAAGTTCAAAATTACGACAGTGTATACTATTACATAAAAGTGTAAATTATTAAATTATTACATAAAATCATTATTGGCAAAAATTCAAAATTACGACAGTGTATACTATTACATAAAAGTGGAAATGATTCAATTATTACATAAAATCATTATTGGCAAAAATTCTAAATTATGACAGTGTATACTATTACATAAAAGTGGAAATGATTCAATTATTACATAAAGTAAAAATGGACAAAAGTTCAAAATTACGACAGTGTATACTATTACATAAAAGTGGAAATGATTCAATTATTACATAAAATCATTATTGGCAAAAATTCAACATTAGGACAGTGTATACTATTACATAAAAGTGTAAATTATTCAATTATTACATAAAGTCAAAATGGACAAAAGTTCAAAATTACGACAGTGTATACTATTACATAAAAGTGGAAATGATTCAATTATTACATAAAATCATTATTGGCAAAAATTCTAAATTATGACAGTGTATACTATTACATAAAAGTGGAAATGATTCAATTATTACATAAAATCATTATTGGCAAAAATTCAAAATTACGACAGTGTATACTATTACATAAAAGTGGAAATGATTCAATTATTACATAAAGTCAAAATGGACAAAAGTTCAAAATTACGACAGTGTATACTATTACATAAAAGTGGAAATGATTCAATTATTACATAAAATCATTATTGGCAAAAATTCAAAATTATGACAGTGTATACTATTACATAAAAGTGGAAATGATTCAATTATTACATAAAATCATTATTGGCAAAAATTCAAAATTACGACAGTGTATACTATTACATAAAAGTGTAAATTATTCAATTATTACATAAAGTCAAAATGGACAAAAGTTCAAAATTACGACAGTGTATACTATTACATAAAAGTGGAAATTATTCAATTATTACATAAAGTAAAAATGGACAAAAGTTCAAAATTACGACAGTGTATACTATTACATAAAAGTGTAAATTATTAAATTATTACATAAAATCATTATTGGCAAAAATTCAAAATTACGACAGTGTATACTATTACATAAAAGTGTAAATTATTCAATTATTACATAAAGTCAAAATGGACAAAAGTTCAAAATTACGACAGTGTATACTATTACATAAAAGTGGAAATGATTCAATTATTACATAAAGTCAAAATGGACAAAAGTTCAAAATTACGACAGTGTATACTATTACATAAAAGTGGAAATGATTCAATTATTACATAAAGTAAAAATGGACAAAAGTTCAAAATTACGACAGTGTATACTATTACATAAAAGTGTAAATTATTAAATTATTACATAAAATCATTATTGGCAAAAATTCAAAATTACGACAGTGTATACTATTACATAAAAGTGTAAATTATTCAATTATTACATAAAGTCAAAATGGACAAAAGTTCAAAATTACGACAGTGTATACTATTACATAAAAGTGGAAATGATTCAATTATTACATAAAGTCAAAATGGACAAAAGTTCAAAATTACGACAGTGTATACTATTACATAAAAGTGGAAATGATTCAATTATTACATAAAATCATTATTGGCAAAAATTCAACATTACGACAGTGTATACTATTACATAAAAGTGGAAATTATTCAATTATTACATAAAGTCAAAATGGACAAAAATTCAAAATTACGACAGTGTATACTATTACATAAAAGTGGAAATGATTCAATTATTACATAAAGTCAAAATGGACAAAAATTCTAAATTACGACAGTGTATACTATTACATAAAAGTGTAAATTATTAAATTATTACATAAAATCATTATTGGCAAAAATTCAAAATTACGACAGTGTATACTATTACATAAAAGTGTAAATTATTCAATTATTACATAAAGTCAAAATGGACAAAAGTTCAAAATTACGACAGTGTATACTATTACATAAAAGTGGAAATGATTCAATTATTACATAAAGTCAAAATGGACAAAAGTTCAAAATTACGACAGTGTATACTATTACATAAAAGTGGAAATGATTCAATTATTACATAAAATCATTATTGGCAAAAATTCAACATTACGACAGTGTATACTATTACATAAAAGTGGAAATTATTCAATTATTACATAAAGTCAAAATGGACAAAAATTCAAAATTACGACAGTGTATACTATTACATAAAAGTGGAAATGATTCAATTATTACATAAAGTCAAAATGGACAAAAATTCTAAATTACGACAGTGTATACTATTACATAAAAGTGGAAATGATTCAATTATTACATAAAGTCAAAATGGACAAAAATTCTAAATTACGACAGTGTATACTATTACATAAAAGTGGAAATTATTAAATTATTACATAAAATCATTATTGGCAAAAATTCAAAATTACGACAGTGTATACTATTACATAAAAGTGGAAATGATTCAATTATTACATAAAATCATTATTGGCAAAAATTCAAAATTACGACAGTGTATACTATTACATAAAAGTGGAAATGATTCAATTATTACATAAAGTAAAAATGGACAAAAGTTCAAAATTACGACAGTGTATACTATTACATAAAAGTGTAAATGATTCAATTATTACATAAAGTCAAAATGGACAAAAGTTCAAAATTACGACAGTGTATACTATTACATAAAAGTGTAAATGATTCAATTATTACATAAAGTAAAAATGGACAAAAGTTCAAAATTACGACAGTGTATACTATTACATAAAAGTGTAAATTATTAAATTATTACATAAAATCATTATTGGCAAAAATTCAAAATTACGACAGTGTATACTATTACATAAAAGTGGAAATGATTCAATTATTACATAAAGTAAAAATGGACAAAAGTTCAAAATTACGACAGTGTATACTATTACATAAAAGTGTAAATTATTAAATTATTACATAAAATCATTATTGGCAAAAATTCAAAATTACGACAGTGTATACTATTACATAAAAGTGGAAATGATTCAATTATTACATAAAATCATTATTGGCAAAAATTCTAAATTATGACAGTGTATACTATTACATAAAAGTGGAAATGATTCAATTATTACATAAAGTAAAAATGGACAAAAGTTCAAAATTACGACAGTGTATACTATTACATAAAAGTGGAAATGATTCAATTATTACATAAAATCATTATTGGCAAAAATTCAACATTAGGACAGTGTATACTATTACATAAAAGTGTAAATTATTCAATTATTACATAAAGTCAAAATGGACAAAAGTTCAAAATTACGACAGTGTATACTATTACATAAAAGTGGAAATGATTCAATTATTACATAAAATCATTATTGGCAAAAATTCTAAATTATGACAGTGTATACTATTACATAAAAGTGGAAATGATTCAATTATTACATAAAATCATTATTGGCAAAAATTCAAAATTACGACAGTGTATACTATTACATAAAAGTGGAAATGATTCAATTATTACATAAAGTCAAAATGGACAAAAGTTCAAAATTACGACAGTGTATACTATTACATAAAAGTGGAAATGATTCAATTATTACATAAAATCATTATTGGCAAAAATTCAAAATTATGACAGTGTATACTATTACATAAAAGTGTAAATTATTAAATTATTACATAAAATCATTATTGGCAAAAATTCAAAATTACGACAGTGTATACTATTACATAAAAGTGTAAATTATTCAATTATTACATAAAGTCAAAATGGACAAAAGTTCAAAATTATGACAGTGTATACTATTACATAAAAGTGGAAATGATTCAATTATTACATAAAGTCAAAATGGACAAAAGTTCAAAATTACGACAGTGTATACTATTACATAAAAGTGGAAATGATTCAATTATTACATAAAATCATTATTGGCAAAAATTCAACATAACGACAGTGTATACTATTACATAAAAGTGGAAATGATTCAATTATTACATAAAGTCAAAATGGACAAAAAAATTTAAAATTACGACAGTGTATACTATTACATAAAAGTGGAAATGATTCAATTATTACATAAAGTCAAAATGGACAAAAATTCTAAATTACGACAGTGTATACTATTACATAAAAGTGGAAATGATTCAATTATTACATAAAGTGATTTTTGACAAAAATTCAAAATTACGACAGTGTATGCTATTACATAAAAGTGGAAATGATTCAATTATTACATAAAGTAAAAATGGACAAAAGTTCAAAATTACGACAGTGTATACAATTACATAAAAGTGGAAATTATTCAATTATTACATAAAGTCAAAATGGACAAAAATTCAAAATTACGACAGTGTATATTATTACATAAAAGTGGAAATGATTCAATTATTACATAAAGTCAAAATGGACAAATATTCAAATTTACGACAGTGTATACTATTACATAAAAGTGGAAATTATTCAATTATTACATAAAGTCAAAATGGACAAAAATTCAAAATTACGACAGTGTATATTATTACATAAAAGTGGAAATGATTCAATTATTACATAAAGTCAAAATGGACAAAAATTCTAAATTACGACAGTGTATACTATTACATAAAAGTGGAAATGATTCAATTATTACATAAAGTCAAAATGGACAAAAATTCTAAATTACGACAGTGTATATTATTACATAAAAGTGGAAATGATTCAATTATTACATAAAGTCAAAATGGACAAATATTCAAAATTACGACAGTGTATACTATTACATAAAAGTGTAAATTATTAAATTATTACATAAAATCATTATTGGCAAAAATTCAAAATTACGACAGTGTATACTATTACATAAAAGTGGAAATGATTCAATTATTACATAAAATCATTATTGGCAAAAATTCAAAATTACGACAGTGTATACTATTACATAAAAGTGGAAATGATTCAATTATTACATAAAGTAAAAATGGACAAAAGTTCAAAATTACGACAGTGTATACTATTACATAAAAGTGTAAATGATTCAATTATTACATAAAGTCAAAATGGACAAAAGTTCAAAATTACGACAGTGTATACTATTACATAAAAGTGTAAATGATTCAATTATTACATAAAGTAAAAATGGACAAAAGTTCAAAATTACGACAGTGTATACTATTACATAAAAGTGTAAATTATTAAATTATTACATAAAATCATTATTGGCAAAAATTCAAAATTACGACAGTGTATACTATTACATAAAAGTGGAAATGATTCAATTATTACATAAAGTAAAAATGGACAAAAGTTCAAAATTACGACAGTGTATACTATTACATAAAAGTGTAAATTATTAAATTATTACATAAAATCATTATTGGCAAAAATTCAAAATTACGACAGTGTATACTATTACATAAAAGTGGAAATGATTCAATTATTACATAAAATCATTATTGGCAAAAATTCTAAATTATGACAGTGTATACTATTACATAAAAGTGGAAATGATTCAATTATTACATAAAGTAAAAATGGACAAAAGTTCAAAATTACGACAGTGTATACTATTACATAAAAGTGGAAATGATTCAATTATTACATAAAATCATTATTGGCAAAAATTCAACATTAGGACAGTGTATACTATTACATAAAAGTGTAAATTATTCAATTATTACATAAAGTCAAAATGGACAAAAGTTCAAAATTACGACAGTTTATACTATTACATAAAAGTGGAAATGATTCAATTATTACATAAAATC
Source organism: Romanogobio albipinnatus (assembly GCA_023566225.1). NCBI lineage: Eukaryota > Metazoa > Chordata > Actinopteri > Cypriniformes > Gobionidae > Romanogobio > Romanogobio albipinnatus. Next base: position 193,254 of record JAKRKY010000040.1, read on the forward strand.
ATTATTGGCAAAAATTCTAAATTATGACAGTGTATACTATTACATAAAAGTGGAAATGATTCAATTATTACATAAAATCATTATTGGCAAAAATTCAAAATTACGACAGTGTATACTATTACATAAAAGTGGAAATGATTCAATTATTACATAAAGTCAAAATGGACAAAAGTTCAAAATTACGACAGTGTATACTATTACATAAAAGTGGAAATGATTCAATTATTACATAAAATCATTTTTGGCAAAAATTCAAAATTATGACAGTGTATACTATTACATAAAAGTGGAAATGATTCAATTATTACATAAAATCATTATTGGCAAAAATTCAAAATTACGACAGTGTATACTATTACATAAAAGTGTAAATTATTCAATTATTACATAAAGTCAAAATGGACAAAAGTTCAAAATTACGACAGTGTATACTATTACATAAAAGTGGAAATTATTCAATTATTACATAAAGTAAAAATGGACAAAAGTTCAAAATTACGACAGTGTATACTATTACATAAAAGTGTAAATTATTAAATTATTACATAAAATCATTATTGGCAAAAATTCAAAATTACGACAGTGTATACTATTACATAAAAGTGTAAATTATTCAATTATTACATAAAGTCAAAATGGACAAAAGTTCAAAATTACGACAGTGTATACTATTACATAAAAGTGGAAATGATTCAATTATTACATAAAGTCAAAATGGACAAAAGTTCAAAATTACGACAGTGTATACTATTACATAAAAGTGGAAATGATTCAATTATTACATAAAGTAAAAATGGACAAAAGTTCAAAATTACGACAGTGTATACTATTACATAAAAGTGTAAATTATTAAATTATTACATAAAATCATTATTGGCAAAAATTCAAAATTACGACAGTGTATACTATTACATAAAAGTGTAAATTATTCAATTATTACATAAAGTCAAAATGGACAAAAGTTCAAAATTACGACAGTGTATACTATTACATAAAAGTGGAAATGATTCAATTATTACATAAAGTCAAAATGGACAAAAGTTCAAAATTACGACAGTGTATACTATTACATAAAAGTGGAAATGATTCAATTATTACATAAAATCATTATTGGCAAAAATTCAACATTACGACAGTGTATACTATTACATAAAAGTGGAAATTATTCAATTATTACATAAAGTCAAAATGGACAAAAATTCAAAATTACGACAGTGTATACTATTACATAAAAGTGGAAATGATTCAATTATTACATAAAGTCAAAATGGACAAAAATTCTAAATTACGACAGTGTATACTATTACATAAAAGTGTAAATTATTAAATTATTACATAAAATCATTATTGGCAAAAATTCAAAATTACGACAGTGTATACTATTACATAAAAGTGTAAATTATTCAATTATTACATAAAGTCAAAATGGACAAAAGTTCAAAATTACGACAGTGTATACTATTACATAAAAGTGGAAATGATTCAATTATTACATAAAGTCAAAATGGACAAAAGTTCAAAATTACGACAGTGTATACTATTACATAAAAGTGGAAATGATTCAATTATTACATAAAATCATTATTGGCAAAAATTCAACATTACGACAGTGTATACTATTACATAAAAGTGGAAATTATTCAATTATTACATAAAGTCAAAATGGACAAAAATTCAAAATTACGACAGTGTATACTATTACATAAAAGTGGAAATGATTCAATTATTACATAAAGTCAAAATGGACAAAAATTCTAAATTACGACAGTGTATACTATTACATAAAAGTGGAAATGATTCAATTATTACATAAAGTCAAAATGGACAAAAATTCTAAATTACGACAGTGTATACTATTACATAAAAGTGGAAATTATTCAATTATTACATAAAGTCAAAATGGACAAAAATTAAAAATTATGACAGTGTATACTATTACATAAAAGTGGAAATGATTCAATTATTACATAAAGTCAAAATGGACAAAAATTCCAAATTACGACAGTGTATACTATTACATAAAAGTGGAAATGATTCAATTATTACATAAAGTCAAAATGGACAAAAGTTCAAAATTACGACAGTGTATACTATTACATAAAAGTGGAAATGATTCAATTATTACATAAAGTCAAAATGGACAAAAGTTCAAAATTACGACAGTGTATACTATTACATAAAAGTGGAAATGATTCAATTATTACATAAAATCATTATTGGCAAAAATTCAAAATTATGACAGTGTATACTATTACATAAAAGTGGAAATGATTCAATTATTACATAAAGTAAAAATGGACAAAAGTTCAAAATTACGACAGTGTATACTATTACAAAAAAGTGGAAATTATTCAATTATTACATAAAATCATTATTGGCAAAAACTCAAAATTACGACAGTGTATATTATTACATAAAAGTGGAAATGATTCAATTATTACATAAAATCATTATTGGCAAAAACTCAAAATTACGACAGTGTATACTATTACATTAAAATGGAAATGATTAAATAATTACATAAAGTCAAAATGGACAAAAGTTCAAAATTACGACAGTGTATACTATTACAAAAAAGTGGAAATTATTCAATTATTACATAAAGTCAAAATGGACAAAAGTTCAAAATTACGACAGTGTATACTATTACATAAAAGTGGAAATTATTCAATTATTACATAAAGTCAAAATGGACAAAAATTCTAAATTACGACAGTGTATACTATTACATAAAAGTGGAAATTATTCAATTATTACATAAAATCATTATTGGCAAAAACTCAAAATTATGACAGTGTATACTATTACATAAAAGTGGAAATTATTCAATTACATAAAATCATTATTGGCAAAAACTCAAAATTACGACAGTGTACACTATTACATAAAAGTGGAAATTATTCAATTATTACATAAAATCATTATTGGCAAAAACTCAAAATTATGACAGTGTATACTATTACATAAAAGTGGAAATTATTCAATTATTACATAAAATCATTATTGGCAAAAACTCAAAATTACGACAGTGTACACTATTACATAAAAGTGGAAATTATTCAATTATTACATAAAATCATTATTGGCAAAAACTCAAAATTACGACAGTGTATACTATTACATAAAAATGTAAATGATTCAATTATTACATAAAGTCAAAATGGACAAAAATTCTAAATTACGACAGTGTATACTATTACATAAAAGTGGAAATGATTCAATTATTACATAAAGTCAAAATGGACAAAAATTCAAAATTACGACAGTGTATATTATTACATAAAAGTGGAAATGATTCAATTATTACATAAAGTCAAAATGGACAAATATTCAAAATTACGACAGTGTATACTATTACATAAAAGTGTAAATTATTAAATTATTACATAAAATCATTATTGGCAAAAATTCAAAATTACGACAGTGTATACTATTACATAAAAGTGGAAATGATTCAATTATTACATAAAGTCAAAATGGACAAAAATTCAAAATTACGACAGTGTATATTATTACATAAAAGTGGAAATGATTCAATTATTACATAAAGTCAAAATGGACAAATATTCAAAATTACGACAGTGTATACTATTACATAAAAGTGTAAATTATTAAATTATTACATAAAATCATTATTGGCAAAAATTCAAAATTACGACAGTGTATACTATTACATAAAAGTGGAAATGATTCAATTATTACATAAAATCATTATTGGCAAAAATTCAAAATTACGACAGTGTATACTATTACATAAAAGTGGAAATGATTCAATTATTACATAAAGTGATTTTTGACAAAAATTCAAAATTACGACAGTGTATGCTATTACATAAAAGTGGAAATGATTCAATTAATACATAAAGTAAAAATGGACAAAAGTTCAAAATTACGACAGTGTATACAATTACATAAAAGTGGAAATTATTCAATTATTACATAAAGTCAAAATGGACAAAAATTCAAAATTACGACAGTGTATATTATTACATAAAAGTGGAAATGATTCAATTATTACATAAAGTCAAAATGGACAAATATTCAAAATTACGACAGTGTATACTATTACATAAAAGTGGAAATTATTCAATTATTACATAAAGTCAAAATGGACAAAAATTCAAAATTACGACAGTGTATATTATTACATAAAAGTGGAAATGATTCAATTATTACATAAAGTCAAAATGGACAAAAATTCTAAATTACGACAGTGTATACTATTACATAAAAGTGGAAATGATTCAATTATTACATAAAGTCAAAATGGACAAAAATTCAAAATTACGACAGTGTATACTATTACATAAAAGTGGAAATGATTCAATTATTACATAAAGTCAAAATGGACAAATATTCAAAATTACGACAGTGTATACTATTACATAAAAGTGGAAATGATTCAATTATTACATAAAGTCAAAATGGACAAATATTCAAAATTACGACAGTGTATACTATTACATAAAAGTGGAAATGATTCAATTATTACATAAAGTCAAAATGGACAAATATTCAAAATTACGACAGTGTATACTATTACATAAAAGTGGAAATGATTCAATTATTACATAAAGTCAAAATGGACAAATATTCAAAATTACGACAGTGTATACTATTACATAAAAGTGGAAATGATTCAATTATTACATAAAGTCAAAATGGACAAATATTCAAAATTACGACAGTGTATACTATTACATAAAAGTGTAAATTATTAAATTATTACATAAAATCATTATTGGCAAAAATTCAAAATTACGACAGTGTATACTATTACATAAAAGTGGAAATGATTCAATTATTACATAAAATCATTATTGGCAAAAATTCAAAATTACGACAGTGTATACTATTACATAAAAGTGGAAATGATTCAATTATTACATAAAGTAAAAATGGACAAAAGTTCAAAATTACGACAGTGTATACAATTACATAAAAGTGGAAATTATTCAATTATTACATAAAGTCAAAATGGACAAAAATTCTAAATTATGACAGTGTATACTATTACATAAAAGTGGAAATGATTCAATTATTACATAAAGTCAAAATGGACAAAAATTCTAAATTACGACAGTGTATATTATTACATAAAAGTGGAAATGATTCAATTATTACATAAAGTCAAAATGGACAAATATTCAAAATTACGACAGTGTATACTATTACATAAAAGTGTAAATTATTAAATTATTACATAAAATCATTATTGGCAAAAATTCAAAATTACGACAGTGTATACTATTACATAAAAGTGGAAATGATTCAATTATTACATAAAATCATTATTGGCAAAAATTCAAAATTACGACAGTGTATACTATTACATAAAAGTGGAAATGATTCAATTATTACATAAAGTAAAAATGGACAAAAGTTCAAAATTACGACAGTGTATACTATTACATAAAAGTGTAAATGATTCAATTATTACATAAAGTCAAAATGGACAAAAGTTCAAAATTACGACAGTGTATACTATTACATAAAAGTGTAAATGATTCAATTATTACATAAAGTAAAAATGGACAAAAGTTCAAAATTACGACAGTGTATACTATTACATAAAAGTGTAAATTATTAAATTATTACATAAAATCATTATTGGCAAAAATTCAAAATTACGACAGTGTATACTATTACATAAAAGTGGAAATGATTCAATTATTACATAAAGTAAAAATGGACAAAAGTTCAAAATTACGACAGTGTATACTATTACATAAAAGTGTAAATTATTAAATTATTACATAAAATCATTATTGGCAAAAATTCAAAATTACGACAGTGTATACTATTACATAAAAGTGGAAATGATTCAATTATTACATAAAATCATTATTGGCAAAAATTCTAAATTATGACAGTGTATACTATTACATAAAAGTGGAAATGATTCAATTATTACATAAAGTAAAAATGGACAAAATTTCAAAATTACGACAGTGTATACTATTACATAAAAGTGGAAATGATTCAATTATTACATAAAATCATTATTGGCAAAAATTCTAAATTATGACAGTGTATACTATTACATAAAAGTGTAAATTATTCAATTATTACATAAAGTCAAAATGGACAAAAGTTCAAAATTACGACAGTGTATACTATTACATAAAAGTGGAAATGATTCAATTATTACATAAAATCATTATTGGCAAAAATTCTAAATTATGACAGTGTATACTATTACATAAAAGTGGAAATGATTCAATTATTACATAAAATCATTATTGGCAAAAATTCAAAATTACGACAGTGTATACTATTACATAAAAGTGGAAATGATTCAATTATTACATAAAGTCAAAATGGACAAAAGTTCAAAATTACGACAGTGTATACTATTACATAAAAGTGGAAATGATTCAATTATTACATAAAATCATTATTGGCAAAAATTCAAAATTATGACAGTGTATACTATTACATAAAAGTGGAAATGATTCAATTATTACATAAAATCATTATTGGCAAAAATTCAAAATTACGACAGTGTATACTATTACATAAAAGTGTAAATTATTCAATTATTACATAAAGTCAAAATGGACAAAAGTTCAAAATTACGACAGTGTATACTATTACATAAAAGTGGAAATTATTCAATTATTACATAAAGTAAAAATGGACAAAAGTTCAAAATTACGACAGTGTATACTATTACATAAAAGTGTAAATTATTAAATTATTACATAAAATCATTATTGGCAAAAATTCAAAATTACGACAGTGTATACTATTACATAAAAGTGTAAATTATTCAATTATTACATAAAGTCAAAATGGAAAAATGTTCAAAATTACGACAGTGTATACTATTACATAAAAGTGGAAATGATTCAATTATTACATAAAGTCAAAATGGACAAAAGTTCAAAATTACGACAGTGTATACTATTACATAAAAGTGGAAATGATTCAATTATTACATAAAGTAAAAATGGACAAAAGTTCAAAATTACGACAGTGTATACTATTACATAAAAGTGTAAATTATTAAATTATTACATAAAATCATTATTGGCAAAAATTCAAAATTACGACAGTGTATACTATTACATAAAAGTGTAAATTATTCAATTATTACATAAAGTCAAAATGGACAAAAGTTCAAAATTACGACAGTGTATACTATTACATAAAAGTGGAAATGATTCAATTATTACATAAAGTCAAAATGGACAAAAGTTCAAAATTACGACAGTGTATACTATTACATAAAAGTGGAAATGATTCAATTATTACATAAAATCATTATTGGCAAAAATTCAACATTACGACAGTGTATACTATTACATAAAAGTGGAAATTATTCAATTATTACATAAAGTCAAAATGGACAAAAATTCAAAATTACGACAGTGTATACTATTACATAAAAGTGGAAATGATTCAATTATTACATAAAGTCAAAATGGACAAAAATTCTAAATTACGACAGTGTATACTATTACATAAAAGTGGAAATGATTCAATTATTACATAAAGTCAAAATGGACAAAAATTCTAAATTACGACAGTGTATACTATTACATAAAAGTGTAAATTATTAAATTATTACATAAAATCATTATTGGCAAAAATTCAAAATTACGACAGTGTATACTATTACATAAAAGTGTAAATTATTCAATTATTACATAAAGTCAAAATGGACAAAAGTTCAAAATTACGACAGTGTATACTATTACATAAAAGTGGAAATGATTCAATTATTACATAAAGTCAAAATGGACAAAAGTTCAAAATTACGACAGTGTATACTATTACATAAAAGTGGAAATGATTCAATTATTACATAAAATCATTATTGGCAAAAATTCAACATTACGACAGTGTATACTATTACATAAAAGTGGAAATTATTCAATTATTACATAAAGTCAAAATGGACAAAAATTCAAAATTACGACAGTGTATACTATTACATAAAAGTGGAAATGATTCAATTATTACATAAAGTCAAAATGGACAAAAATTCTAAATTACGACAGTGTATACTATTACATAAAAGTGGAAATGATTCAATTATTACATAAAGTCAAAATGGACAAAAATTCTAAATTACGACAGTGTATACTATTACATAAAAGTGGAAATTATTCAATTATTACATAAAGTCAAAATGGACAAAAATTAAAAATTATGACAGTGTATACTATTACATAAAAGTGGAAATGATTCAATTATTACATAAAGTCAAAATGGACAAAAATTCCAAATTACGACAGTGTATACTATTACATAAAAGTGGAAATGATTCAATTATTACATAAAGTCAAAATGGACAAAAGTTCAAAATTACGACAGTGTATACTATTACATAAAAGTGGAAATGATTCAATTATTACATAAAGTCAAAATGGACAAAAGTTCAAAATTACGACAGTGTATACTATTACATAAAAGTGGAAATGATTCAATTATTACATAAAATCATTATTGGCAAAAATTCAAAATTATGACAGTGTATACTATTACATAAAAGTGGAAATGATTCAATTATTACATAAAGTAAAAATGGACAAAAGTTCAAAATTACGACAGTGTATACTATTACAAAAAAGTGGAAATTATTCAATTATTACATAAAATCATTATTGGCAAAAACTCAAAATTACGACAGTGTATATTATTACATAAAAGTGGAAATGATTCAATTATTACATAAAATCATTATTGGCAAAAACTCAAAATTACGACAGTGTATACTATTACATTAAAGTGGAAATGATTAAATAATTACATAAAGTCAAAATGGACAAAAGTTCAAAATTACGCCAGTGTATACTATTACAAAAAAGTGGAAATTATTCAATTATTACATAAAGTCAAAATGGACAAAAGTTCAAAATTACGACAGTGTATACTATTACATAAAAGTGGAAATTATTCAATTATTACATAAAGTCAAAATGGACAAAAATTCTAAATTACGACAGTGTATACTATTACATAAAAGTGGAAATGTTTAAATTATTACATAAAATCATTATTGGCAAAAATTCAAAATTACGACAGTGTACACTATTACATAAAAGTGGAAATTATTCAATTATTACATAAAATCATTATTGGCAAAAACTCAAAATTACGACAGTGTATATTATTACATAAAAGTGGAAATGATTAAATTATTACATAAAATCATTATTGGCAAAAATTCAAAATTACGACAGTGTACACTATTACATAAAAGTGGAAATGATTCAATTATTACATAAAGTAAAAATGGACAAAAGTTCAAAATTACGACAGTGTATACTATTACATAAAAGTGGAAATGATTCAATTATTACATAAAATCATTATTGGCAAAAATTCAAAATTACGACAGTGTACACTATTACATAAAAGTGGAAATTATTCAATTATTACATAAAATCATTATTGGCAAAAACTCAAAATTACGACAGTGTATACTATTACATAAAAGTGGAAATGATTCAATTATTACATAAAATCATTATTGGCAAAAATTCAAAATTACGACAGTGTACACTATTACATAAAAGTGGAAATTATTCAATTATTACATAAAATCATTATTGGCAAAAACTCAAAATTACGACAGTGTATACTATTACATAAAAGTGGAAATGATTCAATTATTACATAAAATCATTATTGGCAAAAATTCAAAATTACGACAGTGTACACTATTACATAAAAGTGGAAATTATTCAATTATTACATAAAATCATTATTGGCAAAAACTCAAAATTATGACAGTGTATACTATTACATAAAAGTGGAAATTATTCAATTATTACATAAAATCATTATTGGCAAAAACTCAAAATTACGACAGTGTACACTATTACATAAAAGTGGAAATTATTCAATTATTACATAAAATCATTATTGGCAAAAACTCAAAATTACGACAGTGTATACTATTACATAAAAGTGGAAATGATTCAATTATTACATAAAATCATTATTGGCAAAAATTCAAAATTACGACAGTGTACACTATTACAAAAAAGTGGAAATTATTCAATTATTACATAAAATCATTATTGGCAAAAACTCAAAATTACGACAGTGTATACTATTACATAAAAGTGGAAATGATTCAATTATTACATAAAATCATTATTGGCAAAAATTCAAAATTACGACAGTGTACACTATTACATAAAAGTGGAAATTATTCAATTATTACATAAAATCATTATTGGCAAAAACTCAAAATTATGACAGTGTATACTATTACATAAAAGTGGAAATTATTCAATTATTACATAAAATCATTATTGGCAAAAACTCAAAATTACGACAGTGTACACTATTACATAAAAGTGGAAATTATTCAATTATTACATAAAATCATTATTGGCAAAAACTCAAAATTACGACAGTGTATACTATTACATAAAAATGTAAATGATTCAATTATTACATAAAGTCAAAATGGACAAAAATTCTAAATTACGACAGTGTATACTATTACATAAAAGTGGAAATGATTCAATTATTACATAAAGTCAAAATGGACAAAAATTCAAAATTACGACAGTGTATATTATTACATAAAAGTGGAAATGATTCAATTATTACATAAAGTCAAAATGGACAAATATTCAAAATTACGACAGTGTATACTATTACATAAAAGTGTAAATTATTAAATTATTACATAAAATCATTATTGGCAAAAATTCAAAATTACGACAGTGTATACTATTACATAAAAGTGGAAATGATTCAATTATTACATAAAATCATTATTGGCAAAAATTCAAAATTACGACAGTGTATACTATTACATAAAAGTGGAAATGATTCAATTATTACATAAAGTAAAAATGGACAAAAGTTCAAAATTACGACAGTGTATACAATTACATAAAAGTGGAAATTATTCAATTATTACATAAAGTCAAAATGGACAAAAATTCAAAATTACGACAGTGTATATTATTACATAAAAGTGGAAATGATTCAATTATTACATAAAGTCAAAATGGACAAAAATTCTAAATTACGACAGTGTATACTATTAAATAAAAGTGGAAATGATTCAATTATTACATAAAGTCAAAATGGACAAAAATTCAAAATTACGACAGTGTATACTATTACATAAAAGTGGAAATGATTAAATTATTACATAAAGTCAAAATGGACAAAAGTTCAAAATTACGACAGTGTATACTATTACATAAAAGTGGAAATGATTCAATTATTACATAAAGTCAAAATGGACAAATATTCAAAATTACGACAGTGTATACTATTACATAAAAGTGTAAATTATTAAATTATTACATAAAATCATTATTGGCAAAAATTCAAAATTACGACAGTGTATACTATTACATAAAAGTGGAAATGATTCAATTATTACATAAAATCATTATTGGCAAAAATTCAAAATTACGACAGTGTATACTATTACATAAAAGTGGAAATGATTCAATTATTACATAAAGTCAAAATGGACAAAAATTCTATATTACGACAGTGTATATTATTACATAAAAGTGGAAATGATTCAATTATTACATAAAGTCAAAATGGACAAATATTCAAAATTACGACAGTGTATACTATTACATAAAAGTGTAAATTATTAAATTATTACATAAAATCATTATTGGCAAAAATTCAAAATTACGACAGTGTATACTATTACATAAAAGTGGAAATGATTCAATTATTACATAAAATCATTATTGGCAAAAATTCAAAATTACGACAGTGTATACTATTACATAAAAGTGGAAATGATTCAATTATTACATAAAGTAAAAATGGACAAAAGTTCAAAATTACGACAGTGTATACTATTACATAAAAGTGTAAATGATTCAATTATTACATAAAGTCAAAATGGACAAAAGTTCAAAATTACGACAGTGTATACTATTACATAAAAGTGGAAATGATTCAATTATTACATAAAGTAAAAATGGACAAAAGTTCAAAATTACGACAGTGTATACTATTACATAAAAGTGTAAATTATTAAATTATTACATAAAATCATTATTGGCAAAAATTCAAAATTACGACAGTGTATACTATTACATAAAAGTGGAAATGATTCAATTATTACATAAAATCATTATTGGCAAAAATTCTAAATTATGACAGTGTATACTATTACATAAAAGTGGAAATGATTCAATTATTACATAAAGTAAAAATGGACAAAAGTTCAAAATTACGACAGTGTATACTATTACATAAAAGTGGAAATGATTCAATTATTACATAAAATCATTATTGGCAAAAATTCAACATTAGGACAGTGTATACTATTACATAAAAGTGTAAATTATTCAATTATTACATAAAGTCAAAATGGACAAAAGTTCAAAATTACGACAGTGTATACTATTACATAAAAGTGGAAATGATTCAATTATTACATAAAATCATTATTGGCAAAAATTCAAAATTACGACAGTGTATACTATTACATAAAAGTGTAAATTATTCAATTATTACATAAAGTCAAAATGGACAAAAGTTCAAAATTACGACAGTGTATACTATTACATAAAAGTGGAAATGATTCAATTATTACATAAAGTCAAAATGGACAAAAGTTCAAAATTACGACAGTGTATACTATTACATAAAAGTGTAAATGATTCAATTATTACATAAAGTAAAAATGGACAAAAGTTCAAAATTACGACAGTGTATACTATTACATAAAAGTGTAAATTATTAAATTATTACATAAAATCATTATTGGCAAAAATTCAAAATTACGACAGTGTATACTATTACATAAAAGTGTAAATTATTCAATTATTACATAAAGTCAAAATGGACAAAAGTTCAAAATTACGACAGTGTATACTATTACATAAAAGTGGAAATGATTCAATTATTACATAAAGTCAAAATGGACAAAAGTTCAAAATTACGACAGTGTATACTATTACATAAAAGTGGAAATGATTCAATTATTACATAAAATCATTATTGGCAAAAATTCAACATTACGACAGTGTATACTATTACATAAAAGTGGAAATTATTCAATTATTACATAAAGTCAAAATGGACAAAAATTCAAAATTACGACAGTGTATATTATTACATAAAAGTGGAAATGATTCAATTATTACATAAAGTCAAAATGGACAAAAATTCTAAATTACGACAGTGTATACTATTAAATAAAAGTGGAAATGATTCAATTATTACATAAAGTCAAAATGGACAAAAATTCAAAATTACGACAGTGTATATTATTACATAAAAGTGGAAATGATTCAATTATTACATAAAGTCAAAATGGACAAATATTCAAAATTACGACAGTGTATACTATTACATAAAAGTGTAAATTATTAAATTATTACATAAAATCATTATTGGCAAAAATTCAAAATTACGACAGTGTATACTATTACATAAAAGTGGAAATGATTCAATTATTACATAAAATCATTATTGGCAAAAATTCAAAATTACGACAGTGTATACTATTACATAAAAGTGGAAATGATTAAATTATTACATAAAGTAAAAATTGACAAAAGTTCAAAATTACGACAGTGTATACAATTACATAAAAGTGGAAATTATTCAATTATTACATAAAGTCAAAATGGACAAAAATTCTAAATTATGACAGTGTATACTATTACATAAAAGTGGAAATGATTCAATTATTACATAAAGTCAAAATGGACAAAAATTCTATATTACGACAGTGTATATTATTACATAAAAGTGGAAATGATTCAATTATTACATAAAGTCAAAATGGACAAATATTCAAAATTACGACAGTGTATACTATTACATAAAAGTGTAAATTATTAAATTATTACATAAAATCATTATTGGCAAAAATTCAAAATTACGACAGTGTATACTATTACATAAAAGTGGAAATGATTCAATTATTACATAAAATCATTATTGGCAAAAATTCAAAATTACGACAGTGTATACTATTACATAAAAGTGGAAATGATTCAATTATTACATAAAGTAAAAATGGACAAAAGTTCAAAATTACGACAGTGTATACTATTACATAAAAGTGTAAATGATTCAATTATTACATAAAGTCAAAATGGACAAAAGTTCAAAATTACGACAGTGTATACTATTACATAAAAGTGGAAATGATTCAATTATTACATAAAGTAAAAATGGACAAAAGTTCAAAATTACGACAGTGTATACTATTACATAAAAGTGTAAATTATTAAATTATTACATAAAATCATTATTGGCAAAAATTCAAAATTACGACAGTGTATACTATTACATAAAAGTGGAAATGATTCAATTATTACATAAAGTGATTTTTGACAAAAATTCAAAATTACGACAGTGTATGCTATTACATAAAAGTGGAAATGATTCAATTATTACATAAAGTAAAAATGGACAAAAGTTCAAAATTACGACAGTGTATACAATTACATAAAAGTGGAAATTATTCAATTATTACATAAAGTCAAAATGGACAAAAATTCAAAATTACGACAGTGTATATTATTACATAAAAGTGGAAATGATTCAATTATTACATAAAGTCAAAATGGACAAAAGTTCAAAATTACGACAGTGTATACTATTACATAAAAGTGGAAATGATTCAATTATTACATAAAATCATTATTGGCAAAAATTCAACATTACGACAGTGTATACTATTACATAAAAGTGGAAATTATTCAATTATTACATAAAGTCAAAATGGACAAAAATTCAAAATTACGACAGTGTATATTATTACATAAAAGTGGAAATGATTCAATTATTACATAAAGTCAAAATGGACAAAAATTCTAAATTACGACAGTGTATACTATTAAATAAAAGTGGAAATGATTCAATTATTACATAAAGTCAAAATGGACAAAAATTCAAAATTACGACAGTGTATATTATTACATAAAAGTGGAAATGATTCAATTATTACATAAAGTCAAAATGGACAAATATTCAAAATTACGACAGTGTATACTATTACATAAAAGTGTAAATTATTAAATTATTACATAAAATCATTATTGGCAAAAATTCAAAATTACGACAGTGTATACTATTACATAAAAGTGGAAATGATTCAATTATTACATAAAATCATTATTGGCAAAAATTCAAAATTACGACAGTGTATACTATTACATAAAAGTGGAAATGATTAAATTATTACATAAAGTAAAAATTGACAAAAGTTCAAAATTACGACAGTGTATACAATTACATAAAAGTGGAAATTATTCAATTATTACATAAAGTCAAAATGGACAAAAATTCTAAATTATGACAGTGTATACTATTACATAAAAGTGGAAATGATTCAATTATTACATAAAGTCAAAATGGACAAAAATTCTATATTACGACAGTGTATATTATTACATAAAAGTGGAAATGATTCAATTATTACATAAAGTCAAAATGGACAAATATTCAAAATTACGACAGTGTATACTATTACATAAAAGTGTAAATTATTAAATTATTACATAAAATCATTATTGGCAAAAATTCAAAATTACGACAGTGTATACTATTACATAAAAGTGGAAATGATTCAATTATTACATAAAATCATTATTGGCAAAAATTCAAAATTACGACAGTGTATACTATTACATAAAAGTGGAAATGATTCAATTATTACATAAAGTAAAAATGGACAAAAGTTCAAAATTACGACAGTGTATACTATTACATAAAAGTGTAAATGATTCAATTATTACATAAAGTCAAAATGGACAAAAGTTCAAAATTACGACAGTGTATACTATTACATAAAAGTGGAAATGATTCAATTATTACATAAAGTAAAAATGGACAAAAGTTCAAAATTACGACAGTGTATACTATTACATAAAAGTGTAAATTATTAAATTATTACATAAAATCATTATTGGCAAAAATTCAAAATTACGACAGTGTATACTATTACATAAAAGTGGAAATGATTCAATTATTACATAAAGTGATTTTTGACAAAAATTCAAAATTACGACAGTGTATGCTATTACATAAAAGTGGAAATGATTCAATTATTACATAAAGTAAAAATGGACAAAAGTTCAAAATTACGACAGTGTATACAATTACATAAAAGTGGAAATTATTCAATTATTACATAAAGTCAAAATGGCCAAAAATTCAAAATTACGACAGTGTATATTATTACATAAAAGTGGAAATGATTCAATTATTACATAAAGTCAAAATGGACAAATATTCAAAATTACGACAGTGTATACTATTACATAAAAGTGGAAATTATTCAATTATTACATAAAGTCAAAATGGACAAAAATTCAAAATTACGACAGTGTATATTATTACATAAAAGTGGAAATGAATCAATTATTACATAAAGTCAAAATGGACAAAAATTCTAAATTACGACAGTGTATACTATTACATAAAAGTGGAAATGATTCAATTATTACATAAAGTCAAAATGGACAAAAATTCAAAATTACGACAGTGTATACTATTACATAAAAGTGGAAATGATTCAATTATTACATAAAGTCAAAATGGACAAATATTCAAAATTACGACAGTGTATACTATTACATAAAAGTGGAAATGATTCAATTATTACATAAAGTCAAAATGGACAAATATTCAAAATTACGACAGTGTATACTATTACATAAAAGTGGAAATGATTCAATTATTACATAAAGTCAAAATGGACAAATATTCAAAATTACGACAGTGTATACTATTACATAAAAGTGGAAATTATTAAATTATTACATAAAATCATTATTGGCAAAAATTCAAAATTACGACAGTGTATACTATTACATAAAAGTGGAAATGATTCAATTATTACATAAAATCATTATTGGCAAAAATTCAAAATTACGACAGTGTATACTATTACATAAAAGTGGAAATGATTCAATTATTACATAAAGTAAAAATGGACAAAAGTTCAAAATTACGACAGTGTATACAATTACATAAAAGTGGAAATTATTCAATTATTACATAAAGTCAAAATGGACAAAAATTCTAAATTATGACAGTGTATACTATTACATAAAAGTGGAAATGATTCAATTATTACATAAAGTCAAAATGGACAAAAATTCTAAATTACGACAGTGTATATTATTACATAAAAGTGGAAATGATTCAATTATTACATAAAGTCAAAATGGACAAATATTCAAAATTACGACAGTGTATACTATTACATAAAAGTGTAAATTATTAAATTATTACATAAAATCATTATTGGCAAAAATTCAAAATTACGACAGTGTATACTATTACATAAAAGTGGAAATGATTCAATTATTACATAAAATCATTATTGGCAAAAATTCAAAATTACGACAGTGTATACTATTACATAAAAGTGGAAATGATTCAATTATTACATAAAGTAAAAATGGACAAAAGTTCAAAATTACGACAGTGTATACTATTACATAAAAGTGTAAATGATTCAATTATTACATAAAGTCAAAATGGACAAAAGTTCAAAATTACGACAGTGTATACTATTACATAAAAGTGTAAATGATTCAATTATTACATAAAGTAAAAATGGACAAAAGTTCAAAATTACGACAGTGTATACTATTACATAAAAGTGTAAATTATTAAATTATTACATAAAATCATTATTGGCAAAAATTCAAAATTACGACAGTGTATACTATTACATAAAAGTGGAAATGATTCAATTATTACATAAAGTAAAAATGGACAAAAGTTCAAAATTACGACAGTGTATACTATTACATGAAAGTGTAAATTATTAAATTATTACATAAAATCATTATTGGCAAAAATTCAAAATTACGACAGTGTATACTATTACATAAAAGTGGAAATGATTCAATTATTACATAAAGTGATTTTTGACAAAAATTCAAAATTACGACAGTGTATGCTATTACATAAAAGTGGAAATGATTCAATTATTACATAAAGTAAAAATGGACAAAAGTTCAAAATTACGACAGTGTATACAATTACATAAAAGTGGAAATTATTCAATTATTACATAAAGTCAAAATGGACAAAAATTCAAAATTACGACAGTGTATATTATTACATAAAAGTGGAAATGATTCAATTATTACATAAAGTCAAAATGGACAAATATTCAAAATTACGACAGTGTATACTATTACATAAAAGTGGAAATTATTCAATTATTACATAAAGTCAAAATGGACAAAAATTCAAAATTACGACAGTGTATATTATTACATAAAAGTGGAAATGATTCAATTATTACATAAAGTCAAAATGGACAAAAATTCTAAATTACGACAGTGTATACTATTACATAAAAGTGGAAATGATTCAATTATTACATAAAGTCAAAATGGACAAAAATTCAAAATTACGACAGTGTATACTATTACATAAAAGTGGAAATGATTCAATTATTACATAAAGTCAAAATGGACAAATATTCAAAATTACGACAGTGTATACTATTACATAAAAGTGGAAATGATTCAATTATTACATAAAGTCAAAATGGACAAATATTCAAAATTACGACAGTGTATACTATTACATAAAAGTGGAAATGATTCAATTATTACATAAAGTCAAAATGGACAAATATTCAAAATTACGACAGTGTATACTATTACATAAAAGTGTAAATTATTAAATTATTACATAAAATCATTATTGGCAAAAATTCAAAATTACGACAGTGTATACTATTACATAAAAGTGGAAATGATTCAATTATTACATAAAATCATTATTGGCAAAAATTCAAAATTACGACAGTGTATACTATTACATAAAAGTGGAAATGATTCAATTATTACATAAAGTAAAAATGGACAAAAGTTCAAAATTACGACAGTGTATACAATTACATAAAAGTGGAAATTATTCAATTATTACATAAAGTCAAAATGGACAAAAATTCTAAATTATGACAGTGTATACTATTACATAAAAGTGGAAATGATTCAATTATTACATAAAGTCAAAATGGACAAAAATTCTAAATTACGACAGTGTATATTATTACATAAAAGTGGAAATGATTCAATTATTACATAAAGTCAAAATGGACAAATATTCAAAATTACGACAGTGTATACTATTACATAAAAGTGTAAATTATTAAATTATTACATAAAATCATTATTGGCAAAAATTCAAAATTACGACAGTGTATACTATTACATAAAAGTGGAAATGATTCAATTATTACATAAAATCATTATTGGCAAAAATTCTAAATTACGACAGTGTATACTATTACATAAAAGTGGAAATGATTCAATTATTACATAAAGTAAAAATGGACAAAAGTTCAAAATTACGACAGTGTATACTATTACATAAAAGTGTAAATGATTCAATTATTACATAAAGTCAAAATGGACAAAAGTTCAAAATTACGACAGTGTATACTATTACATAAAAGTGTAAATGATTCAATTATTACATAAAGTAAAAATGGACAAAAGTTCAAAATTACGACAGTGTATACAATTACATAAAAGTGGAAATTATTCAATTATTACATAAAGTCAAAATGGACAAAAATTCAAAATTACGACAGTGTATATTATTACATAAAAGTGGAAATGATTCAATTATTACATAAAGTCAAAATGGACAAATATTCAAAATTACGACAGTGTATACTATTACATAAAAGTGGAAATTATTCAATTATTACATAAAGTCAAAATGGACAAAAATTCAAAATTACGACAGTGTATATTATTACATAAAAGTGGAAATGATTCAATTATTACATAAAGTCAAAATGGACAAAAATTCTAAATTACGACAGTGTATACTATTACATAAAAGTGGAAATGATTCAATTATTACATAAAGTCAAAATGGACAAAAATTCAAAATTACGACAGTGTATACTATTACATAAAAGTGGAAATGATTCAATTATTACATAAAGTCAAAATGGACAAATATTCAAAATTACGACAGTGTATACTATTACATAAAAGTGGAAATGATTCAATTATTACATAAAGTCAAAATGGACAAATATTCAAAATTACGACAGTGTATACTATTACATAAAAGTGGAAATGATTCAATTATTACATAAAGTCAAAATGGACAAATATTCAAAATTACGACAGTGTATACTATTACATAAAAGTGGAAATGATTCAATTATTACATAAAGTCAAAATGGACAAATATTCAAAATTACGACAGTGTATACTATTACATAAAAGTGGAAATGATTCAATTATTACATAAAGTCAAAATGGACAAATATTCAAAATTACGACAGTGTATACTATTACATAAAAGTGTAAATTATTAAATTATTACATAAAATCATTATTGGCAAAAATTCAAAATTACGACAGTGTATACTATTACATAAAAGTGGAAATGATTCAATTATTACATAAAATCATTATTGGCAAAAATTCAAAATTACGACAGTGTATACTATTACATAAAAGTGGAAATGATTCAATTATTACATAAAGTAAAAATGGACAAAAGTTCAAAATTACGACAGTGTATACAATTACATAAAAGTGGAAATTATTCAATTATTACATAAAGTCAAAATGGACAAAAATTCTAAATTATGACAGTGTATACTATTACATAAAAGTGGAAATGATTCAATTATTACATAAAGTCAAAATGGACAAAAATTCTAAATTACGACAGTGTATATTATTACATAAAAGTGGAAATGATTCAATTATTACATAAAGTCAAAATGGACAAATATTCAAAATTACGACAGTGTATACTATTACATAAAAGTGTAAATTATTAAATTATTACATAAAATCATTATTGGCAAAAATTCAAAATTACGACAGTGTATACTATTACATAAAAGTGGAAATGATTCAATTATTACATAAAATCATTATTGGCAAAAATTCAAAATTACGACAGTGTATACTATTACATAAAAGTGGAAATGATTCAATTATTACATAAAGTAAAAATGGACAAAAGTTCAAAATTACGACAGTGTATACTATTACATAAAAGTGTAAATGATTCAATTATTACATAAAGTCAAAATGGACAAAAGTTCAAAATTACGACAGTGTATACTATTACATAAAAGTGTAAATGATTCAATTATTACATAAAGTAAAAATGGACAAAAGTTCAAAATTACGACAGTGTATACTATTACATAAAAGTGTAAATTATTAAATTATTACATAAAATCATTATTGGCAAAAATTCAAAATTACGACAGTGTATACTATTACATAAAAGTGGAAATGATTCAATTATTACATAAAGTAAAAATGGACAAAAGTTCAAAATTACGACAGTGTATACTATTACATAAAAGTGTAAATTATTAAATTATTACATAAAATCATTATTGGCAAAAATTCAAAATTACGACAGTGTATACTATTACATAAAAGTGGAAATGATTCAATTATTACATAAAATCATTATTGGCAAAAATTCTAAATTATGACAGTGTATACTATTACATAAAAGTGGAAATGATTCAATTATTACATAAAGTAAAAATGGACAAAATTTCAAAATTACGACAGTGTATACTATTACATAAAAGTGGAAATGATTCAATTATTACATAAAATCATTATTGGCAAAAATTCTAAATTATGACAGTGTATACTATTACATAAAAGTGTAAATTATTCAATTATTACATAAAGTCAAAATGGACAAAAGTTCAAAATTACGACAGTGTATACTATTACATAAAAGTGGAAATGATTCAATTATTACATAAAATCATTATTGGCAAAAATTCTAAATTATGACAGTGTATACTATTACATAAAAGTGGAAATGATTCAATTATTACATAAAATCATTATTGGCAAAAATTCAAAATTACGACAGTGTATACTATTACATAAAAGTGGAAATGATTCAATTATTACATAAAGTCAAAATGGACAAAAGTTCAAAATTACGACAGTGTATACTATTACATAAAAGTGGAAATGATTCAATTATTACATAAAATCATTATTGGCAAAAATTCAAAATTATGACAGTGTATACTATTACATAAAAGTGGAAATGATTCAATTATTACATAAAATCATTATTGGCAAAAATTCAAAATTACGACAGTGTATACTATTACATAAAAGTGTAAATTATTCAATTATTACATAAAGTCAAAATGGACAAAAGTTCAAAATTACGACAGTGTATACTATTACATAAAAGTGGAAATTATTCAATTATTACATAAAGTAAAAATGGACAAAAGTTCAAAATTACGACAGTGTATACTATTACATAAAAGTGTAAATTATTAAATTATTACATAAAATCATTATTGGCAAAAATTCAAAATTACGACAGTGTATACTATTACATAAAAGTGTAAATTATTCAATTATTACATAAAGTCAAAATGGAAAAATGTTCAAAATTACGACAGTGTATACTATTACATAAAAGTGGAAATGATTCAATTATTACATAAAGTCAAAATGGACAAAAGTTCAAAATTACGACAGTGTATACTATTACATAAAAGTGGAAATGATTCAATTATTACATAAAGTAAAAATGGACAAAAGTTCAAAATTACGACAGTGTATACTATTACATAAAAGTGTAAATTATTAAATTATTACATAAAATCATTATTGGCAAAAATTCAAAATTACGACAGTGTATACTATTACATAAAAGTGTAAATTATTCAATTATTACATAAAGTCAAAATGGACAAAAGTTCAAAATTACGACAGTGTATACTATTACATAAAAGTGGAAATGATTCAATTATTACATAAAGTCAAAATGGACAAAAGTTCAAAATTACGACAGTGTATACTATTACATAAAAGTGGAAATGATTCAATTATTACATAAAATCATTATTGGCAAAAATTCAACATTACGACAGTGTATACTATTACATAAAAGTGGAAATTATTCAATTATTACATAAAGTCAAAATGGACAAAAATTCAAAATTACGACAGTGTATACTATTACATAAAAGTGGAAATGATTCAATTATTACATAAAGTCAAAATGGACAAAAATTCTAAATTACGACAGTGTATACTATTACATAAAAGTGGAAATGATTCAATTATTACATAAAGTCAAAATGGACAAAAATTCTAAATTACGACAGTGTATACTATTACATAAAAGTGTAAATTATTAAATTATTACATAAAATCATTATTGGCAAAAATTCAAAATTACGACAGTGTATACTATTACATAAAAGTGTAAATTATTCAATTATTACATAAAGTCAAAATGGACAAAAGTTCAAAATTACGACAGTGTATACTATTACATAAAAGTGGAAATGATTCAATTATTACATAAAGTCAAAATGGACAAAAGTTCAAAATTACGACAGTGTATACTATTACATAAAAGTGGAAATGATTCAATTATTACATAAAATCATTATTGGCAAAAATTCAACATTACGACAGTGTATACTATTACATAAAAGTGGAAATTATTCAATTATTACATAAAGTCAAAATGGACAAAAATTCAAAATTACGACAGTGTATACTATTACATAAAAGTGGAAATGATTCAATTATTACATAAAGTCAAAATGGACAAAAATTCTAAATTACGACAGTGTATACTATTACATAAAAGTGGAAATGATTCAATTATTACATAAAGTCAAAATGGACAAAAATTCTAAATTACGACAGTGTATACTATTACATAAAAGTGGAAATTATTCAATTATTACATAAAGTCAAAATGGACAAAAATTAAAAATTATGACAGTGTATACTATTACATAAAAGTGGAAATGATTCAATTATTACATAAAGTCAAAATGGACAAAAATTCCAAATTACGACAGTGTATACTATTACATAAAAGTGGAAATGATTCAATTATTACATAAAGTCAAAATGGACAAAAGTTCAAAATTACGACAGTGTATACTATTACATAAAAGTGGAAATGATTCAATTATTACATAAAGTCAAAATGGACAAAAGTTCAAAATTACGACAGTGTATACTATTACATAAAAGTGGAAATGATTCAATTATTACATAAAATCATTATTGGCAAAAATTCAAAATTATGACAGTGTATACTATTACATAAAAGTGGAAATGATTCAATTATTACATAAAGTAAAAATGGACAAAAGTTCAAAATTACGACAGTGTATACTATTACAAAAAAGTGGAAATTATTCAATTATTACATAAAATCATTATTGGCAAAAACTCAAAATTACGACAGTGTATATTATTACATAAAAGTGGAAATGATTCAATTATTACATAAAATCATTATTGGCAAAAACTCAAAATTACGACAGTGTATACTATTACATTAAAGTGGAAATGATTAAATAATTACATAAAGTCAAAATGGACAAAAGTTCAAAATTACGCCAGTGTATACTATTACAAAAAAGTGGAAATTATTCAATTATTACATAAAGTCAAAATGGACAAAAGTTCAAAATTACGACAGTGTATACTATTACATAAAAGTGGAAATTATTCAATTATTACATAAAGTCAAAATGGACAAAAATTCTAAATTACGACAGTGTATACTATTACATAAAAGTGGAAATGTTTAAATTATTACATAAAATCATTATTGGCAAAAATTCAAAATTACGACAGTGTACACTATTACATAAAAGTGGAAATTATTCAATTATTACATAAAATCATTATTGGCAAAAACTCAAAATTACGACAGTGTATATTATTACATAAAAGTGGAAATGATTAAATTATTACATAAAATCATTATTGGCAAAAATTCAAAATTACGACAGTGTACACTATTACATAAAAGTGGAAATGATTCAATTATTACATAAAGTAAAAATGGACAAAAGTTCAAAATTACGACAGTGTATACTATTACATAAAAGTGGAAATGATTCAATTATTACATAAAATCATTATTGGCAAAAATTCAAAATTACGACAGTGTACACTATTACATAAAAGTGGAAATTATTCAATTATTACATAAAATCATTATTGGCAAAAACTCAAAATTACGACAGTGTATACTATTACATAAAAGTGGAAATGATTCAATTATTACATAAAATCATTATTGGCAAAAATTCAAAATTACGACAGTGTACACTATTACATAAAAGTGGAAATTATTCAATTATTACATAAAATCATTATTGGCAAAAACTCAAAATTACGACAGTGTATACTATTACATAAAAGTGGAAATGATTCAATTATTACATAAAATCATTATTGGCAAAAATTCAAAATTACGACAGTGTACACTATTACATAAAAGTGGAAATTATTCAATTATTACATAAAATCATTATTGGCAAAAACTCAAAATTATGACAGTGTATACTATTACATAAAAGTGGAAATTATTCAATTATTACATAAAATCATTATTGGCAAAAACTCAAAATTACGACAGTGTACACTATTACATAAAAGTGGAAATTATTCAATTATTACATAAAATCATTATTGGCAAAAACTCAAAATTACGACAGTGTATACTATTACATAAAAGTGGAAATGATTCAATTATTACATAAAATCATTATTGGCAAAAATTCAAAATTACGACAGTGTACACTATTACAAAAAAGTGGAAATTATTCAATTATTACATAAAATCATTATTGGCAAAAACTCAAAATTACGACAGTGTATACTATTACATAAAAGTGGAAATGATTCAATTATTACATAAAATCATTATTGGCAAAAATTCAAAATTACGACAGTGTACACTATTACATAAAAGTGGAAATTATTCAATTATTACATAAAATCATTATTGGCAAAAACTCAAAATTATGACAGTGTATACTATTACATAAAAGTGGAAATTATTCAATTATTACATAAAATCATTATTGGCAAAAACTCAAAATTACGACAGTGTACACTATTACATAAAAGTGGAAATTATTCAATTATTACATAAAATCATTATTGGCAAAAACTCAAAATTACGACAGTGTATACTATTACATAAAAATGTAAATGATTCAATTATTACATAAAGTCAAAATGGACAAAAATTCTAAATTACGACAGTGTATACTATTACATAAAAGTGGAAATGATTCAATTATTACATAAAGTCAAAATGGACAAAAATTCAAAATTACGACAGTGTATATTATTACATAAAAGTGGAAATGATTCAATTATTACATAAAGTCAAAATGGACAAATATTCAAAATTACGACAGTGTATACTATTACATAAAAGTGTAAATTATTAAATTATTACATAAAATCATTATTGGCAAAAATTCAAAATTACGACAGTGTATACTATTACATAAAAGTGGAAATGATTCAATTATTACATAAAATCATTATTGGCAAAAATTCAAAATTACGACAGTGTATACTATTACATAAAAGTGGAAATGATTCAATTATTACATAAAGTAAAAATGGACAAAAGTTCAAAATTACGACAGTGTATACAATTACATAAAAGTGGAAATTATTCAATTATTACATAAAGTCAAAATGGACAAAAATTCAAAATTACGACAGTGTATATTATTACATAAAAGTGGAAATGATTCAATTATTACATAAAGTCAAAATGGACAAAAATTCTAAATTACGACAGTGTATACTATTAAATAAAAGTGGAAATGATTCAATTATTACATAAAGTCAAAATGGACAAAAATTCAAAATTACGACAGTGTATACTATTACATAAAAGTGGAAATGATTAAATTATTACATAAAGTCAAAATGGACAAAAGTTCAAAATTACGACAGTGTATACTATTACATAAAAGTGGAAATGATTCAATTATTACATAAAGTCAAAATGGACAAATATTCAAAATTACGACAGTGTATACTATTACATAAAAGTGTAAATTATTAAATTATTACATAAAATCATTATTGGCAAAAATTCAAAATTACGACAGTGTATACTATTACATAAAAGTGGAAATGATTCAATTATTACATAAAATCATTATTGGCAAAAATTCAAAATTACGACAGTGTATACTATTACATAAAAGTGGAAATGATTCAATTATTACATAAAGTCAAAATGGACAAAAATTCTATATTACGACAGTGTATATTATTACATAAAAGTGGAAATGATTCAATTATTACATAAAGTCAAAATGGACAAATATTCAAAATTACGACAGTGTATACTATTACATAAAAGTGTAAATTATTAAATTATTACATAAAATCATTATTGGCAAAAATTCAAAATTACGACAGTGTATACTATTACATAAAAGTGGAAATGATTCAATTATTACATAAAATCATTATTGGCAAAAATTCAAAATTACGACAGTGTATACTATTACATAAAAGTGGAAATGATTCAATTATTACATAAAGTAAAAATGGACAAAAGTTCAAAATTACGACAGTGTATACTATTACATAAAAGTGTAAATGATTCAATTATTACATAAAGTCAAAATGGACAAAAGTTCAAAATTACGACAGTGTATACTATTACATAAAAGTGGAAATGATTCAATTATTACATAAAGTAAAAATGGACAAAAGTTCAAAATTACGACAGTGTATACTATTACATAAAAGTGTAAATTATTAAATTATTACATAAAATCATTATTGGCAAAAATTCAAAATTACGACAGTGTATACTATTACATAAAAGTGGAAATGATTCAATTATTACATAAAATCATTATTGGCAAAAATTCTAAATTATGACAGTGTATACTATTACATAAAAGTGGAAATGATTCAATTATTACATAAAGTAAAAATGGACAAAAGTTCAAAATTACGACAGTGTATACTATTACATAAAAGTGGAAATGATTCAATTATTACATAAAATCATTATTGGCAAAAATTCAACATTAGGACAGTGTATACTATTACATAAAAGTGTAAATTATTCAATTATTACATAAAGTCAAAATGGACAAAAGTTCAAAATTACGACAGTGTATACTATTACATAAAAGTGGAAATGATTCAATTATTACATAAAATCATTATTGGCAAAAATTCAAAATTACGACAGTGTATACTATTACATAAAAGTGTAAATTATTCAATTATTACATAAAGTCAAAATGGACAAAAGTTCAAAATTACGACAGTGTATACTATTACATAAAAGTGGAAATGATTCAATTATTACATAAAGTCAAAATGGACAAAAGTTCAAAATTACGACAGTGTATACTATTACATAAAAGTGTAAATGATTCAATTATTACATAAAGTAAAAATGGACAAAAGTTCAAAATTACGACAGTGTATACTATTACATAAAAGTGTAAATTATTAAATTATTACATAAAATCATTATTGGCAAAAATTCAAAATTACGACAGTGTATACTATTACATAAAAGTGGAAATTATTCAATTATTACATAAAGTCAAAATGGACAAAAATTAAAAATTATGACAGTGTATACTATTACATAAAAGTGGAAATGATTCAATTATTACATAAAGTCAAAATGGACAAAAATTCCAAATTACGACAGTGTATACTATTACATAAAAGTGGAAATGATTCAATTATTACATAAAGTCAAAATGGACAAAAGTTCAAAATTACGACAGTGTATACTATTACATAAAAGTGGAAATGATTCAATTATTACATAAAGTCAAAATGGACAAAAGTTCAAAATTACGACAGTGTATACTATTACATAAAAGTGGAAATGATTCAATTATTACATAAAATCATTATTGGCAAAAATTCAAAATTATGACAGTGTATACTATTACATAAAAGTGGAAATGATTCAATTATTACATAAAGTAAAAATGGACAAAAGTTCAAAATTACGACAGTGTATACTATTACAAAAAAGTGGAAATTATTCAATTATTACATAAAATCATTATTGGCAAAAACTCAAAATTACGACAGTGTATATTATTACATAAAAGTGGAAATGATTCAATTATTACATAAAATCATTATTGGCAAAAACTCAAAATTACGACAGTGTATACTATTACATTAAAGTGGAAATGATTAAATAATTACATAAAGTCAAAATGGACAAAAGTTCAAAATTACGCCAGTGTATACTATTACAAAAAAGTGGAAATTATTCAATTATTACATAAAGTCAAAATGGACAAAAGTTCAAAATTACGACAGTGTATACTATTACATAAAAGTGGAAATTATTCAATTATTACATAAAGTCAAAATGGACAAAAATTCTAAATTACGACAGTGTATACTATTACATAAAAGTGGAAATGTTTAAATTATTACATAAAATCATTATTGGCAAAAATTCAAAATTACGACAGTGTACACTATTACATAAAAGTGGAAATTATTCAATTATTACATAAAATCATTATTGGCAAAAACTCAAAATTACGACAGTGTATATTATTACATAAAAGTGGAAATGATTAAATTATTACATAAAATCATTATTGGCAAAAATTCAAAATTACGACAGTGTACACTATTACATAAAAGTGGAAATGATTCAATTATTACATAAAGTAAAAATGGACAAAAGTTCAAAATTACGACAGTGTATACTATTACATAAAAGTGGAAATGATTCAATTATTACATAAAATCATTATTGGCAAAAATTCAAAATTACGACAGTGTACACTATTACATAAAAGTGGAAATTATTCAATTATTACATAAAATCATTATTGGCAAAAACTCAAAATTACGACAGTGTATACTATTACATAAAAGTGGAAATGATTCAATTATTACATAAAATCATTATTGGCAAAAATTCAAAATTACGACAGTGTACACTATTACATAAAAGTGGAAATTATTCAATTATTACATAAAATCATTATTGGCAAAAACTCAAAATTACGACAGTGTATACTATTACATAAAAGTGGAAATGATTCAATTATTACATAAAATCATTATTGGCAAAAATTCAAAATTACGACAGTGTACACTATTACATAAAAGTGGAAATTATTCAATTATTACATAAAATCATTATTGGCAAAAACTCAAAATTATGACAGTGTATACTATTACATAAAAGTGGAAATTATTCAATTATTACATAAAATCATTATTGGCAAAAACTCAAAATTACGACAGTGTACACTATTACATAAAAGTGGAAATTATTCAATTATTACATAAAATCATTATTGGCAAAAACTCAAAATTACGACAGTGTATACTATTACATAAAAGTGGAAATGATTCAATTATTACATAAAATCATTATTGGCAAAAATTCAAAATTACGACAGTGTACACTATTACAAAAAAGTGGAAATTATTCAATTATTACATAAAATCATTATTGGCAAAAACTCAAAATTACGACAGTGTATACTATTACATAAAAGTGGAAATGATTCAATTATTACATAAAATCATTATTGGCAAAAATTCAAAATTACGACAGTGTACACTATTACATAAAAGTGGAAATTATTCAATTATTACATAAAATCATTATTGGCAAAAACTCAAAATTATGACAGTGTATACTATTACATAAAAGTGGAAATTATTCAATTATTACATAAAATCATTATTGGCAAAAACTCAAAATTACGACAGTGTACACTATTACATAAAAGTGGAAATTATTCAATTATTACATAAAATCATTATTGGCAAAAACTCAAAATTACGACAGTGTATACTATTACATAAAAATGTAAATGATTCAATTATTACATAAAGTCAAAATGGACAAAAATTCTAAATTACGACAGTGTATACTATTACATAAAAGTGGAAATGATTCAATTATTACATAAAGTCAAAATGGACAAAAATTCAAAATTACGACAGTGTATATTATTACATAAAAGTGGAAATGATTCAATTATTACATAAAGTCAAAATGGACAAATATTCAAAATTACGACAGTGTATACTATTACATAAAAGTGTAAATTATTAAATTATTACATAAAATCATTATTGGCAAAAATTCAAAATTACGACAGTGTATACTATTACATAAAAGTGGAAATGATTCAATTATTACATAAAATCATTATTGGCAAAAATTCAAAATTACGACAGTGTATACTATTACATAAAAGTGGAAATGATTCAATTATTACATAAAGTAAAAATGGACAAAAGTTCAAAATTACGACAGTGTATACAATTACATAAAAGTGGAAATTATTCAATTATTACATAAAGTCAAAATGGACAAAAATTCAAAATTACGACAGTGTATATTATTACATAAAAGTGGAAATGATTCAATTATTACATAAAGTCAAAATGGACAAAAATTCTAAATTACGACAGTGTATACTATTAAATAAAAGTGGAAATGATTCAATTATTACATAAAGTCAAAATGGACAAAAATTCAAAATTACGACAGTGTATACTATTACATAAAAGTGGAAATGATTAAATTATTACATAAAGTCAAAATGGACAAAAGTTCAAAATTACGACAGTGTATACTATTACATAAAAGTGGAAATGATTCAATTATTACATAAAGTCAAAATGGACAAATATTCAAAATTACGACAGTGTATACTATTACATAAAAGTGTAAATTATTAAATTATTACATAAAATCATTATTGGCAAAAATTCAAAATTACGACAGTGTATACTATTACATAAAAGTGGAAATGATTCAATTATTACATAAAATCATTATTGGCAAAAATTCAAAATTACGACAGTGTATACTATTACATAAAAGTGGAAATGATTCAATTATTACATAAAGTCAAAATGGACAAAAATTCTATATTACGACAGTGTATATTATTACATAAAAGTGGAAATGATTCAATTATTACATAAAGTCAAAATGGACAAATATTCAAAATTACGACAGTGTATACTATTACATAAAAGTGTAAATTATTAAATTATTACATAAAATCATTATTGGCAAAAATTCAAAATTACGACAGTGTATACTATTACATAAAAGTGGAAATGATTCAATTATTACATAAAATCATTATTGGCAAAAATTCAAAATTACGACAGTGTATACTATTACATAAAAGTGGAAATGATTCAATTATTACATAAAGTAAAAATGGACAAAAGTTCAAAATTACGACAGTGTATACTATTACATAAAAGTGTAAATGATTCAATTATTACATAAAGTCAAAATGGACAAAAGTTCAAAATTACGACAGTGTATACTATTACATAAAAGTGGAAATGATTCAATTATTACATAAAGTAAAAATGGACAAAAGTTCAAAATTACGACAGTGTATACTATTACATAAAAGTGTAAATTATTAAATTATTACATAAAATCATTATTGGCAAAAATTCAAAATTACGACAGTGTATACTATTACATAAAAGTGGAAATGATTCAATTATTACATAAAATCATTATTGGCAAAAATTCTAAATTATGACAGTGTATACTATTACATAAAAGTGGAAATGATTCAATTATTACATAAAGTAAAAATGGACAAAAGTTCAAAATTACGACAGTGTATACTATTACATAAAAGTGGAAATGATTCAATTATTACATAAAATCATTATTGGCAAAAATTCAACATTAGGACAGTGTATACTATTACATAAAAGTGTAAATTATTCAATTATTACATAAAGTCAAAATGGACAAAAGTTCAAAATTACGACAGTGTATACTATTACATAAAAGTGGAAATGATTCAATTATTACATAAAATCATTATTGGCAAAAATTCAAAATTACGACAGTGTATACTATTACATAAAAGTGTAAATTATTCAATTATTACATAAAGTCAAAATGGACAAAAGTTCAAAATTACGACAGTGTATACTATTACATAAAAGTGGAAATGATTCAATTATTACATAAAGTCAAAATGGACAAAAGTTCAAAATTACGACAGTGTATACTATTACATAAAAGTGTAAATGATTCAATTATTACATAAAGTAAAAATGGACAAAAGTTCAAAATTACGACAGTGTATACTATTACATAAAAGTGTAAATTATTAAATTATTACATAAAATCATTATTGGCAAAAATTCAAAATTACGACAGTGTATACTATTACATAAAAGTGTAAATTATTCAATTATTACATAAAGTCAAAATGGACAAAAGTTCAAAATTACGACAGTGTATACTATTACATAAAAGTGGAAATGATTCAATTATTACATAAAGTCAAAATGGACAAAAGTTCAAAATTACGACAGTGTATACTATTACATAAAAGTGGAAATGATTCAATTATTACATAAAATCATTATTGGCAAAAATTCAACATTACGACAGTGTATACTATTACATAAAAGTGGAAATTATTCAATTATTACATAAAGTCAAAATGGACAAAAATTCAAAATTACGACAGTGTATATTATTACATAAAAGTGGAAATGATTCAATTATTACATAAAGTCAAAATGGACAAAAATTCTAAATTACGACAGTGTATACTATTAAATAAAAGTGGAAATGATTCAATTATTACATAAAGTCAAAATGGACAAAAATTCAAAATTACGACAGTGTATATTATTACATAAAAGTGGAAATGATTCAATTATTACATAAAGTCAAAATGGACAAATATTCAAAATTACGACAGTGTATACTATTACATAAAAGTGTAAATTATTAAATTATTACATAAAATCATTATTGGCAAAAATTCAAAATTACGACAGTGTATACTATTACATAAAAGTGGAAATGATTCAATTATTACATAAAATCATTATTGGCAAAAATTCAAAATTACGACAGTGTATACTATTACATAAAAGTGGAAATGATTAAATTATTACATAAAGTAAAAATTGACAAAAGTTCAAAATTACGACAGTGTATACAATTACATAAAAGTGGAAATTATTCAATTATTACATAAAGTCAAAATGGACAAAAATTCTAAATTATGACAGTGTATACTATTACATAAAAGTGGAAATGATTCAATTATTACATAAAGTCAAAATGGACAAAAATTCTATATTACGACAGTGTATATTATTACATAAAAGTGGAAATGATTCAATTATTACATAAAGTCAAAATGGACAAATATTCAAAATTACGACAGTGTATACTATTACATAAAAGTGTAAATTATTAAATTATTACATAAAATCATTATTGGCAAAAATTCAAAATTACGACAGTGTATACTATTACATAAAAGTGGAAATGATTCAATTATTACATAAAATCATTATTGGCAAAAATTCAAAATTACGACAGTGTATACTATTACATAAAAGTGGAAATGATTCAATTATTACATAAAGTAAAAATGGACAAAAGTTCAAAATTACGACAGTGTATACTATTACATAAAAGTGTAAATGATTCAATTATTACATAAAGTCAAAATGGACAAAAGTTCAAAATTACGACAGTGTATACTATTACATAAAAGTGGAAATGATTCAATTATTACATAAAGTAAAAATGGACAAAAGTTCAAAATTACGACAGTGTATACTATTACATAAAAGTGTAAATTATTAAATTATTACATAAAATCATTATTGGCAAAAATTCAAAATTACGACAGTGTATACTATTACATAAAAGTGGAAATGATTCAATTATTACATAAAGTGATTTTTGACAAAAATTCAAAATTACGACAGTGTATGCTATTACATAAAAGTGGAAATGATTCAATTATTACATAAAGTAAAAATGGACAAAAGTTCAAAATTACGACAGTGTATACAATTACATAAAAGTGGAAATTATTCAATTATTACATAAAGTCAAAATGGACAAAAATTCAAAATTACGACAGTGTATATTATTACATAAAAGTGGAAATGATTCAATTATTACATAAAGTCAAAATGGACAAAAGTTCAAAATTACGACAGTGTATACTATTACATAAAAGTGGAAATGATTCAATTATTACATAAAATCATTATTGGCAAAAATTCAACATTACGACAGTGTATACTATTACATAAAAGTGGAAATTATTCAATTATTACATAAAGTCAAAATGGACAAAAATTCAAAATTACGACAGTGTATATTATTACATAAAAGTGGAAATGATTCAATTATTACATAAAGTCAAAATGGACAAAAATTCTAAATTACGACAGTGTATACTATTAAATAAAAGTGGAAATGATTCAATTATTACATAAAGTCAAAATGGACAAAAATTCTAAATTACGACAGTGTATATTATTACATAAAAGTGGAAATGATTCAATTATTACATAAAGTCAAAATGGACAAATATTCAAAATTACGACAGTGTATACTATTACATAAAAGTGTAAATTATTAAATTATTACATAAAATCATTATTGGCAAAAATTCAAAATTACGACAGTGTATACTATTACATAAAAGTGGAAATGATTCAATTATTACATAAAATCATTATTGGCAAAAATTCAAAATTACGACAGTGTATACTATTACATAAAAGTGGAAATGATTAAATTATTACATAAAGTAAAAATTGACAAAAGTTCAAAATTACGACAGTGTATACAATTACATAAAAGTGGAAATTATTCAATTATTACATAAAGTCAAAATGGACAAAAATTCTAAATTATGACAGTGTATACTATTACATAAAAGTGGAAATGATTCAATTATTACATAAAGTCAAAATGGACAAAAATTCTATATTACGACAGTGTATATTATTACATAAAAGTGGAAATGATTCAATTATTACATAAAGTCAAAATGGACAAATATTCAAAATTACGACAGTGTATACTATTACATAAAAGTGTAAATTATTAAATTATTACATAAAATCATTATTGGCAAAAATTCAAAATTACGACAGTGTATACTATTACATAAAAGTGGAAATGATTCAATTATTACATAAAATCATTATTGGCAAAAATTCAAAATTACGACAGTGTATACTATTACATAAAAGTGGAAATGATTCAATTATTACATAAAGTAAAAATGGACAAAAGTTCAAAATTACGACAGTGTATACTATTACATAAAAGTGTAAATGATTCAATTATTACATAAAGTCAAAATGGACAAAAGTTCAAAATTACGACAGTGTATACTATTACATAAAAGTGGAAATGATTCAATTATTACATAAAGTAAAAATGGACAAAAGTTCAAAATTACGACAGTGTATACTATTACATAAAAGTGTAAATTATTAAATTATTACATAAAATCATTATTGGCAAAAATTCAAAATTACGACAGTGTATACTATTACATAAAAGTGGAAATGATTCAATTATTACATAAAGTGATTTTTGACAAAAATTCAAAATTACGACAGTGTATGCTATTACATAAAAGTGGAAATGATTCAATTATTACATAAAGTAAAAATGGACAAAAGTTCAAAATTACGACAGTGTATACAATTACATAAAAGTGGAAATTATTCAATTATTACATAAAGTCAAAATGGCCAAAAATTCAAAATTACGACAGTGTATATTATTACATAAAAGTGGAAATGATTCAATTATTACATAAAGTCAAAATGGACAAATATTCAAAATTACGACAGTGTATACTATTACATAAAAGTGGAAATTATTCAATTATTACATAAAGTCAAAATGGACAAAAATTCAAAATTACGACAGTGTATATTATTACATAAAAGTGGAAATGAATCAATTATTACATAAAGTCAAAATGGACAAAAATTCTAAATTACGACAGTGTATACTATTACATAAAAGTGGAAATGATTCAATTATTACATAAAGTCAAAATGGACAAAAATTCAAAATTACGACAGTGTATACTATTACATAAAAGTGGAAATGATTCAATTATTACATAAAGTCAAAATGGACAAATATTCAAAATTACGACAGTGTATACTATTACATAAAAGTGGAAATGATTCAATTATTACATAAAGTCAAAATGGACAAATATTCAAAATTACGACAGTGTATACTATTACATAAAAGTGGAAATGATTCAATTATTACATAAAGTCAAAATGGACAAATATTCAAAATTACGACAGTGTATACTATTACATAAAAGTGGAAATTATTAAATTATTACATAAAATCATTATTGGCAAAAATTCAAAATTACGACAGTGTATACTATTACATAAAAGTGGAAATGATTCAATTATTACATAAAATCATTATTGGCAAAAATTCAAAATTACGACAGTGTATACTATTACATAAAAGTGGAAATGATTCAATTATTACATAAAGTAAAAATGGACAAAAGTTCAAAATTACGACAGTGTATACAATTACATAAAAGTGGAAATTATTCAATTATTACATAAAGTCAAAATGGACAAAAATTCTAAATTATGACAGTGTATACTATTACATAAAAGTGGAAATGATTCAATTATTACATAAAGTCAAAATGGACAAAAATTCTAAATTACGACAGTGTATATTATTACATAAAAGTGGAAATGATTCAATTATTACATAAAGTCAAAATGGACAAATATTCAAAATTACGACAGTGTATACTATTACATAAAAGTGTAAATTATTAAATTATTACATAAAATCATTATTGGCAAAAATTCAAAATTACGACAGTGTATACTATTACATAAAAGTGGAAATGATTCAATTATTACATAAAATCATTATTGGCAAAAATTCAAAATTACGACAGTGTATACTATTACATAAAAGTGGAAATGATTCAATTATTACATAAAGTAAAAATGGACAAAAGTTCAAAATTACGACAGTGTATACTATTACATAAAAGTGTAAATGATTCAATTATTACATAAAGTCAAAATGGACAAAAGTTCAAAATTACGACAGTGTATACTATTACATAAAAGTGTAAATGATTCAATTATTACATAAAGTAAAAATGGACAAAAGTTCAAAATTACGACAGTGTATACTATTACATAAAAGTGTAAATTATTAAATTATTACATAAAATCATTATTGGCAAAAATTCAAAATTACGACAGTGTATACTATTACATAAAAGTGGAAATGATTCAATTATTACATAAAGTAAAAATGGACAAAAGTTCAAAATTACGACAGTGTATACTATTACATGAAAGTGTAAATTATTAAATTATTACATAAAATCATTATTGGCAAAAATTCAAAATTACGACAGTGTATACTATTACATAAAAGTGGAAATGATTCAATTATTACATAAAGTGATTTTTGACAAAAATTCAAAATTACGACAGTGTATGCTATTACATAAAAGTGGAAATGATTCAATTATTACATAAAGTAAAAATGGACAAAAGTTCAAAATTACGACAGTGTATACAATTACATAAAAGTGGAAATTATTCAATTATTACATAAAGTCAAAATGGACAAAAATTCAAAATTACGACAGTGTATATTATTACATAAAAGTGGAAATGATTCAATTATTACATAAAGTCAAAATGGACAAATATTCAAAATTACGACAGTGTATACTATTACATAAAAGTGGAAATTATTCAATTATTACATAAAGTCAAAATGGACAAAAATTCAAAATTACGACAGTGTATATTATTACATAAAAGTGGAAATGATTCAATTATTACATAAAGTCAAAATGGACAAAAATTCTAAATTACGACAGTGTATACTATTACATAAAAGTGGAAATGATTCAATTATTACATAAAGTCAAAATGGACAAAAATTCAAAATTACGACAGTGTATACTATTACATAAAAGTGGAAATGATTCAATTATTACATAAAGTCAAAATGGACAAATATTCAAAATTACGACAGTGTATACTATTACATAAAAGTGGAAATGATTCAATTATTACATAAAGTCAAAATGGACAAATATTCAAAATTACGACAGTGTATACTATTACATAAAAGTGGAAATGATTCAATTATTACATAAAGTCAAAATGGACAAATATTCAAAATTACGACAGTGTATACTATTACATAAAAGTGTAAATTATTAAATTATTACATAAAATCATTATTGGCAAAAATTCAAAATTACGACAGTGTATACTATTACATAAAAGTGGAAATGATTCAATTATTACATAAAATCATTATTGGCAAAAATTCAAAATTACGACAGTGTATACTATTACATAAAAGTGGAAATGATTCAATTATTACATAAAGTAAAAATGGACAAAAGTTCAAAATTACGACAGTGTATACAATTACATAAAAGTGGAAATTATTCAATTATTACATAAAGTCAAAATGGACAAAAATTCTAAATTATGACAGTGTATACTATTACATAAAAGTGGAAATGATTCAATTATTACATAAAGTCAAAATGGACAAAAATTCTAAATTACGACAGTGTATATTATTACATAAAAGTGGAAATGATTCAATTATTACATAAAGTCAAAATGGACAAATATTCAAAATTACGACAGTGTATACTATTACATAAAAGTGTAAATTATTAAATTATTACATAAAATCATTATTGGCAAAAATTCAAAATTACGACAGTGTATACTATTACATAAAAGTGGAAATGATTCAATTATTACATAAAATCATTATTGGCAAAAATTCTAAATTACGACAGTGTATACTATTACATAAAAGTGGAAATGATTCAATTATTACATAAAGTAAAAATGGACAAAAGTTCAAAATTACGACAGTGTATACTATTACATAAAAGTGTAAATGATTCAATTATTACATAAAGTCAAAATGGACAAAAGTTCAAAATTACGACAGTGTATACTATTACATAAAAGTGTAAATGATTCAATTATTACATAAAGTAAAAATGGACAAAAGTTCAAAATTACGACAGTGTATACTATTACATAAAAGTGTAAATTATTAAATTATTACATAAAATCATTATTGGCAAAAATTCAAAATTACGACAGTGTATACTATTACATAAAAGTGGAAATGATTCAATTATTACATAAAGTAAAAATGGACAAAAGTTCAAAATTACGACAGTGTATACTATTACATAAAAGTGTAAATTATTAAATTATTACATAAAATCATTATTGGCAAAAATTCAAAATTACGACAGTGTATACTATTACATAAAAGTGGAAATGATTCAATTATTACATAAAATCATTATTGGCAAAAATTCTAAATTATGACAGTGTATACTATTACATAAAAGTGGAAATGATTCAATTATTACATAAAGTAAAAATGGACAAAATTTCAAAATTACGACAGTGTATACTATTACATAAAAGTGGAAATGATTCAATTATTACATAAAATCATTATTGGCAAAAATTCAACATTAGGACAGTGTATACTATTACATAAAAGTGTAAATTATTCAATTATTACATAAAGTCAAAATGGACAAAAGTTCAAAATTACGACAGTGTATACTATTACATAAAAGTGGAAATGATTCAATTATTACATAAAATCATTATTGGCAAAAATTCTAAATTATGACAGTGTATACTATTACATAAAAGTGGAAATGATTCAATTATTACATAAAATCATTATTGGCAAAAATTCAAAATTACGACAGTGTATACTATTACATAAAAGTGGAAATGATTCAATTATTACATAAAGTCAAAATGGACAAAAGTTCAAAATTACGACAGTGTATACTATTACATAAAAGTGGAAATGATTCAATTATTACATAAAATCATTATTGGCAAAAATTCAAAATTATGACAGTGTATACTATTACATAAAAGTGGAAATGATTCAATTATTACATAAAATCATTATTGGCAAAAATTCAAAACTACGACAGTGTATACTATTACATAAAAGTGTAAATTATTCAATTATTACATAAAGTCAAAATGGACAAAAGTTCAAAATTACGACAGTGTATACTATTACATAAAAGTGGAAATTATTCAATTATTACATAAAGTAAAAATGGACAAAAGTTCAAAATTACGACAGTGTATACTATTACATAAAAGTGTAAATTATTAAATTATTACATAAAATCATTATTGGCAAAAATTCAAAATTACGACAGTGTATACTATTACATAAAAGTGTAAATTATTCAATTATTACATAAAGTCAAAATGGAAAAATGTTCAAAATTACGACAGTGTATACTATTACATAAAAGTGGAAATGATTCAATTATTACATAAAGTCAAAATGGACAAAAGTTCAAAATTACGACAGTGTATACTATTACATAAAAGTGGAAATGATTCAATTATTACATAAAGTAAAAATGGACAAAAGTTCAAAATTACGACAGTGTATACTATTACATAAAAGTGTAAATTATTAAATTATTACATAAAATCATTATTGGCAAAAATTCAAAATTACGACAGTGTATACTATTACATAAAAGTGTAAATTATTCAATTATTACATAAAGTCAAAATGGACAAAAGTTCAAAATTACGACAGTGTATACTATTACATAAAAGTGGAAATGATTCAA
Organism: Romanogobio albipinnatus; assembly: GCA_023566225.1. Lineage (NCBI taxonomy): Eukaryota > Metazoa > Chordata > Actinopteri > Cypriniformes > Gobionidae > Romanogobio > Romanogobio albipinnatus. The sequence goes on from JAKRKY010000040.1 coordinate 234,553, forward strand.
TTATTACATAAAGTCAAAATGGACAAAAGTTCAAAATTACGACAGTGTATACTATTACATAAAAGTGGAAATGATTCAATTATTACATAAAATCATTATTGGCAAAAATTCAACATTACGACAGTGTATACTATTACATAAAAGTGGAAATTATTCAATTATTACATAAAGTCAAAATGGACAAAAATTCAAAATTACGACAGTGTATACTATTACATAAAAGTGGAAATGATTCAATTATTACATAAAGTCAAAATGGACAAAAATTCTAAATTACGACAGTGTATACTATTACATAAAAGTGGAAATGATTCAATTATTACATAAAGTCAAAATGGACAAAAATTCTAAATTACGACAGTGTATACTATTACATAAAAGTGTAAATTATTAAATTATTACATAAAATCATTATTGGCAAAAATTCAAAATTACGACAGTGTATACTATTACATAAAAGTGTAAATTATTCAATTATTACATAAAGTCAAAATGGACAAAAGTTCAAAATTACGACAGTGTATACTATTACATAGAAGTGGAAATGATTCAATTATTACATAAAGTCAAAATGGACAAAAGTTCAAAATTACGACAGTGTATACTATTACATAAAAGTGGAAATGATTCAATTATTACATAAAATCATTATTGGCAAAAATTCAACATTACGACAGTGTATACTATTACATAAAAGTGGAAATTATTCAATTATTACATAAAGTCAAAATGGACAAAAATTCAAAATTACGACAGTGTATACTATTACATAAAAGTGGAAATGATTCAATTATTACATAAAGTCAAAATGGACAAAAATTCTAAATTACGACAGTGTATACTATTACATAAAAGTGGAAATGATTCAATTATTACATAAAGTCAAAATGGACAAAAATTCTAAATTACGACAGTGTATACTATTACATAAAAGTGGAAATTATTCAATTATTACATAAAGTCAAAATGGACAAAAATTAAAAATTATGACAGTGTATACTATTACATAAAAGTGGAAATGATTCAATTATTACATAAAGTCAAAATGGACAAAAATTCCAAATTACGACAGTGTATACTATTACATAAAAGTGGAAATGATTCAATTATTACATAAAGTCAAAATGGACAAAAGTTCAAAATTACGACAGTGTATACTATTACATAAAAGTGGAAATGATTCAATTATTACATAAAGTCAAAATGGACAAAAGTTCAAAATTACGACAGTGTATACTATTACATAAAAGTGGAAATGATTCAATTATTACATAAAATCATTATTGGCAAAAATTCAAAATTATGACAGTGTATACTATTACATAAAAGTGGAAATGATTCAATTATTACATAAAGTAAAAATGGACAAAAGTTCAAAATTACGACAGTGTATACTATTACAAAAAAGTGGAAATTATTCAATTATTACATAAAATCATTATTGGCAAAAACTCAAAATTACGACAGTGTATATTATTACATAAAAGTGGAAATGATTCAATTATTACATAAAATCATTATTGGCAAAAACTCAAAATTACGACAGTGTATACTATTACATTAAAGTGGAAATGATTAAATAATTACATAAAGTCAAAATGGACAAAAGTTCAAAATTACGACAGTGTATACTATTACAAAAAAGTGGAAATTATTCAATTATTACATAAAGTCAAAATGGACAAAAGTTCAAAATTACGACAGTGTATACTATTACATAAAAGTGGAAATTATTCAATTATTACATAAAGTCAAAATGGACAAAAATTCTAAATTACGACAGTGTATACTATTACATAAAAGTGGAAATGTTTAAATTATTACATAAAATCATTATTGGCAAAAATTCAAAATTACGACAGTGTACACTATTACATAAAAGTGGAAATTATTCAATTATTACATAAAATCATTATTGGCAAAAACTCAAAATTACGACAGTGTATATTATTACATAAAAGTGGAAATGATTAAATTATTACATAAAATCATTATTGGCAAAAATTCAAAATTACGACAGTGTACACTATTACATAAAAGTGGAAATGATTCAATTATTACATAAAGTAAAAATGGACAAAAGTTCAAAATTACGACAGTGTATACTATTACATAAAAGTGGAAATGATTCAATTATTACATAAAATCATTATTGGCAAAAATTCAAAATTACGACAGTGTACACTATTACATAAAAGTGGAAATTATTCAATTATTACATAAAATCATTATTGGCAAAAACTCAAAATTACGACAGTGTATACTATTACATAAAAGTGGAAATGATTCAATTATTACATAAAATCATTATTGGCAAAAATTCAAAATTACGACAGTGTACACTATTACATAAAAGTGGAAATTATTCAATTATTACATAAAATCATTATTGGCAAAAACTCAAAATTACGACAGTGTATACTATTACATAAAAGTGGAAATGATTCAATTATTACATAAAATCATTATTGGCAAAAATTCAAAATTACGACAGTGTACACTATTACATAAAAGTGGAAATTATTCAATTATTACATAAAATCATTATTGGCAAAAACTCAAAATTATGACAGTGTATACTATTACATAAAAGTGGAAATTATTCAATTATTACATAAAATCATTATTGGCAAAAACTCAAAATTACGACAGTGTACACTATTACATAAAAGTGGAAATTATTCAATTATTACATAAAATCATTATTGGCAAAAACTCAAAATTACGACAGTGTATACTATTACATAAAAGTGGAAATGATTCAATTATTACATAAAATCATTATTGGCAAAAATTCAAAATTACGACAGTGTACACTATTACAAAAAAGTGGAAATTATTCAATTATTACATAAAATCATTATTGGCAAAAACTCAAAATTACGACAGTGTATACTATTACATAAAAGTGGAAATGATTCAATTATTACATAAAATCATTATTGGCAAAAATTCAAAATTACGACAGTGTACACTATTACATAAAAGTGGAAATTATTCAATTATTACATAAAATCATTATTGGCAAAAACTCAAAATTATGACAGTGTATACTATTACATAAAAGTGGAAATTATTCAATTATTACATAAAATCATTATTGGCAAAAACTCAAAATTACGACAGTGTACACTATTACATAAAAGTGGAAATTATTCAATTATTACATAAAATCATTATTGGCAAAAACTCAAAATTACGACAGTGTATACTATTACATAAAAATGTAAATGATTCAATTATTACATAAAGTCAAAATGGACAAAAATTCTAAATTACGACAGTGTATACTATTACATAAAAGTGGAAATGATTCAATTATTACATAAAGTCAAAATGGACAAAAATTCAAAATTACGACAGTGTATATTATTACATAAAAGTGGAAATGATTCAATTATTACATAAAGTCAAAATGGACAAATATTCAAAATTACGACAGTGTATACTATTACATAAAAGTGTAAATTATTAAATTATTACATAAAATCATTATTGGCAAAAATTCAAAATTACGACAGTGTATACTATTACATAAAAGTGGAAATGATTCAATTATTACATAAAATCATTATTGGCAAAAATTCAAAATTACGACAGTGTATACTATTACATAAAAGTGGAAATGATTCAATTATTACATAAAGTAAAAATGGACAAAAGTTCAAAATTACGACAGTGTATACAATTACATAAAAGTGGAAATTATTCAATTATTACATAAAGTCAAAATGGACAAAAATTCAAAATTACGACAGTGTATATTATTACATAAAAGTGGAAATGATTCAATTATTACATAAAGTCAAAATGGACAAAAATTCTAAATTACGACAGTGTATACTATTAAATAAAAGTGGAAATGATTCAATTATTACATAAAGTCAAAATGGACAAAAATTCAAAATTACGACAGTGTATACTATTACATAAAAGTGGAAATGATTAAATTATTACATAAAGTCAAAATGGACAAAAGTTCAAAATTACGACAGTGTATACTATTACATAAAAGTGGAAATGATTCAATTATTACATAAAGTCAAAATGGACAAATATTCAAAATTACGACAGTGTATACTATTACATAAAAGTGTAAATTATTAAATTATTACATAAAATCATTATTGGCAAAAATTCAAAATTACGACAGTGTATACTATTACATAAAAGTGGAAATGATTCAATTATTACATAAAATCATTATTGGCAAAAATTCAAAATTACGACAGTGTATACTATTACATAAAAGTGGAAATGATTCAATTATTACATAAAGTCAAAATGGACAAAAATTCTATATTACGACAGTGTATATTATTACATAAAAGTGGAAATGATTCAATTATTACATAAAGTCAAAATGGACAAATATTCAAAATTACGACAGTGTATACTATTACATAAAAGTGTAAATTATTAAATTATTACATAAAATCATTATTGGCAAAAATTCAAAATTACGACAGTGTATACTATTACATAAAAGTGGAAATGATTCAATTATTACATAAAATCATTATTGGCAAAAATTCAAAATTACGACAGTGTATACTATTACATAAAAGTGGAAATGATTCAATTATTACATAAAGTAAAAATGGACAAAAGTTCAAAATTACGACAGTGTATACTATTACATAAAAGTGTAAATGATTCAATTATTACATAAAGTCAAAATGGACAAAAGTTCAAAATTACGACAGTGTATACTATTACATAAAAGTGGAAATGATTCAATTATTACATAAAGTAAAAATGGACAAAAGTTCAAAATTACGACAGTGTATACTATTACATAAAAGTGTAAATTATTAAATTATTACATAAAATCATTATTGGCAAAAATTCAAAATTACGACAGTGTATACTATTACATAAAAGTGGAAATGATTCAATTATTACATAAAATCATTATTGGCAAAAATTCTAAATTATGACAGTGTATACTATTACATAAAAGTGGAAATGATTCAATTATTACATAAAGTAAAAATGGACAAAAGTTCAAAATTACGACAGTGTATACTATTACATAAAAGTGGAAATGATTCAATTATTACATAAAATCATTATTGGCAAAAATTCAACATTAGGACAGTGTATACTATTACATAAAAGTGTAAATTATTCAATTATTACATAAAGTCAAAATGGACAAAAGTTCAAAATTACGACAGTGTATACTATTACATAAAAGTGGAAATGATTCAATTATTACATAAAGTCAAAATGGACAAAAGTTCAAAATTACGACAGTGTATACTATTACATAAAAGTGGAAATGATTCAATTATTACATAAAATCATTATTGGCAAAAATTCAACATTACGACAGTGTATACTATTACATAAAAGTGGAAATTATTCAATTATTACATAAAGTCAAAATGGACAAAAATTCTAAATTACGACAGTGTATACTATTACATAAAAGTGGAAATTATTCAATTATTACATAAAGTCAAAATGGACAAAAATTAAAAATTATGACAGTGTATACTATTACATAAAAGTGGAAATGATTCAATTATTACATAAAGTCAAAATGGACAAAAATTCCAAATTACGACAGTGTATACTATTACATAAAAGTGGAAATGATTCAATTATTACATAAAGTCAAAATGGACAAAAGTTCAAAATTACGACAGTGTATACTATTACATAAAAGTGGAAATGATTCAATTATTACATAAAGTCAAAATGGACAAAAGTTCAAAATTACGACAGTGTATACTATTACATAAAAGTGGAAATGATTCAATTATTACATAAAATCATTATTGGCAAAAATTCAAAATTATGACAGTGTATACTATTACATAAAAGTGGAAATGATTCAATTATTACATAAAGTAAAAATGGACAAAAGTTCAAAATTACGACAGTGTATACTATTACAAAAAAGTGGAAATTATTCAATTATTACATAAAATCATTATTGGCAAAAACTCAAAATTACGACAGTGTATATTATTACATAAAAGTGGAAATGATTCAATTATTACATAAAATCATTATTGGCAAAAACTCAAAATTACGACAGTGTATACTATTACATTAAAGTGGAAATGATTAAATAATTACATAAAGTCAAAATGGACAAAAGTTCAAAATTACGACAGTGTATACTATTACAAAAAAGTGGAAATTATTCAATTATTACATAAAGTCAAAATGGACAAAAGTTCAAAATTACGACAGTGTATACTATTACATAAAAGTGGAAATTATTCAATTATTACATAAAGTCAAAATGGACAAAAATTCTAAATTACGACAGTGTATACTATTACATAAAAGTGGAAATGTTTAAATTATTACATAAAATCATTATTGGCAAAAATTCAAAATTACGACAGTGTACACTATTACATAAAAGTGGAAATTATTCAATTATTACATAAAATCATTATTGGCAAAAACTCAAAATTACGACAGTGTATATTATTACATAAAAGTGGAAATGATTAAATTATTACATAAAATCATTATTGGCAAAAATTCAAAATTACGACAGTGTACACTATTACATAAAAGTGGAAATGATTCAATTATTACATAAAGTAAAAATGGACAAAAGTTCAAAATTACGACAGTGTATACTATTACATAAAAGTGGAAATGATTCAATTATTACATAAAATCATTATTGGCAAAAATTCAAAATTACGACAGTGTACACTATTACATAAAAGTGGAAATTATTCAATTATTACATAAAATCATTATTGGCAAAAACTCAAAATTACGACAGTGTATACTATTACATAAAAGTGGAAATGATTCAATTATTACATAAAATCATTATTGGCAAAAATTCAAAATTACGACAGTGTACACTATTACATAAAAGTGGAAATTATTCAATTATTACATAAAATCATTATTGGCAAAAACTCAAAATTACGACAGTGTATACTATTACATAAAAGTGGAAATGATTCAATTATTACATAAAATCATTGTTGGCAAAAATTCAAAATTACGACAGTGTACACTATTACATAAAAGTGGAAATTATTCAATTATTACATAAAATCATTATTGGCAAAAACTCAAAATTATGACAGTGTATACTATTACATAAAAGTGGAAATTATTCAATTATTACATAAAATCATTATTGGCAAAAACTCAAAATTACGACAGTGTACACTATTACATAAAAGTGGAAATTATTCAATTATTACATAAAATCATTATTGGCAAAAACTCAAAATTACGACAGTGTATACTATTACATAAAAGTGGAAATGATTCAATTATTACATAAAATCATTATTGGCAAAAATTCAAAATTACGACAGTGTACACTATTACAAAAAAGTGGAAATTATTCAATTATTACATAAAATCATTATTGGCAAAAACTCAAAATTACGACAGTGTATACTATTACATAAAAGTGGAAATGATTCAATTATTACATAAAATCATTATTGGCAAAAATTCAAAATTACGACAGTGTACACTATTACATAAAAGTGGAAATTATTCAATTATTACATAAAATCATTATTGGCAAAAACTCAAAATTATGACAGTGTATACTATTACATAAAAGTGGAAATTATTCAATTATTACATAAAATCATTATTGGCAAAAACTCAAAATTACGACAGTGTACACTATTACATAAAAGTGGAAATTATTCAATTATTACATAAAATCATTATTGGCAAAAACTCAAAATTACGACAGTGTATACTATTACATAAAAATGTAAATGATTCAATTATTACATAAAGTCAAAATGGACAAAAATTCTAAATTACGACAGTGTATACTATTACATAAAAGTGGAAATGATTCAATTATTACATAAAGTCAAAATGGACAAAAATTCAAAATTACGACAGTGTATATTATTACATAAAAGTGGAAATGATTCAATTATTACATAAAGTCAAAATGGACAAATATTCAAAATTACGACAGTGTATACTATTACATAAAAGTGTAAATTATTAAATTATTACATAAAATCATTATTGGCAAAAATTCAAAATTACGACAGTGTATACTATTACATAAAAGTGGAAATGATTCAATTATTACATAAAATCATTATTGGCAAAAATTCAAAATTACGACAGTGTATACTATTACATAAAAGTGGAAATGATTCAATTATTACATAAAGTAAAAATGGACAAAAGTTCAAAATTACGACAGTGTATACAATTACATAAAAGTGGAAATTATTCAATTATTACATAAAGTCAAAATGGACAAAAATTCAAAATTACGACAGTGTATATTATTACATAAAAGTGGAAATGATTCAATTATTACATAAAGTCAAAATGGACAAAAATTCTAAATTACGACAGTGTATACTATTAAATAAAAGTGGAAATGATTCAATTATTACATAAAGTCAAAATGGACAAAAATTCAAAATTACGACAGTGTATACTATTACATAAAAGTGGAAATGATTAAATTATTACATAAAGTCAAAATGGACAAAAGTTCAAAATTACGACAGTGTATACTATTACATAAAAGTGGAAATGATTCAATTATTACATAAAGTCAAAATGGACAAATATTCAAAATTACGACAGTGTATACTATTACATAAAAGTGTAAATTATTAAATTATTACATAAAATCATTATTGGCAAAAATTCAAAATTACGACAGTGTATACTATTACATAAAAGTGGAAATGATTCAATTATTACATAAAATCATTATTGGCAAAAATTCAAAATTACGACAGTGTATACTATTACATAAAAGTGGAAATGATTCAATTATTACATAAAGTCAAAATGGACAAAAATTCTATATTACGACAGTGTATATTATTACATAAAAGTGGAAATGATTCAATTATTACATAAAGTCAAAATGGACAAATATTCAAAATTACAACAGTGTATACTATTACATAAAAGTGTAAATTATTAAATTATTACATAAAATCATTATTGGCAAAAATTCAAAATTACGACAGTGTATACTATTACATAAAAGTGGAAATGATTCAATTATTACATAAAATCATTATTGGCAAAAATTCAAAATTACGACAGTGTATACTATTACATAAAAGTGGAAATGATTCAATTATTACATAAAGTAAAAATGGACAAAAGTTCAAAATTACGACAGTGTATACTATTACATAAAAGTGTAAATGATTCAATTATTACATAAAGTCAAAATGGACAAAAGTTCAAAATTACGACAGTGTATACTATTACATAAAAGTGGAAATGATTCAATTATTACATAAAGTAAAAATGGACAAAAGTTCAAAATTACGACAGTGTATACTATTACATAAAAGTGTAAATTATTAAATTATTACATAAAATCATTATTGGCAAAAATTCAAAATTACGACAGTGTATACTATTACATAAAAGTGGAAATGATTCAATTATTACATAAAATCATTATTGGCAAAAATTCTAAATTATGACAGTGTATACTATTACATAAAAGTGGAAATGATTCAATTATTACATAAAGTAAAAATGGACAAAAGTTCAAAATTACGACAGTGTATACTATTACATAAAAGTGGAAATGATTCAATTATTACATAAAATCATTATTGGCAAAAATTCAACATTAGGACAGTGTATACTATTACATAAAAGTGTAAATTATTCAATTATTACATAAAGTCAAAATGGACAAAAGTTCAAAATTACGACAGTGTATACTATTACATAAAAGTGGAAATGATTCAATTATTACATAAAATCATTATTGGCAAAAATTCAAAATTACGACAGTGTATACTATTACATAAAAGTGTAAATTATTCAATTATTACATAAAGTCAAAATGGACAAAAGTTCAAAATTACGACAGTGTATACTATTACATAAAAGTGGAAATGATTCAATTATTACATAAAATCATTATTGGCAAAAATTCAAAATTACGACAGTGTATACTATTACATAAAAGTGTAAATTATTCAATTATTACATAAAGTCAAAATGGACAAAAGTTCAAAATTACGACAGTGTATACTATTACATAAAAGTGGAAATGATTCAATTATTACATAAAGTCAAAATGGACAAAAGTTCAAAATTACGACAGTGTATACTATTACATAAAAGTGGAAATGATTCAATTATTACATAAAGTAAAAATGGACAAAAGTTCAAAATTACGACAGTGTATACTATTACATAAAAGTGTAAATTATTAAATTATTACATAAAATCATTATTGGCAAAAATTCAAAATTACGACAGTGTATACTATTACATAAAAGTGTAAATTATTCAATTATTACATAAAGTCAAAATGGACAAAAGTTCAAAATTACGACAGTGTATACTATTACATAAAAGTGGAAATGATTCAATTATTACATAAAGTCAAAATGGACAAAAGTTCAAAATTACGACAGTGTATACTATTGCATAAAAGTGGAAATGATTCAATTATTACATAAAATCATTATTGGCAAAAATTCAACATTACGACAGTGTATACTATTACATAAAAGTGGAAATTATTCAATTATTACATAAAGTCAAAATGGACAAAAATTCAAAATTACGACAGTGTATATTATTACATAAAAGTGGAAATGATTCAATTATTACATAAAGTCAAAATGGACAAAAATTCTAAATTACGACAGTGTATACTATTAAATAAAAGTGGAAATGATTCAATTATTACATAAAGTCAAAATGGACAAAAATTCAAAATTACGACAGTGTATATTATTACATAAAAGTGGAAATGATTCAATTATTACATAAAGTCAAAATGGACAAATATTCAAAATTACGACAGTGTATACTATTACATAAAAGTGTAAATTATTAAATTATTACATAAAATCATTATTGGCAAAAATTCAAAATTACGACAGTGTATACTATTACATAAAAGTGGAAATGATTCAATTATTACATAAAATCATTATTGGCAAAAATTCAAAATTACGACAGTGTATACTATTACATAAAAGTGGAAATGATTAAATTATTACATAAAGTAAAAATTGACAAAAGTTCAAAATTACGACAGTGTATACAATTACATAAAAGTGGAAATTATTCAATTATTACATAAAGTCAAAATGGACAAAAATTCTAAATTATGACAGTGTATACTATTACATAAAAGTGGAAATGATTCAATTATTACATAAAGTCAAAATGGACAAAAATTCTATATTACGACAGTGTATATTATTACATAAAAGTGGAAATGATTCAATTATTACATAAAGTCAAAATGGACAAATATTCAAAATTACGACAGTGTATACTATTACATAAAAGTGTAAATTATTAAATTATTACATAAAATCATTATTGGCAAAAATTCAAAATTACGACAGTGTATACTATTACATAAAAGTGGAAATGATTCAATTATTACATAAAATCATTATTGGCAAAAATTCAAAATTACGACAGTGTATACTATTACATAAAAGTGGAAATGATTCAATTATTACATAAAGTAAAAATGGACAAAAGTTCAAAATTACGACAGTGTATACTATTACATAAAAGTGTAAATGATTCAATTATTACATAAAGTCAAAATGGACAAAAGTTCAAAATTACGACAGTGTATACTATTACATAAAAGTGGAAATGATTCAATTATTACATAAAGTAAAAATGGACAAAAGTTCAAAATTACGACAGTGTATACTATTACATAAAAGTGTAAATTATTAAATTATTACATAAAATCATTATTGGCAAAAATTCAAAATTACGACAGTGTATACTATTACATAAAAGTGGAAATGATTCAATTATTACATAAAATCATTATTGGCAAAAATTCTAAATTATGACAGTGTATACTATTACATAAAAGTGGAAATGATTCAATTATTACATAAAGTAAAAATGGACAAAAGTTCAAAATTACGACAGTGTATACTATTACATAAAAGTGGAAATGATTCAATTATTACATAAAATCATTATTGGCAAAAATTCAACATTAGGACAGTGTATACTATTACATAAAAGTGTAAATTATTCAATTATTACATAAAGTCAAAATGGACAAAAGTTCAAAATTACGACAGTGTATACTATTACATAAAAGTGGAAATGATTCAATTATTACATAAAATCATTATTGGCAAAAATTCAAAATTACGACAGTGTATACTATTACATAAAAGTGTAAATTATTCAATTATTACATAAAGTCAAAATGGACAAAAGTTCAAAATTACGACAGTGTATACTATTACATAAAAGTGGAAATGATTCAATTATTACATAAAGTCAAAATGGACAAAAGTTCAAAATTACGACAGTGTATACTATTACATAAAAGTGGAAATGATTCAATTATTACATAAAGTAAAAATGGACAAAAGTTCAAAATTACGACAGTGTATACTATTACATAAAAGTGTAAATTATTAAATTATTACATAAAATCATTATTGGCAAAAATTCAAAATTACGACAGTGTATACTATTACATAAAAGTGTAAATTATTCAATTATTACATAAAGTCAAAATGGACAAAAGTTCAAAATTACGACAGTGTATACTATTACATAAAAGTGGAAATGATTCAATTATTACATAAAATCATTATTGGCAAAAATTCAACATTACGACAGTGTATACTATTACATAAAAGTGGAAATTATTCAATTATTACATAAAGTCAAAATGGACAAAAATTCAACATTACGACAGTGTATACTATTACATAAAAGTGGAAATGATTCAATTATTACATAAAGTCAAAATGGACAAAAATTCTAAATTACGACAGTGTATACTATTACATAAAAGTGGAAATGATTCAATTATTACATAAAGTCAAAATGGACAAAAATTCTAAATTACGACAGTGTATACTATTACATAAAAGTGTAAATTATTAAATTATTACATAAAATCATTATTGGCAAAAATTCAAAATTACGACAGTGTATACTATTACATAAAAGTGTAAATTATTCAATTATTACATAAAGTCAAAATGGACAAAAGTTCAAAATTACGACAGTGTATACTATTACATAAAAGTGGAAATGATTCAATTATTACATAAAGTCAAAATGGACAAAAGTTTAAAATTACGACAGTGTATACTATTACATAAAAGTGGAAATGATTCAATTATTACATAAAATCATTATTGGCAAAAATTCAACATTACGACAGTGTATACTATTACATAAAAGTGGAAATTATTCAATTATTACATAAAGTCAAAATGGACAAAAATTCAAAATTACGACAGTGTATACTATTACATAAAAGTGGAAATGATTCAATTATTACATAAAGTCAAAATGGACAAAAATTCTAAATTACGACAGTGTATACTATTACATAAAAGTGGAAATGATTCAATTATTACATAAAGTCAAAATGGACAAAAATTCTAAATTACGACAGTGTATACTATTACATAAAAGTGGAAATTATTCAATTATTACATAAAGTCAAAATGGACAAAAATTAAAAATTATGACAGTGTATACTATTACATAAAAGTGGAAATGATTCAATTATTACATAAAGTCAAAATGGACAAAAATTCCAAATTGCGACAGTGTATACTATTACATAAAAGTGGAAATGATTCAATTATTACATAAAGTCAAAATGGACAAAAGTTCAAAATTACGACAGTGTATTCTATTACATAAAAGTGGAAATGATTCAATTATTACATAAAGTCAAAATGGACAAAAGTTCAAAATTACGACAGTGTATACTATTACATAAAAGTGGAAATTATTCAATTATTACATAAAATCATTATTGGCAAAAATTCAAAATTATGACAGTGTATACTATTACATAAAAGTGGAAATGATTCAATTATTACATAAAGTAAAAATGGACAAAAGTTCAAAATTACGACAGTGTATACTATTACAAAAAAGTGGAAATTATTCAATTATTACATAAAATCATTATTGGCAAAAACTCAAAATTACGACAGTGTATATTATTACATAAAAGTGGAAATGATTCAATTATTACATAAAATCATTATTGGCAAAAACTCAAAATTACGACAGTGTATACTATTACATTAAAGTGGAAATGATTAAATAATTACATAAAGTCAAAATGGACAAAAGTTCAAAATTACGACAGTGTATACTATTACAAAAAAGTGGAAATTATTCAATTATTACATAAAGTCAAAATGGACAAAAGTTCAAAATTACGACAGTGTATACTATTACATAAAAGTGGAAATTATTCAATTATTACATAAAGTCAAAATGGACAAAAATTCTAAATTACGACAGTGTATACTATTACATAAAAGTGGAAATGATTAAATTATTACATAAAATCATTATTGCATAAAGTCAAAATTACGACAGTGTACACTATTACATAAAAGTGGAAATTATTCAATTATTACATAAAATCATTATTGGCAAAAATTCAAAATTACGACAGTGTATACTATTACATAAAAGTGGAAATGATTCAATTATTACATAAAGTAAAAATGGACAAAAGTTCAAAATTACGACAGTGTATACTATTACATAAAAGTGGAAATGATTCAATTATTACATAAAATCATTATTGGCAAAAATTCAAAATTACGACAGTGTACACTATTACATAAAAGTGGAAATTATTCAATTATTACATAAAATCATTATTGGCAAAAACGTCTCGGTTACGTATGGTAACCCTCGTTCCCTGAAGGAGGGAACGGAGACGTACGTCGGTAATAACCGACGAATTGGGATCACTTCAGAGAGCCCCTATCAGCTTCGAGAACTTAAGAACAGGCCAATGAACAATTGGCGTGCGAGATTTGCATCTCGCGCTCCGCCCCGCGCCGCGGGTATAAACAGGAAGCGAGAGCATCGCACTGACGTTTTTCACTGAGGAGCCTAACCAGAGACCGGCCAGGCAGTGATGGAAGGAACTGTGGCGACGGGACGTACGTCTCCGTTCCCTCCTTCAGGGAACGAGGGTTACCATACGTAACCGAGACGTTCCCTTTCAGTCGGTCACTACGACGTACGTCGGTAATAACCGACGAATTGGGATCCCTATGGAAAACGCCACAGTTACTACCACTTCCAGCGCCCAGCGAGAGCCCCTCGGACCCCGTTCTGAAGCGGGCGGGAAGATTCACGCCAGAAGAGTCATACTGCTGTTCCGCAAGACCCATTCAGCAGACTTGATTGGATAACGCTGGGAAAGCGTGCCCGAAGGACGCTGCGGGAGCCACATCATGCCCGGAGGGAGTTACCATGTGGAAAGAATACGTATGGGCTGGCCGTGGGCAGCACAACATACGGAAGTCCCAGGGGAGGCCCCGGCCTAATGCAGGCGGGGGACGACACCGTACTGAGACGGCAGAGAACTCTGCCAAGGGAAAGACACGAGCTCGCCGTAGGGAGCTGAACCGTGGAGATACACGTATGGGACCGCCGTAGGGGTCACGACATACGGAACCCAGCCTGACACAAGTTCCACCAATGCATACGAGTGCCAGACCTGGCGTCGGACGCTCCGCAACATCCGACTGCCGAGGGGTGCGGAGGACTCAACAGGGTTCGCCAAACCTGGGGAACTCGACTGGAGAAATAAGCGCACGTATCCGTTCCGGGGGAAGGGAATGGCGCAGCAAGCCGACACTAGAACGGGCACTTCAGTGAAGCTGACTATGGGAAGCGAGCACACGAGAAGCCACCGGCTCTACACGCAGGCTATAAAACCTAGCGAACGTGTTAGGTGTCGCCCAGCCCGCAGCTCTACAAATGTCTGTCAGCGAGGCGCCACGAGCCAGCGCCCAGGAAGAGGCTACACCCCTGGTGGAGTGAGCTCTAACCCCGAGCGGGCAGGGCACGTCTTGGGATTCATACGCCAAGACGATGGCATCCACTATCCAGTGGGCCATCCTCTGCTTGGAGACAGCCTTTCCCCTCTGCTGTCCTCCATAACAGACGAAGAGCTGCTCTGAGGTCCTGAAGCTTTGCGTTCTGTCCACGTAAGTCCGGAGAGCACGGACGGGACAGAGCAAAGCTAGGGCTGGGTCTGCCTCCTCCGAAGGCAGCGCTTGCAGGCTCACCACTTGGTCCCGGAAGGGAGTAGTGGGAACCTTGGGCACATATCCAGGCCGGGGTCTCAGGGTTACCTGAGAATCACCCGGCCCGAATTCCAGGCACGATTCGTCGACCGAAAATGCCTGCAGGTACCCTACCCTCTTAACTGAGGCCAATGCAATCAGGAGTATTGTCTTTAAAGACAAGATCTTAAGCTCTACTGACTGTAAAGGCTCGAAGGGCGCCCTCTGAAGTGCGGTCAGCACCAGAGTCAAGTCCCAAGAGGGTATAGAAGAAGGGCGAGGAGGATTTAGTCTCCTCGCTCCCCTTAGGAACCTGACGATCAGATCATGCTTGCCTAAGGACTCACCATTAACGAGGTCATGGCTTGCGGCGATGGCGGCAACATATACCTTGAGGGTGGAGGGAGACAGCCTTCTCTCCAACCCGTCTTGAAGAAAAGATAGCACAGATCCGATCGAACATTTCCGGGGGTCTTCTCGGCGAGAAGAGCACCAGTCGACGAACAGGTTCCACTTCAACGCATAAAGCCGTCTCGTAGAGGGGGCTCTGGCGGAAGCGATGGTGTCGACTACCGCTTGCGGTAGGTCACCTAGAACCTCCGCGTCCCGTCCAGGGACCAGACATGGAGTTTCCAGAGGTCTGGACGCGGGTGCCATAGGGTGCCCCGTCTCTGAGACAGAAGGTCCTGCCTCAGAGGAATGGGCCAAGGAGGTGCTGTCGCGAGGAGCACTAGTTCCGGGAACCACGTCCTGTTGGGCCAGTACGGAGCTACCAAGAGGAGTTGCTCCTCGTCCTCCCTGACCTTGCACAGTGTCTGTGCAAGAAGGCTCACTGGGGGAAACGCATATTTGCGCAGAGCCCGGGGCCAGCTGTGTGCCAGTGCATCCGTGCCGAGGGTCCCCTCGGACAGGGAATAGAACAACTGGCAGTGGGTCGTGTCGTGGGCGGCAAACAGATCGATCTGTGCGGCCCCAAAGCGACTCCATATCAGCTGGACCGCCTGGGGGTGGAGTCGCCACTCTCCGGGAAGCACTGGCAACCGTGACAGCTCGTCGGCCGCACGGTTGAGCAGGCCCGGAATGTGGATAGCACGAAGGGACCTCAGATGCTTCTGACTCCACAGGAGGAGATGGCGGGCGAGTTGGGACAAACGGCGGGAGCGTAGACCACCTTGTTTGTTGATGTACGCAACGGCCGTCGTGCTGTCCGTCCGGACCAGAACGTGCTTGTCTTTGAGCGACCCTTTGAGGCGGCTGAGAGCAAGACGAACTGCCAGCAACTCTAGGCAATTGATATGCCATTGCAGTTGGGGCCCCGTCCACAGACCCGATACTGCAAGCCCGTTGTACGTGGCACCCCACCCCGTGGGTGAGGCATCCGTGGAGACAACATGATGCCTGGACACTTGTTCTAGAGGCACTCCTGCCCGTAGAAACGAAGGGTCCGACCACGGGGTGAGGGTTTGGCGGCATCTCGGCGTCACTTGGACACGGAGGGACCCGCTGTGCCACGCCCATCTCGGGACTCGGTCGTGTAGCCAGTGCTGAAGCGGTCTCATATGGAGCAGCCCTAGCGGCGTTACTGCGGCTGCTGCTGCCATATGCCCCAGGAGCCTCTGAAAATGTTTCAGTGGAACCGCTGTACTGCGTTTGAGCGTACTCAAGCAGCTCAGCACCGACTGGACGCGCTCCTCTGTGAGGCGCGCAGTCATGGCGACCGAGTCGATCTCCATCCCGAGAAAAGAGATCCTCTGTACGGGACAGAGTTTGCTCTTCTCCCAGTTGACCCGAAGACCCAACTGACTGAGGTGCCGGAGCACCATGTCCCTGTGTTCGCACAACTGCTCCCGCGACTGGGCAAGAATCAGCCAGTCGTCGAGATAGTTGAGGATGCGAACACCACGCTCTCTCATGGGAGCAATGGCCGCCTCCGCGACTTTCGTGAAGACACGGGGCGACAGGGACAACCCGAAGGGTAGGACTTTGTACTGGTATGCCCGTCCGTCGAAAGCAAAGCGTAGAAACGGTCTGTGTCGAGGGAGAATCGAGACATGAAAGTACGCGTCCTTCAGGTCGATCGCTGCAAACCAATCCTGGGGACGGATGCATCTGAAGATGCGTTTCTGGGTTAACATTCGGAACGGCATCCTGTGGAGGGAGCGGTTCAGGTAACGCAGGTCCAGGATCGGTCGTAACCCGCCACCTTTCTTGGGTACAATGAAGTACGGGCTGTAGAACCCGGACTTCATATCGGCTGGAGGGACCGGCTCTATCGCGTCCTTCGCCAATAGGACAGCGATCTCCGCCTGAAGCACGGGGGCGCCCTCCTTCGGAATAGAAGTGAAGTGGACACCCCTGAACTTCGGGGGACGCCGGGCGAACTGAATCGCATAGCCGAGTCTGATGGTGCGGATGATCCAGCGAGACGGGTCGGGGAGCGCTAGCCAGGCCCCCAGAGACCGAGCAAGCGGGACCATCGGCACCACGGACGTACCCGGAGCGGGGCAGCGCAGCGGAACGCAGGGGCCCCAGGACGACATGAGAGTGGTCCGTGCAGGGGTCTGGGTCTGACACACGACCTGCATCCGCTGAGGGGACGGGCGAGCGTGGGGAGGCACTTTGTGTGCGTCCGCACAACCGACGCCCCCTGTTGGCGAGGAGAGAGGTGTCTGAGGGGTACGAGGCATGGTAGCGTCGCATACCGTCAGACGCGCTCTCTTGGCACCCAGAGATGTTAGAAACTGCTCTTTTATTGAAAATTTGGGTGCCACTGGCACTGGGGCCAGTGGCGGAACAGAAAATAAAATGGGGTTCCCCCGGCCCTCCACCGGGGGAAGGAGTGGTGCTGCAGCCATCTCCCAAAGAGCAGTTTCCTCCATCTCTGGGCGGCCCGTCTCAGGGTCTCTTCCGACGGCGCTTGCCACCTGGCTTGGCAGCGGCCTGAGCGGGCTGGACGTTCTTCCCGCGACCGGCTCCACGCCCACGACCGGTGGAAGGCTGCTGCTGGGCTGGGGCGGGAGCGGGGGCGGCCGCAGGAGGACGTCCTCGGCGACGGGCAGGCGGAGGCGCTGCAGCCGGCGGCTGGGTGGAGGCAGCAGCGGGCCGCCGGTGCAGGATATGCTTGATGGCCTCCGTCTGCTTCTGGGCGGCCGAGAATTGCTGGGCGAAATTCTCGACCGCGTCGCCGAACAACCCGGCCGACGATATGGGGGAGTCCAGGAACCGGTTCTTGTCAGTCTCCCTCATGTCGGCCAGGTTGAGCCAGAGATGCCGTTCCTGGACCACTAAGGTGGACATCGCCTGACCCACGGAACGGGCGGTAACTTTCGTCGCCCGGAGGGCGAGGTCCGTCGCCGCCCGGAGCTCCCGGAGGAGCTCTGGGTCAGACCTACCCTCGTGCATGTCCATGAGTGCTTGGGCTTGGTGCACCTGAAGCAACGCCATGGCATGCAAGGCAGACGCGGCCTGTCCGCAGAACCTGTAGGCCTTCGCAGTTAGACTGGACGAAAACCTACAGGCTTTGGACGGGAGACGAGGATCACCACGCCACTCGGAGGCGGTCGCCGGACGCAGCTGCATCGCGACGGCGCGTTCGACTGGCGGGATCCTCTCGTAACCCTTGGCCTGTCCACCGTCAAGGGTAGTGAGGAGGGAGGAGCCTCCAGGTCTGTTTCTGGCACTGAAGGGTGTCGTCCACGACCTGGAAAGCTCCTCATGCACCTCCGGGAAGAATGGCACTGGGGCGGGACGCTGAGAACCAGCGCGACCCCCCCCCAGGAACCAATCATCCAACCTAGAAGGTTCGGGACGTGGTGGAGGGTTCCACACAAGCCCGACCTTTTCGGCGGCCCGGGAAAGCATAGCCGTCAACTCAGGGTCCGACTCAGCCGTTGCCACTCTCCCAGAGGGAGGCAGTACAGCTGAATCCTCATCCTCTGAGGACTGGAACTCCCCCTCCGATGCTGCGATCGACATCTGCTCGTCCGCGGGCGCTCCGAAAGAGATGACTGGGCGCCCGTGGGCGGGACCAGCGATCTCTTCCGGTGGCGCCACCGGCAGCGGTGCTTGAGAGGGTTCAGGGACCTGCGTAGCTTGGACACTAGGCGGGTTTGGCCTGAACGTAATCCTCAGATCACCCCGGCCATCCGTCGAAGTAGGTCTATCCTGGTTAGGGATAGCTCTAGATCGAGGTATGGGGAGGGGGACTCCGCCTTCCCGGAGGTAGGTGAGTCTCGACCTAAGCACCGCAATAGTCATGTTCCCGCAGTGAGAACACGAGCTATTCACAAACGCTGCCTCAGCGTGCTGTAAGCCCAGGCACGTGATGCAGTGAGTGTGGCCGTCAGCGGGCGAGAGGGAACGACCGCATCCAGAAACGCACGGGTGGAATGACATCTTGAAAAAGACGCAGTGTCACACCCGTGTTGCTCTTTTTGTGAGGAAATCGCTCTTTTAAGAGAGTGCTGAAGCACCCAGGGAAACCGCGGCAACACACAGGAGATAGTGCAGCCTGTGTTTGCACTCAAAAGGAACGCCCACCGATACCAACAAGCTGTTTTTGCTGTGATAACAGCAGTTGTTCCTCGCAGCTTTGAGTTCGCGGTCCCGCTGGAAAGCGCCGTCACACCAACACACACGATCCTCTTCCTGTTCTTTGTAGTAATCTTCGCTGAAATAGTCAGGAAGCAGTCTGCAAACTTCAAACGCCGGTTAGGCTCCGAAGTGAATGACGTCAGTGCGATGCTCTCGCTTCCTGTTTATACCCGCGGCGCGGGGCGGAGCGCGAGATGCAAATCTCGCACGCCAATTGTTCATTGGCCTGTTCTTAAGTTCTCGAAGCTGATAGGGGCTCTCTGAAGTGATCCCAATTCGTCGGTTATTACCGACGTACGTCGTAGTGACCGACTGAAAGGGAACTCAAAATTACGACAGTGTATACTATTACATAAAAGTGGAAATTATTCAATTATTACATAAAATCATTATTGGCAAAAACTCAAAATTACGACAGTGTATACTATTACATAAAAGTGGAAATGATTCAATTATTACATAAAATCATTATTGGCAAAAATTCAAAATTACGACAGTGTACACTATTACATAAAAGTGGAAATTATTCAATTATTACATAAAATCATTATTGGCAAAAACTCAAAATTACGACAGTGTACACTATTACATAAAAGTGGAAATTATTCAATTATTACATAAAATCATTATTGGCAAAAACTCAAAATTACGACAGTGTATACTATTACATAAAAGTGGAAATGATTCAATTATTACATAAAATCATTATTGGCAAAAATTCAAAATTACGACAGTGTACACTATTACATAAAAGTGGAAATTATTCAATTATTACATAAAATCATTATTGGCAAAAACTCAAAATTACGACAGTGTACACTATTACATAAAAGTGGAAATTATTCAATTATTACATAAAATCATTATTGGCAAAAACTCAAAATTACGACAGTGTATACTATTACATAAAAGTGGAAATGATTCAATTATTACATAAAATCATTATTGGCAAAAATTCAAAATTACGACAGTGTACACTATTACATAAAAGTGGAAATTATTCAATTATTACATAAAATCATTATTGGCAAAAACTCAAAATTACGACAGTGTATACTATTACATAAAAGTGGAAATGATTCAATTATTACATAAAATCATTATTGGCAAAAATTCAAAATTACGACAGTGTACACTATTACATAAAAGTGGAAATTATTCAATTATTACATAAAATCATTATTGGCAAAAACTCAAAATTATGACAGTGTATACTATTACATAAAAGTGGAAATTATTCAATTATTACATAAAATCATTATTGGCAAAAACTCAAAATTACGACAGTGTACACTATTACATAAAAGTGGAAATTATTCAATTATTACATAAAATCATTATTGGCAAAAACTCAAAATTACGACAGTGTATACTATTACATAAAAATGTAAATGATTCAATTATTACATAAAGTCAAAATGGACAAAAATTCTAAATTACGACAGTGTATACTATTACATAAAAGTGGAAATGATTCAATTATTACATAAAGTCAAAATGGACAAAAATTCAAAATTACGACAGTGTATATTATTACATAAAAGTGGAAATGATTCAATTATTACATAAAGTCAAAATGGACAAATATTCAAAATTACGACAGTGTATACTATTACATAAAAGTGTAAATTATTAAATTATTACATAAAATCATTATTGGCAAAAATTCAAATTTACGACAGTGTATACTATTACATAAAAGTGGAAATGATTCAATTATTACATAAAATCATTATTGGCAAAAATTCAAAATTACGACAGTGTATACTATTACATAAAAGTGGAAATGATTCAATTATTACATAAAGTAAAAATGGACAAAAGTTCAAAATTACGACAGTGTATACAATTACATAAAAGTGGAAATTATTCAATTATTACATAAAGTCAAAATGGACAAAAATTCAAAATTACGACAGTGTATATTATTACATAAAAGTGGAAATGATTCAATTATTACATAAAGTCAAAATGGACAAAAATTCTAAATTACGACAGTGTATACTATTAAATAAAAGTGGAAATGATTCAATTATTACATAAAGTCAAAATGGACAAAAATTCAAAATTACGACAGTGTATATTATTACATAAAAGTGGAAATGATTCAATTATTACATAAAGTCAAAATGGACAAATATTCAAAATTACGACAGTGTATACTATTACATAAAAGTGTAAATTATTAAATTATTACATAAAATCATTATTGGCAAAAATTCAAAATTACGACAGTGTATACTATTACATAAAAGTGGAAATGATTCAATTATTACATAAAATCATTATTGGCAAAAATTCAAAATTACGACAGTGTATACTATTACATAAAAGTGGAAATGATTCAATTATTACATAAAGTAAAAATGGACAAAAGTTCAAAATTACGACAGTGTATACTATTACATAAAAGTGTAAATGATTCAATTATTACATAAAGTCAAAATGGACAAAAGTTCAAAATTACGACAGTGTATACTATTACATAAAAGTGGAAATGATTCAATTATTACATAAAGTAAAAATGGACAAAAGTTCAAAATTACGACAGTGTATACTATTACATAAAAGTGTAAATTATTAAATTATTACATAAAATCATTATTGGCAAAAATTCAAAATTACGACAGTGTATACTATTACATAAAAGTGGAAATGATTCAATTATTACATAAAATCATTATTGGCAAAAATTCTAAATTATGACAGTGTATACTATTACATAAAAGTGGAAATGATTCAATTATTACATAAAGTAAAAATGGACAAAAGTTCAAAATTACGACAGTGTATACTATTACATAAAAGTGGAAATGATTCAATTATTACATAAAATCATTATTGGCAAAAATTCAACATTAGGACAGTGTATACTATTACATAAAAGTGTAAATTATTCAATTATTACATAAAGTCAAAATGGACAAAAGTTCAAAATTACAACAGTGTATACTATTACATAAAAGTGGAAATGATTCAATTATTACATAAAATCATTATTGGCAAAAATTCAAAATTATGACAGTGTATACTATTACATAAAAGTGGAAATGATTCAATTATTACATAAAATCATTATTGGCAAAAATTCAAAATTACGACAGTGTATACTATTACATAAAAGTGGAAATGATTCAATTATTACATAAAATCATTATTGGCAAAAATTCAAAATTACGACAGTGTATACTATTACATAAAAGTGGAAATGATTCAATTATTACATAAAGTCAAAATGGACAAAAGTTCAAAATTACGACAGTGTATACTATTACATAAAAGTGGAAATGATTCAATTATTACATAAAATCATTATTGGCAAAAATTCAAAATTATGACAGTGTATACTATTATATAAAAGTGGAAATGATTCAATTATTACATAAAATCATTATTGGCAAAAATTCAAAATTACGACAGTGTATACTATTACATAAAAGTGTAAATTATTAAATTATTACATAAAGTCAAAATGGACAAAAGTTCAAAATTACGACAGTGTATACTATTACATAAAAGTGGAAATGATTCAATTATTACATAAAGTAAAAATGGACAAAAGTTCAAAATTACGACAGTGTATACTATTACATAAAAGTGTAAATTATTAAATTATTACATAAAATCATTATTGGCAAAAATTCAAAATTACGACAGTGTATACTATTACATAAAAGTGTAAATTATTCAATTATTACATAAAGTCAAAATGGACAAAAGTTCAAAATTACGACAGTGTATACTATTACATAAAAGTGGAAATGATTCAATTATTACATAAAGTCAAAATGGACAAAAGTTCAAAATTACGACAGTGTATACTATTACATAAAAGTGGAAATGATTCAATTATTACATAAAATCATTATTGGCAAAAATTCAACATTACGACAGTGTATTCTATTACATAAAAGTGGAAATTATTCAATTATTACATAAAGTCAAAATGGACAAAAATTCAAAATTACGACAGTGTATACTATTACATAAAAGTGGAAATGATTCAATTATTACATAAAGTCAAAATGGACAAAAATTCTAAATTACGACAGTGTATACTATTACATAAAAGTGGAAATGATTCAATTATTACATAAAGTCAAAATGGACAAAAATTCTAAATTACGACAGTGTATACTATTACATAAAAGTGGAAATTATTCAATTATTACATAAAGTCAAAATGGACAAAAATTAAAAATTATGACAGTGTATACTATTACATAAAAGTGGAAATGATTCAATTATTACATAAAGTCAAAATGGACAAAAATTCCAAATTACGACAGTGTATACTATCACATAAAAGTGGAAATGATTCAATTATTACATAAAGTCAAAATGGACAAAAATTCAAAATTACGACAGTGTATACTATTACATAAAAGTGGAAATGATTCAATTATTACATAAAGTCAAAATGGACAAAAGTTCAAAATTACGACAGTGTATACTATTACATAAAAGTGGAAATGATTCAATTATTACATAAAATCATTATTGGCAAAAATTCAAAATTATGACAGTGTATACTATTACATAAAAGTGGAAATGATTCAATTATTACATAAAGTAAAAATGGACAAAAGTTCAAAATTACGACAGTGTATACTATTACATAAAAGTGTAAATTATTAAATTATTACATAAAATCATTATTGGCAAAAATTCAAAATTACGACAGTGTATACTATTACATAAAAGTGGAAATTA
Source organism: Romanogobio albipinnatus (assembly GCA_023566225.1). Classification (NCBI taxonomy): domain Eukaryota; kingdom Metazoa; phylum Chordata; class Actinopteri; order Cypriniformes; family Gobionidae; genus Romanogobio; species Romanogobio albipinnatus. The sequence continues at coordinate 259,914 of JAKRKY010000040.1, forward strand.
TTCAATTATTACATAAAGTCAAAATGGACAAAAGTTCAAAATTACGACAGTGTATACTATTACATAAAAGTGGAAATGATTCAATTATTACATAAAGTCAAAATGGACAAAAGTTCAAAATTATGACAGTGTATACTATTACATAAAAGTGGAAATGATTCAATTATTACATAAAATCATTATTGGCAAAAATTCAACATTACGACAGTGTATACTATTACATAAAAGTGGAAATTATTCAATTATTACATAAAGTCAAAATGGACAAAAATTCAAAATTACGACAGTGTATACTATTACATAAAAGTGGAAATGATTCAATTATTACATAAAGTCAAAATGGACAAAAATTCTAAATTACGACAGTGTATACTATTACATAAAAGTAGAAATTATTCAATTATTACATAAAGTCAAAATGGACAAAAATTAAAAATTATGACAGTGTATACTATTACATAAAAGTGGAAATGATTCAATTATTACATAAAGTCAAAATGGACAAAAATTAAAAATTATGACAGTGTATACTATTACATAAAAGTGGAAATGATTCAATTATTACATAAAGTCAAAATGGACAAAAATTCCAAATTACGACAGTGTATACTATTACATAAAAGTGGAAATGATTCAATTATTACATAAAGTCAAAATGGACAAATATTCAAAATTACGACAGTGTATACTATTACATAAAAGTGTAAATTATTCAATTATTACATAAAGTCAAAATGGACAAAAATTAAAAATTACGACAGTGTATACTATTACATAAAAGTGGAAATGATTCAATTATTACATAAAGTCAAAATGGACAAAAATTAAAAATTATGACAGTGTATACTATTACATAAAAGTGGAAATGATTCAATTATTACATAAAGTCAAAATGGACAAAAATTCAAAATTACGACAGTGTATACTATTACATAAAAGTGTAAATTATTCAATTATTACATAAAGTCAAAATGGACAAAAATTAAAAATTATGACAGTGTATACTATCACATAAAAGTGGAAATGATTCAATTATTACATAAAGTCAAAATGGACAAAAATTAAAAAATTATGACAGTGTATACTATTACATAAAAGTGGAAATGATTCAATTATTACATAAAGTCAAAATGGACAAAAATTCAAAATTACGACAGTGTATACTATTACATAAAAGTGGAAATGATTCAATTATTACATAAAATCATTATTGGCAAAAATTCAACATTACGACAGTGTATACTATTACATAAAAGTGTAAATTATTCAATTATTACATAAAGTCAAAATGGACAAAAGTTCAAAATTACGACAGTGTATACTATTACATAAAAGTGGAAATGATTCAATTATTACATAAAGTAAAAATGGACAAAAGTTCAAAATTACGACAGTGTATACTATTACATAAAAGTGTAAATTATTAAATTATTACATAAAGTCAAAATGGACAAAAATTCAAAATTACGACAGTGTATACTATTACATAAAAGTGGAAATGATTCAATTATTACATAAAATCATTATTGGCAAAAATTCAACATTACGACAGTGTATACTATTACATAAAAATGTAAATTATTCAATTATTACATAAAGTCAAAATGGACAAAAGTTCAAAATTACAACAGTGTATACTATTACATAAAAGTGGAAATGATTCAATTATTACATAAAGTAAAAATGGACAAAAGTTCAAAATTACGACAGTGTATACTATTACATAAAAGTGTAAATTATTCAATTATTACATAAAGTCAAAATGGACAAAAGTTCAAAATTACGACAGTGTATACTATTACATAAAAGTGGAAATGATTCAATTATTACATAAAGTCAAAATGGACAAAAGTTCAAAATTACGACAGTGTATACTATTACATAAAAGTGGAAATTATTCAATTATTACATAAAATCATTATTGGCAAAAATTCAACATTACGACAGTGTATACTATTACATAAAAGTGGAAATTATTCAATTATTACATAAAGTCAAAATGGACAAAAATTCAAAATTACGACAGTGTATACTATTACATAAAAGTGGAAATGATTCAATTATTACATAAAGTCAAAATGGACAAAAATTAAAAATTATGACAGTGTATACTATTACATAAAAGTGGAAATGATTCAATTATTACATAAAGTCAAAATGGACAAAAATTCAAAATTACGACAGTGTATACTATTACATAAAAGTGTAAATTATTCAATTATTACATAAAGTCAAAATGGACAAAAATTAAAAATTATGACAGTGTATACTATCACATAAAAGTGGAAATGATTCAATTATTACATAAAATCATTATTGGCAAAAATTCAAAATTATGACAGTGTATACTATTATATAAAAGTGGAAATGATTCAATTATTACATAAAATCATTATTGGCAAAAATTCAAAATTACGACAGTGTATACTATTACATAAAAGTGTAAATTATTAAATTATTACATAAAGTCAAAATGGACAAAAGTTCAAAATTACGACAGTGTATACTATTACATAAAAGTGGAAATGATTCAATTATTACATAAAGTAAAAATGGACAAAAGTTCAAAATTACGACAGTGTATACTATTACATAAAAGTGTAAATTATTAAATTATTACATAAAATCATTATTGGCAAAAATTCAAAATTACGACAGTGTATACTATTACATAAAAGTGTAAATTATTCAATTATTACATAAAGTCAAAATGGACAAAAGTTCAAAATTACGACAGTGTATACTATTACATAAAAGTGGAAATGATTCAATTATTACATAAAGTCAAAATGGACAAAAGTTCAAAATTACGACAGTGTATACTATTACATAAAAGTGGAAATGATTCAATTATTACATAAAATCATTATTGGCAAAAATTCAACATTACGACAGTGTATTCTATTACATAAAAGTGGAAATTATTCAATTATTACATAAAGTCAAAATGGACAAAAATTCAAAATTACGACAGTGTATACTATTACATAAAAGTGGAAATGATTCAATTATTACATAAAGTCAAAATGGACAAAAATTCTAAATTACGACAGTGTATACTATTACATAAAAGTGGAAATGATTCAATTATTACATAAAGTCAAAATGGACAAAAATTCTAAATTACGACAGTGTATACTATTACATAAAAGTGGAAATTATTCAATTATTACATAAAGTCAAAATGGACAAAAATTAAAAATTATGACAGTGTATACTATTACATAAAAGTGGAAATGATTCAATTATTACATAAAGTCAAAATGGACAAAAATTCCAAATTACGACAGTGTATACTATCACATAAAAGTGGAAATGATTCAATTATTACATAAAGTCAAAATGGACAAAAATTCAAAATTACGACAGTGTATACTATTACATAAAAGTGGAAATGATTCAATTATTACATAAAGTCAAAATGGACAAAAGTTCAAAATTACGACAGTGTATACTATTACATAAAAGTGGAAATGATTCAATTATTACATAAAATCATTATTGGCAAAAATTCAAAATTATGACAGTGTATACTATTACATAAAAGTGGAAATGATTCAATTATTACATAAAGTAAAAATGGACAAAAGTTCAAAATTACGACAGTGTATACTATTACATAAAAGTGTAAATTATTAAATTATTACATAAAATCATTATTGGCAAAAATTCAAAATTACGACAGTGTATACTATTACATAAAAGTGGAAATTATTCAATTATTACATAAAGTCAAAATGGACAAAAGTTCAAAATTACGACAGTGTATACTATTACATAAAAGTGGAAATGATTCAATTATTACATAAAGTCAAAATGGACAAAAGTTCAAAATTATGACAGTGTATACTATTACATAAAAGTGGAAATGATTCAATTATTACATAAAATCATTATTGGCAAAAATTCAACATTACGACAGTGTATACTATTACATAAAAGTGGAAATTATTCAATTATTACATAAAGTCAAAATGGACAAAAATTCAAAATTACGACAGTGTATACTATTACATAAAAGTGGAAATGATTCAATTATTACATAAAGTCAAAATGGACAAAAATTCTAAATTACGACAGTGTATACTATTACATAAAAGTAGAAATTATTCAATTATTACATAAAGTCAAAATGGACAAAAATTAAAAATTATGACAGTGTATACTATTACATAAAAGTGGAAATGATTCAATTATTACATAAAGTCAAAATGGACAAAAATTAAAAATTATGACAGTGTATACTATTACATAAAAGTGGAAATGATTCAATTATTACATAAAGTCAAAATGGACAAAAATTCCAAATTACGACAGTGTATACTATTACATAAAAGTGGAAATGATTCAATTATTACATAAAGTCAAAATGGACAAATATTCAAAATTACGACAGTGTATACTATTACATAAAAGTGTAAATTATTCAATTATTACATAAAGTCAAAATGGACAAAAATTAAAAATTACGACAGTGTATACTATTACATAAAAGTGGAAATGATTCAATTATTACATAAAGTCAAAATGGACAAAAATTAAAAATTATGACAGTGTATACTATTACATAAAAGTGGAAATGATTCAATTATTACATAAAGTCAAAATGGACAAAAATTCAAAATTACGACAGTGTATACTATTACATAAAAGTGTAAATTATTCAATTATTACATAAAGTCAAAATGGACAAAAATTAAAAATTATGACAGTGTATACTATCACATAAAAGTGGAAATGATTCAATTATTACATAAAGTCAAAATGGACAAAAATTAAAAAATTATGACAGTGTATACTATTACATAAAAGTGGAAATGATTCAATTATTACATAAAGTCAAAATGGACAAAAATTCAAAATTACGACAGTGTATACTATTACATAAAAGTGGAAATGATTCAATTATTACATAAAATCATTATTGGCAAAAATTCAACATTACGACAGTGTATACTATTACATAAAAGTGTAAATTATTCAATTATTACATAAAGTCAAAATGGACAAAAGTTCAAAATTACGACAGTGTATACTATTACATAAAAGTGGAAATGATTCAATTATTACATAAAGTAAAAATGGACAAAAGTTCAAAATTACGACAGTGTATACTATTACATAAAAGTGTAAATTATTAAATTATTACATAAAGTCAAAATGGACAAAAATTCAAAATTACGACAGTGTATACTATTACATAAAAGTGGAAATGATTCAATTATTACATAAAATCATTATTGGCAAAAATTCAACATTACGACAGTGTATACTATTACATAAAAATGTAAATTATTCAATTATTACATAAAGTCAAAATGGACAAAAGTTCAAAATTACAACAGTGTATACTATTACATAAAAGTGGAAATGATTCAATTATTACATAAAGTAAAAATGGACAAAAGTTCAAAATTACGACAGTGTATACTATTACATAAAAGTGGAAATGATTCAATTATTACATAAAGTCAAAATGGACAAAAGTTCAAAATTACGACAGTGTATACTATTACATAAAAGTGGAAATTATTCAATTATTACATAAAATCATTATTGGCAAAAATTCAACATTACGACAGTGTATACTATTACATAAAAGTGGAAATTATTCAATTATTACATAAAGTCAAAATGGACAAAAATTCAAAATTACGACAGTGTATACTATTACATAAAAGTGGAAATGATTCAATTATTACATAAAGTCAAAATGGACAAAAATTAAAAATTATGACAGTGTATACTATTACATAAAAGTGGAAATGATTCAATTATTACATAAAGTCAAAATGGACAAAAATTCAAAATTACGACAGTGTATACTATTACATAAAAGTGTAAATTATTCAATTATTACATAAAGTCAAAATGGACAAAAATTAAAAATTATGACAGTGTATACTATCACATAAAAGTGGAAATGATTCAATTATTACATAAAGTCAAAATGGACAAAAATTAAAAAATTATGACAGTGTATACTATTACATAAAAGTGGAAATGATTCAATTATTACATAAAGTCAAAATGGACAAAAATTCAAAATTACGACAGTGTATACTATTACATAAAAGTGGAAATGATTCAATTATTACATAAAATCATTATTGGCAAAAATTCAAAATTACGACAGTGTATACTATTACATAAAAATGTAAATTATTCAATTATTACATAAAGTCAAAATGGACAAAAGTTCAAAATTACAACAGTGTATACTATTACATAAAAGTGGAAATGATTCAATTATTACATAAAGTAAAAATGGACAAAAGTTCAAAATTACGACAGTGTATACTATTACATAAAAGTGTAAATTATTCAATTATTACATAAAGTCAAAATGGACAAAAGTTCAAAATTACGACAGTGTATACTATTACATAAAAGTGGAAATGATTCAATTATTACATAAAGTCAAAATGGACAAAAGTTCAAAATTACGACAGTGTATACTATTACATAAAAGTGGAAATTATTCAATTATTACATAAAATCATTATTGGCAAAAATTCAACATTACGACAGTGTATACTATTACATAAAAGTGGAAATTATTCAATTATTACATAAAGTCAAAATGGACAAAAATTCAAAATTACGACAGTGTATACTATTACATAAAAGTGGAAATGATTCAATTATTACATAAAGTCAAAATGGACAAAAATTCTAAATTACGACAGTGTATACTATTACATAAAAGTAGAAATTATTCAATTATTACATAAAGTCAAAATGGACAAAAATTAAAAATTATGACAGTGTATACTATTACATAAGAGTGGAAATGATTCAATTATTACATAAAGTCAAAATGGACAAAAGTTCAAAATTACGACAGTGTATACTATTACATAAAAGTGGAAATTATTCAATTATTACATAAAATCATTATTGGCAAAAATTCAACATTACGACAGTGTATACTATTACATAAAAGTGGAAATTATTCAATTATTACATAAAGTCAAAATGGACAAAAATTCAAAATTACGACAGTGTATACTATTACATAAAAGTGGAAATGATTCAATTATTACATAAAGTCAAAATGGACAAAAATTCTAAATTACGACAGTGTATACTATTACATAAAAGTGGAAATGATTCAATTATTACATAAAGTCAAAATGGACAAAAATTCCAAATTACGACAGTGTATACTATTACATAAAAGTGGAAATGATTCAATTATTACATAAAGTCAAAATGGACAAAAATTCAAAATTACGACAGTGTATACTATTACATAAAAGTGGAAATGATTAAATTATTACATAAAGTCAAAATGGACAAAAGTTCAAAATTACGACAGTGTATACTATTACATAAAAGTGGAAATGATTCAATTATTACATAAAGTCAAAATGGACAAAAGTTCAAAATTACGACAGTGTATACTATCACATAAAAGTGGAAATTATTCAATTATTACATAAAGTCAAAATGGACAAAAATTAAAAATTACGACAGTGTATACTATTACATAAAAGTGGAAATTATTCAATTATTACATAAAGTCAAAATGGACAAAAATTCCAAATTACGACAGTGTATACTATTACATAAAAGTGGAAATTATTCAATTATTACATAAAGTCAAAATGGACAAAAATTAAAAATTACAACAGTGTATACTATTACATAAAAGTGGAAATTATTCAATTATTACATAAAGTCAAAATGGACAAAAGTTCAAAATTACGACAGTGTATACTATCACATAAAAGTGGAAATTATTCAATTATTACATAAAGTCAAAATGGACAAAAATTCCAAATTACGACAGTGTATACTATCACATAAAAGTGGAAATTATTCAATTATTACATAAAGTCAAAATGGACAAAAATTAAAAATTACGACAGTGTATACTATTACATAAAAGTGGAAATTATTCAATTATTACATAAAGTCAAAATGGACAAAAGTTCAAAATTACGACAGTGTATACTATTACATAAAAGTGGAAATTATTCAATTATTACATAAAATCATTATTGGCAAAAATTCAACATTACGATATACTATTACATAAAAGTGGAAATTATTCAATTATTACATAAAGTCAAAATGGACAAAAATTCAAAATTACGACAGTGTATACTATTACATAAAAGTGGAAATGATTCAATTATTACATAAAGTCAAAATGGACAAAAATTCTAAATTACGACAGTGTATACTATTACATAAGAGTGGAAATGATTCAATTATTACATAAAGTCAAAATGGACAAAAGTTCAAAATTACGACAGTGTATACTATTACATAAAAGTGGAAATTATTCAATTATTACATAAAATCATTATTGGCAAAAATTCAACATTACGACAGTGTATACTATTACATAAAAGTGGAAATTATTCAATTATTACATAAAGTCAAAATGGACAAAAATTCAAAATTACGACAGTGTATACTATTACATAAAAGTGGAAATGATTCAATTATTACATAAAGTCAAAATGGACAAAAATTCTAAATTACGACAGTGTATACTATTACATAAAAGTGGAAATGATTCAATTATTACATAAAGTCAAAATGGACAAAAATTCCAAATTACGACAGTGTATACTATCACATAAAAGTGGAAATGATTCAATTATTACATAAAGTCAAAATGGACAAAAATTCAAAATTACGACAGTGTATACTATTACATAAAAGTGGAAATGATTAAATTATTACATAAAGTCAAAATGGACAAAAGTTCAAAATTACGACAGTGTATACTATTACATAAAAGTGGAAATGATTCAATTATTACATAAAGTCAAAATGGACAAAAGTTCAAAATTACGACAGTGTATACTATTACATAAAAGTGGAAATGATTCAATTATTACATAAAGTCAAAATGGACAAAAATTCAAAATTACGACAGTGTATACTATTACATAAAAGTGGAAATGATTCAATTATTACATAAAGTCAAAATGGACAAAAATTCCAAATTACGACAGTGTATACTATTACATAAAAGTGGAAATGATTCAATTATTACATAAAGTCAAAATGGACAAAAATTAAAAATTATGACAGTGTATACTATTACATAAAAGTGGAAATGATTCAATTATTACATAAAGTCATTATTGGCAAAAATTCAAAATTACGACAGTGTATACTATCACATAAAAGTGGAAATGATTCAATTTTTACATAAAGTCAAAATGGACAAAAATTCCAAATTACGACAGTGTATACTATCACATAAAAGTAGAAATTATTCAATTATTACATAAAGTCAAAATGGACAAAAATTAAAAATTATGACAGTGTATACTATTACATAAAAGTGGAAATGATTCAATTATTACATAAAGTCAAAATGGACAAAAATTCCAAATTACGACAGTGTATACTATTACATAAAAGTGGAAATTATTCAATTATTACATAAAATCATTATTGGCAAAAATTCAAAATTACGACAGTGTATACTATTACATAAAAGTGGAAATGATTCATTTATTACATAAAATCATTATTGGCAAAAATTCAAAATTACGACAGTGTACACTATTACATAAAAGTGGAAATGATTCAATTATTACATAAAGTCAAAATGGACAAATATTCAAAATTACGACAGTGTATACTATTACATAAAAGTGGAAATTATTCAATTATTACATAAAGTCAAAGTGGACAAAAATTCAAAATTACGACAGTGTATACTATTACATAAAAGTGGAAATGATTCAATTATTACATAAAGTCAAAATGGACAAATATTCAAAATTACGACAGTGTATACTATTACATAAAAGTGGAAATGATTAAATTATTACATAAAGTCAAAATGGACAAAAATTCCAAATTACGACAGTGTATACTATCACATAAAAGTGGAAATGATTCAATTATTACATAAAGTCAAAATGGACAAAAATTCAAAATTACGACAGTGTATACTATTACATAAAAGTGGAAATTATTCAATTATTACATAAAATCATTATTGGCAAAAATTCAAAATTACGACAGTGTATACTATTACATAAAAGTGGAAATGATTCATTTATTACATAAAGTCAAAATGGACAAAAATTCCAAATTACGACAGTGTATACTATTACATAAAAGTGGAAATGATTCAATTATTACATGAAATCATTATTGGCAAAAATTCAAAATTATGACAGTGTATACTATTACATAAAAGTGGAAATGATTCAATTATTACATAAAGTAAAAATGGACAAAAGTTCAAAATTACGACAGTGTATACTATTACATAAAAGTGTAAATTATTAAATTATTACATAAAATCATTATTGGCAAAAATTCAAAATTACGACAGTGTATACTATTACATAAAAGTGGAAATGATTCAATTATTACATAAAGTCAAAATGGACAAAAATTAAAAATTATGACAGTGTATACTATTACATAAAAGTGGAAATGATTCAATTATTACATAAAGTCAAAATGGACAAAAATTCAAAATTACGACAGTGTATACTATTACATAAAAGTGGAAATGATTCAATTATTACATAAAGTCAAAATGGACAAAAATTCAAAATTACGACAGTGTATACTATTACATAAAAGTGGAAATGATTCAATTATTACATAAAGTCAAAATGGACAAAAATTCAAAATTACGACAGTGTATACTATTACATAAAAGTGGAAATGATTCAATTATTACATAAAGTCAAAATGGACAAAAATTCAAAATTACGACAGTGTATACTATTACATAAAAGTGGAAATGATTCAATTATTACATAAAGTCAAAATGGACAAAAATTAAAAATTATGACAGTGTATACTATTACATAAAAGTGGAAATGATTCAATTATTACATAAAGTCAAAATGGACAAAAATTCCAAATTACGACAGTGTATACTATCACATAAAAGTGGAAATGATTCAATTATTACATAAAGTCAAAATGGACAAAAATTCTAAATTACGACAGTGTATACTATTACATAAAAGTGGAAATGATTCAATTATTACATAAAGTCAAAATGGACAAAAATTCAAAATTACGACAGTGTATACTATTACATAAAAGTGGAAATGATTCAATTATTACATAAAGTCAAAATGGACAAAAATTAAAAATTATGACAGTGTATACTATTACATAAAAGTGGAAATGATTCAATTATTACATAAAGTCAAAATGGACAAAAATTCCAAATTACGACAGTGTATACTATTACATAAAAGTGGAAATTATTCAATTATTACATAAAATCATTATTGGCAAAAATTCAAAATTACGACAGTGTATACTATTACATAAAAGTGGAAATGATTCATTTATTACATAAAGTCAAAATGGACAAAAATTCCAAATTACGACAGTGTATACTATTACATAAAAGTGGAAATTATTCAATTATTACATAAAATCATTATTGGCAAAAATTCAAAATTACGACAGTGTATACTATCACATAAAAGTGGAAATGATTCAATTATTACATAAAGTCAAAATGGACAAAAATTCCAAATTACGACAGTGTATACTATCACATAAAAGTAGAAATTATTCAATTATTACATAAAGTCAAAATGGACAAAAATAAAAAATTATGACAGTGTATACTATTACATAAAAGTGGAAATGATTAAATTATTACATAAAGTCAAAATGGACAAAAGTTCAAAATTACGACAGTGTATACTATTACATAAAAGTGGAAATGATTCAATTATTACATAAAGTCAAAATGGACAAAAGTTCAAAATTACGACAGTGTATACTATTACATAAAAGTGGAAATGATTCAATTATTACATAAAATCATTATTGGCAAAAATTCAAAATTATGACAGTGTATACTATTACATAAAAGTGGAAATGATTCAATTATTACATAAAGTAAAAATGGACAAAAGTTCAAAATTACGACAGTGTATACTATTACATAAAAGTGTAAATTATTAAATTATTACATAAAATCATTATTGGCAAAAATTCAAAATTACGACAGTGTATACTATTACATAAAAGTGGAAATGATTCAATTATTACATAAAGTCAAAATGGACAAAAATTAAAAATTATGACAGTGTATACTATTACATAAAAGTGGAAATGATTCAATTATTACATAAAGTCAAAATGGACAAAAATTCAAAATTACGACAGTGTATACTATTACATAAAAGTGGAAATGATTCAATTATTACATAAAGTCAAAATGGACAAAAATTCAAAATTACGACAGTGTATACTATTACATAAAAGTGGAAATGATTCAATTATTACATAAAGTCAAAATGGACAAAAATTAAAAATTATGACAGTGTATACTATTACATAAAAGTGGAAATGATTCAATTATTACATAAAGTCAAAATGGACAAAAATTAAAAATTATGACAGTGTATACTATTACATAAAAGTGGAAATGATTCAATTATTACATAAAGTCAAAATGGACAAAAATTCAAAATTACGACAGTGTATACTATTACATAAAAGTGGAAATGATTCAATTATTACATAAAGTCAAAATGGACAAAAGTTCAAAATTACGACAGTGTATACTATTACATAAAAGTGGAAATGATTCAATTATTACATAAAATCATTATTGGCAAAAATTCAACATTATGACAGTGTATACTATTACATAAAAGTGGAAATGATTCAATTATTACATAAAGTAAAAATGGACAAAAGTTAAAAATTACGACAGTGTATACTATTACATAAAAGTGTAAATTATTAAATTATTACATAAAATCATTATTGGCAAAAATTCAAAATTACGACAGTGTATACTATTACATAAAAGTGGAAATGATTCAATTATTACATAAAGTCAAAATGGACAAAAATTAAAAATTATGACAGTGTATACTATTACATAAAAGTGGAAATGATTCAATTATTACATAAAGTCAAAATGGACAAAAATTCAAAATTACGACAGTGTATACTATTACATAAAAGTGGAAATGATTCAATTATTACATAAAGTCAAAATGGACAAAAATTCAAAATTACGACAGTGTATACTATTACATAAAAGTGGAAATGATTCAATTATTACATAAAGTCAAAATGGACAAAAATTCAAAATTACGACAGTGTATACTATTACATAAAAGTGGAAATGATTCAATTATTACATAAAGTCAAAATGGACAAAAATTAAAAATTATGACAGTGTATACTATTACATAAAAGTGGAAATGATTCAATTATTACATAAAGTCATTATTGGCAAAAATTCAAAATTACGACAGTGTATACTATCACATAAAAGTGGAAATGATTAAATTATTACATAAAGTCAAAATGGACAAAAATTCCAAATTACGACAGTGTATACTATCACATAAAAGTAGAAATTATTCAATTATTACATAAAGTCAAAATGGACAAAAATTAAAAATTATGACAGTGTATACTATTACATAAAAGTGGAAATGATTCAATTATTACATAAAGTCAAAATGGACAAAAATTCCAAATTACGACAGTGTATACTATTACATAAAAGTGGAAATTATTCAATTATTACATAAAATCATTATTGGCAAAAATTCAAAATTACGACAGTGTATACTATTACATAAAAGTGGAAATGATTCATTTATTACATAAAATCATTATTGGCAAAAATTCAAAATTACGACAGTGTACACTATTACATAAAAGTGGAAATGATTCAATTATTACATAAAGTCAAAATGGACAAATATTCAAAATTACGACAGTGTATACTATTACATAAAAGTGGAAATTATTCAATTATTACATAAAGTCAAAGTGGACAAAAATTCAAAATTACGACAGTGTATACTATTACATAAAAGTGGAAATGATTCAATTATTACATAAAGTCAAAATGGACAAATATTCAAAATTACGACAGTGTATACTATTACATAAAAGTGGAAATGATTAAATTATTACATAAAGTCAAAATGGACAAAAATTCCAAATTACGACAGTGTATACTATCACATAAAAGTGGAAATGATTCAATTATTACATAAAGTCAAAATGGACAAAAATTCAAAATTACGACAGTGTATACTATTACATAAAAGTGGAAATGATTCAATTATTACATAAAGTCAAAATGGACAAAAATTCAAAATTACGACAGTGTATACTATTACATAAAAGTGGAAATTATTCAATTATTACATAAAATCATTATTGGCAAAAATTCAAAATTACGACAGTGTATACTATTACATAAAAGTGGAAATGATTCATTTATTACATAAAGTCAAAATGGACAAAAATTCCAAATTACGACAGTGTATACTATTACATAAAAGTGGAAATGATTCAATTATTACATAAAATCATTATTGGCAAAAATTCAAAATTATGACAGTGTATACTATTACATAAAAGTGGAAATGATTCAATTATTACATAAAGTAAAAATGGACAAAAGTTCAAAATTACGACAGTGTATACTATTACATAAAAGTGTAAATTATTAAATTATTACATAAAATCATTATTGGCAAAAATTCAAAATTACGACAGTGTATACTATTACATAAAAGTGGAAATGATTCAATTATTACATAAAGTCAAAATGGACAAAAATTAAAAATTATGACAGTGTATACTATTACATAAAAGTGGAAATGATTCAATTATTACATAAAGTCAAAATGGACAAAAATTCAAAATTACGACAGTGTATACTATTACATAAAAGTGGAAATGATTCAATTATTACATAAAGTCAAAATGGACAAAAATTCAAAATTACGACAGTGTATACTATTACATAAAAGTGGAAATGATTCAATTATTACATAAAGTCAAAATGGACAAAAATTCAAAATTTCGACAGTGTATACTATTACATAAAAGTGGAAATGATTCAATTATTACATAAAGTCAAAATGGACAAAAATTCAAAATTACGACAGTGTATACTATTACATAAAAGTGGAAATGATTCAATTATTACATAAAGTCAAAATGGACAAAAATTAAAAATTATGACAGTGTATACTATTACATAAAAGTGGAAATGATTCAATTATTACATAAAGTCAAAATGGACAAAAATTCCAAATTACGACAGTGTATACTATCACATAAAAGTGGAAATGATTCAATTATTACATAAAGTCAAAATGGACAAAAATTCTAAATTACGACAGTGTATACTATTACATAAAAGTGGAAATGATTCAATTATTACATAAAGTCAAAATGGACAAAAATTCAAAATTACGACAGTGTATACTATTACATAAAAGTGGAAATGATTCAATTATTACATAAAGTCAAAATGGACAAAAATTAAAAATTATGACAGTGTATACTATTACATAAAAGTGGAAATGATTCAATTATTACATAAAGTCAAAATGGACAAAAATTCCAAATTACGACAGTGTATACTATTACATAAAAGTGGAAATTATTCAATTATTACATAAAATCATTATTGGCAAAAATTCAAAATTACGACAGTGTATACTATTACATAAAAGTGGAAATGATTCATTTATTACATAAAGTCAAAATGGACAAAAATTCCAAATTACGACAGTGTATACTATTACATAAAAGTGGAAATTATTCAATTATTACATAAAATCATTATTGGCAAAAATTCAAAATTACGACAGTGTATACTATCACATAAAAGTGGAAATGATTCAATTATTACATAAAGTCAAAATGGACAAAAATTCCAAATTACGACAGTGTATACTATCACATAAAAGTAGAAATTATTCAATTATTACATAAAGTCAAAATGGACAAAAATAAAAAATTATGACAGTGTATACTATTACATAAAAGTGGAAATGATTCAATTATTACATAAAGTCAAAATGGACAAAAATTCCAAATTACGACAGTGTATACTATTACATAAAAGTGGAAATGATTCAATTATTACATAAAATCATTATTGGCAAAAATTCAACATTAGGACAGTGTATACTATTACATAAAAGTGTAAATTATTCAATTATTACATAAAGTCAAAATGGACAAAAGTTCAAAATTACGACAGTGTATACTATTACATAAAAGTGGAAATGATTCAATTATTACATAAAATCATTATTGGCAAAAATTCAAAATTATGACAGTGTATACTATTACATAAAAGTGGAAATGATTCAATTATTACATAAAATCATTATTGGCAAAAATTCAAAATTACGACAGTGTATACTATTACATAAAAGTGGAAATGATTCAATTATTACATAAAATCATTATTGGCAAAAATTCAAAATTACGACAGTGTATACTATTACATAAAAGTGGAAATGATTCAATTATTACATAAGTCAAAATGGACAAAAGTTCAAAATTACGACAGTGTATACTATTACATAAAAGTGGAAATGATTCAATTATTACATAAAATCATTATTGGCAAAAATTCAAAATTATGACAGTGTATACTATTATATAAAAGTGGAAATGATTCAATTATTACATAAAATCATTATTGGCAAAAATTCAAAATTACAACAGTGTATACTATTACATAAAAGTGTAAATTATTCAATTATTACATAAAGTCAAAATGGACAAAAGTTCAAAATTACGACAGTGTATACTATTACATAAAAGTGGAAATGATTCAATTATTACATAAAGTAAAAATGGACAAAAGTTCAAAATTACGACAGTGTATACTATTACATAAAAGTGTAAATTATTAAATTATTACATAAAATCATTATTGGCAAAAATTCAAAATTACGACAGTGTATACTATTACATAAAAGTGTAAATTATTCAATTATTACATAAAGTCAAAATGGACAAAAGTTCAAAATTACGACAGTGTATACTATTACATAAAAGTGGAAATGATTCAATTATTACATAAAGTCAAAATGGACAAAAGTTCAAAATTACGACAGTGTATACTATTACATAAAAGTGGAAATGATTCAATTATTACATAAAATCATTATTGGCAAAAATTCAACATTACGACAGTGTATTCTATTACATAAAAGTGGAAATTATTCAATTATTACATAAAGTCAAAATGGACAAAAATTCAAAATTACGACAGTGTATACTATTACATAAAAGTGGAAATGATTCAATTATTACATAAAGTCAAAATGGACAAAAATTCTAAATTACGACAGTGTATACTATTACATAAAAGTGGAAATGATTCAATTATTACATAAAGTCAAAATGGACAAAAATTCTAAATTACGACAGTGTATACTATTACATAAAAGTGGAAATTATTCAATTATTACATAAAGTCAAAATGGACAAAAATTAAAAATTATGACAGTGTATACTATTACATAAAAGTGGAAATGATTCAATTATTACATAAAGTCAAAATGGACAAAAATTCCAAATTACGACAGTGTATACTATCACATAAAAGTGGAAATGATTCAATTATTACATAAAGTCAAAATGGACAAAAATTCAAAATTACGACAGTGTATACTATTACATAAAAGTGGAAATGATTCAATTATTACATAAAGTCAAAATGGACAAAAGTTCAAAATTACGACAGTGTATACTATTACATAAAAGTGGAAATGATTCAATTATTACATAAAATCATTATTGGCAAAAATTCAAAATTATGACAGTGTATACTATTACATAAAAGTGGAAATGATTCAATTATTACATAAAGTAAAAATGGACAAAAGTTCAAAATTACGACAGTGTATACTATTTCATAAAAGTGTAAATTATTAAATTATTACATAAAATCATTATTGGCAAAAATTCAAAATTACGACAGTGTATACTATTACATAAAAGTGGAAATGATTCAATTATTACATAAAGTCAAAATGGACAAAAGTTCAAAATTACGACAGTGTATACTATTACATAAAAGTGGAAATGATTCAATTATTACATAAAGTCAAAATGGACAAAAGTTCAAAATTACGACAGTGTATACTATTACATAAAAGTGGAAATGATTCAATTATTACATAAAATCATTATTGGCAAAAATTCAACATTACGACAGTGTATACTATTACATAAAAGTGGAAATTATTCAATTATTACATAAAGTCAAAATGGACAAAAATTCAAAATTACGACAGTGTATACTATTACATAAAAGTGGAAATGATTCAATTATTACATAAAGTCAAAATGGACAAAAATTCTAAATTACGACAGTGTATACTATTACATAAAAGTAGAAATTATTCAATTATTACATAAAGTCAAAATGGACAAAAATTAAAAATTATGACAGTGTATACTATTACATAAAAGTGGAAATGATTCAATTATTACATAAAGTCAAAATGGACAAAAATTAAAAATTATGACAGTGTATACTATTACATAAAAGTGGAAATGATTCAATTATTACATAAAGTCAAAATGGACAAAAATTCCAAATTACGACAGTGTATACTATTACATAAAAGTGGAAATGATTCAATTATTACATAAAGTCAAAATGGACAAATATTCAAAATTACGACAGTGTATACTATTACATAAAAGTGTAAATTATTCAATTATTACATAAAGTCAAAATGGACAAAAATTAAAAATTATGACAGTGTATACTATCACATAAAAGTGGAAATGATTCAATTATTACATAAAGTCAAAATGGACAAAAATTAAAAATTATGACAGTGTATACTATTACATAAAAGTGGAAATGATTCAATTATTACATAAAGTCAAAATGGACAAAAATTCAAAATTACGACAGTGTATACTATTACATAAAAGTGTAAATTATTCAATTATTACATAAAGTCAAAATGGACAAAAATTAAAAATTATGACAGTGTATACTATCACATAAAAGTGGAAATGATTCAATTATTACATAAAGTCAAAATGGACAAAAATTAAAAAATTATGACAGTGTATACTATTACATAAAAGTGGAAATGATTCAATTATTACATAAAGTCAAAATGGACAAAAATTCAAAATTACGACAGTGTATACTATTACATAAAAGTGGAAATGATTCAATTATTACATAAAATCATTATTGGCAAAAATTCAACATTACGACAGTGTATACTATTACATAAAAGTGTAAATTATTCAATTATTACATAAAGTCAAAATGGACAAAAGTTCAAAATTACGACAGTGTATACTATTACATAAAAGTGGAAATGATTCAATTATTACATAAAGTAAAAATGGACAAAAGTTCAAAATTACGACAGTGTATACTATTACATAAAAGTGTAAATTATTAAATTATTACATAAAGTCAAAATGGACAAAAATTCAAAATTACGACAGTGTATACTATTACATAAAAGTGGAAATGATTCAATTATTACATAAAATCATTATTGGCAAAAATTCAACATTACGACAGTGTATACTATTACATAAAAATGTAAATTATTCAATTATTACATAAAGTCAAAATGGACAAAAGTTCAAAATTACAACAGTGTATACTATTACATAAAAGTGGAAATGATTCAATTATTACATAAAGTAAAAATGGACAAAAGTTCAAAATTACGACAGTGTATACTATTACATAAAAGTGTAAATTATTCAATTATTACATAAAGTCAAAATGGACAAAAGTTCAAAATTACGACAGTGTATACTATTACATAAAAGTGGAAATGATTCAATTATTACATAAAGTCAAAATGGACAAAAGTTCAAAATTACGACAGTGTATACTATTACATAAAAGTGGAAATTATTCAATTATTACATAAAATCATTATTGGCAAAAATTCAACATTACGACAGTGTATACTATTACATAAAAGTGGAAATTATTCAATTATTACATAAAGTCAAAATGGACAAAAATTCAAAATTACGACAGTGTATACTATTACATAAAAGTGGAAATGATTCAATTATTACATAAAGTCAAAATGGACAAAAATTCTAAATTACGACAGTGTATACTATTACATAAAAGTAGAAATTATTCAATTATTACATAAAGTCAAAATGGACAAAAATTAAAAATTATGACAGTGTATACTATTACATAAGAGTGGAAATGATTCAATTATTACATAAAGTCAAAATGGACAAAAGTTCAAAATTACGACAGTGTATACTATTACATAAAAGTGGAAATTATTCAATTATTACATAAAATCATTATTGGCAAAAATTCAACATTACGACAGTGTATACTATTACATAAAAGTGGAAATTATTCAATTATTACATAAAGTCAAAATGGACAAAAATTCAAAATTACGACAGTGTATACTATTACATAAAAGTGGAAATGATTCAATTATTACATAAAGTCAAAATGGACAAAAATTCTAAATTACGACAGTGTATACTATTACATAAAAGTGGAAATGATTCAATTATTACATAAAGTCAAAATGGACAAAAATTCCAAATTACGACAGTGTATACTATCACATAAAAGTGGAAATGATTCAATTATTACATAAAGTCAAAATGGACAAAAATTCAAAATTACGACAGTGTATACTATTACATAAAAGTGGAAATGATTAAATTATTACATAAAGTCAAAATGGACAAAAGTTCAAAATTACGACAGTGTATACTATTACATAATAGTGGAAATGATTCAATTATTACATAAAGTCAAAATGGACAAAAGTTCAAAATTACGACAGTGTATACTATCACATAAAAGTGGAAATTATTCAATTATTACATAAAGTCAAAATGGACAAAAATTAAAAATTACGACAGTGTATACTATTACATAAAAGTGGAAATTATTCAATTATTACATAAAGTCAAAATGGACAAAAATTCCAAATTACGACAGTGTATACTATTACATAAAAGTGGAAATGATTCAATTATTACATAAAGTCAAAATGGACAAAAATTAAAAATTACGACAGTGTATACTATCACATAAAAGTGGAAATTATTCAATTATTACATAAAGTCAAAATGGACAAAAATTCCAAATTACGACAGTGTATACTATCACATAAAAGTGGAAATTATTCAATTATTACATAAAGTCAAAATGGACAAAAATTAAAAATTACGACAGTGTATACTATTACATAAAAGTGGAAATTATTCAATTATTACATAAAGTCAAAATGGACAAAAGTTCAAAATTACGACAGTGTATACTATTACATAAAAGTGGAAATTATTCAATTATTACATAAAATCATTATTGGCAAAAATTCAACATTACGACAGTGTATACTATTACATAAAAGTGGAAATTATTCAATTATTACATAAAGTCAAAATGGACAAAAATTCAAAATTACGACAGTGTATACTATTACATAAAAGTGGAAATGATTCAATTATTACATAAAGTCAAAATGGACAAAAATTCTAAATTACGACAGTGTATACTATTACATAAAAGTGGAAATGATTCAATTATTACATAAAGTCAAAATGGACAAAAATTCCAAATTACGACAGTGTATACTATCACATAAAAGTGGAAATGATTCAATTATTACATAAAGTCAAAATGGACAAAAATTCAAAATTACGACAGTGTATACTATTACATAAAAGTGGAAATGATTAAATTATTACATAAAGTCAAAATGGACAAAAGTTCAAAATTACGACAGTGTATACTATTACATAAAAGTGGAAATGATTCAATTATTACATAAAGTCAAAATGGACAAAAGTTCAAAATTACGACAGTGTATACTATTACATAAAAGTGGAAATGATTCAATTATTACATAAAATCATTATTGGCAAAAATTCAAAATTATGACAGTGTATACTATTACATAAAAGTGGAAATGATTCAATTATTACATAAAGTAAAAATGGACAAAAATTAAAAATTACGACAGTGTATACTATTACATAAAAGTGGAAATTATTCAATTATTACATAAAGTCAAAATGGACAAAAGTTCAAAATTACGACAGTGTATACTATTACATAAAAGTGGAAATTATTCAATTATTACATAAAATCATTATTGGCAAAAATTCAACATTACGACAGTGTATACTATTACATAAAAGTGGAAATTATTCAATTATTACATAAAGTCAAAATGGACAAAAATTCAAAATTACGACAGTGTATACTATTACATAAAAGTGGAAATGATTCAATTGTTACATAAAGTCAAAATGGACAAAAATTCTAAATTACGACAGTGTATACTATTACATAAAAGTGGAAATGATTCAATTATTACATAAAGTCAAAATGGACAAAAATTCAAAATTACGACAGTGTATACTATTACATAAAAGTGGAAATGATTCAATTGTTACATAAAGTCAAAATGGACAAAAATTCTAAATTACGACAGTGTATACTATTACATAAAAGTGGAAATGATTCAATTATTACATAAAGTCAAAATGGACAAAAATTCCAAATTACGACAGTGTATACTATCACATAAAAGTGGAAATGATTCAATTATTACATAAAGTCAAAATGGACAAAAATTCAAAATTACGACAGTGTATACTATTACATAAAAGTGGAAATGATTAAATTATTACATAAAGTCAAAATGGACAAAAGTTCAAAATTACGACAGTGTATACTATTACATAAAAGTGGAAATGATTCAATTATTACATAAAGTAAAAATGGACAAAAGTTCAAAATTACGACAGTGTATACTATTACATAAAAGTGTAAATTATTAAATTATTACATAAAATCATTATTGGCAAAAATTCAAAATTACGACAGTGTATACTATTACATAAAAGTGGAAATGATTCAATTATTACATAAAGTCAAAATGGACAAAAATTAAAAATTATGACAGTGTATACTATTACATAAAAGTGGAAATGATTCAATTATTACATAAAGTCAAAATGGACAAAAATTCAAAATTACGACAGTGTATACTATTACATAAAAGTGGAAATGATTCAATTATTACATAAAGTCAAAATGGACAAAAATTCAAAATTACGACAGTGTATACTATTACATAAAAGTGGAAATGATTCAATTATTACATAAAGTCAAAATGGACAAAAATTCAAAATTACGACAGTGTATACTATTACATAAAAGTGGAAATGATTCAATTATTACATAAAGTCAAAATGGACAAAAATTAAAAATTATGACAGTGTATACTATTACATAAAAGTGGAAATGATTCAATTATTACATAAAGTCATTATTGGCAAAAATTCAAAATTACGACAGTGTATACTATCACATAAAAGTGGAAATGATTCAATTTTTACATAAAGTCAAAATGGACAAAAATTCCAAATTACGACAGTGTATACTATCACATAAAAGTAGAAATTATTCAATTATTACATAAAGTCAAAATGGACAAAAATTAAAAATTATGACAGTGTATACTATTACATAAAAGTGGAAATGATTCAATTATTACATAAAGTCAAAATGGACAAAAATTCCAAATTACGACAGTGTATACTATTACATAAAAGTGGAAATTATTCAATTATTACATAAAATCATTATTGGCAAAAATTCAAAATTACGACAGTGTATACTATTACATAAAAGTGGAAATGATTCATTTATTACATAAAATCATTATTGGCAAAAATTCAAAATTACGACAGTGTACACTATTACATAAAAGTGGAAATGATTCAATTATTACATAAAGTCAAAATGGACAAATATTCAAAATTACGACAGTGTATACTATTACATAAAAGTGGAAATTATTCAATTATTACATAAAGTCAAAGTGGACAAAAATTCAAAATTACGACAGTGTATACTATTACATAAAAGTGGAAATGATTCAATTATTACATAAAGTCAAAATGGACAAATATTCAAAATTACGACAGTGTATACTATTACATAAAAGTGGAAATGATTAAATTATTACATAAAGTCAAAATGGACAAAAATTCCAAATTACGACAGTGTATACTATCACATAAAAGTGGAAATGATTCAATTATTACATAAAGTCAAAATGGACAAAAATTCAAAATTACGACAGTGTATACTATTACATAAAAGTGGAAATTATTCAATTATTACATAAAATCATTATTGGCAAAAATTCAAAATTACGACAGTGTATACTATTACATAAAAGTGGAAATGATTCATTTATTACATAAAGTCAAAATGGACAAAAATTCCAAATTACGACAGTGTATACTATTACATAAAAGTGGAAATGATTCAATTATTACATGAAATCATTATTGGCAAAAATTCAAAATTATGACAGTGTATACTATTACATAAAAGTGGAAATGATTCAATTATTACATAAAGTAAAAATGGACAAAAGTTCAAAATTACGACAGTGTATACTATTACATAAAAGTGTAAATTATTAAATTATTACATAAAATCATTATTGGCAAAAATTCAAAATTACGACAGTGTATACTATTACATAAAAGTGGAAATGATTCAATTATTACATAAAGTCAAAATGGACAAAAATTAAAAATTATGACAGTGTATACTATTACATAAAAGTGGAAATGATTCAATTATTACATAAAGTCAAAATGGACAAAAATTCAAAATTACGACAGTGTATACTATTACATAAAAGTGGAAATGATTCAATTATTACATAAAGTCAAAATGGACAAAAATTCAAAATTACGACAGTGTATACTATTACATAAAAGTGGAAATGATTCAATTATTACATAAAGTCAAAATGGACAAAAATTCAAAATTACGACAGTGTATACTATTACATAAAAGTGGAAATGATTCAATTATTACATAAAGTCAAAATGGACAAAAATTCAAAATTACGACAGTGTATACTATTACATAAAAGTGGAAATGATTCAATTATTACATAAAGTCAAAATGGACAAAAATTAAAAATTATGACAGTGTATACTATTACATAAAAGTGTAAATGATTCAATTATTACATAAAGTCAAAATGGACAAAAATTCCAAATTACGACAGTGTATACTATCACATAAAAGTGGAAATGATTCAATTATTACATAAAGTCAAAATGGACAAAAATTCTAAATTACGACAGTGTATACTATTACATAAAAGTGGAAATGATTCAATTATTACATAAAGTCAAAATGGACAAAAATTCAAAATTACGACAGTGTATACTATTACATAAAAGTGGAAATGATTCAATTATTACATAAAGTCAAAATGGACAAAAATTAAAAATTATGACAGTGTATACTATTACATAAAAGTGGAAATGATTCAATTATTACATAAAGTCAAAATGGACAAAAATTCCAAATTACGACAGTGTATACTATTACATAAAAGTGGAAATTATTCAATTATTACATAAAATCATTATTGGCAAAAATTCAAAATTACGACAGTGTATACTATTACATAAAAGTGGAAATGATTCATTTATTACATAAAGTCAAAATGGACAAAAATTCCAAATTACGACAGTGTATACTATTACATAAAAGTGGAAATTATTCAATTATTACATAAAATCATTATTGGCAAAAATTCAAAATTACGACAGTGTATACTATCACATAAAAGTGGAAATGATTCAATTATTACATAAAGTCAAAATGGACAAAAATTCCAAATTACGACAGTGTATACTATCACATAAAAGTAGAAATTATTCAATTATTACATAAAGTCAAAATGGACAAAAATAAAAAATTATGACAGTGTATACTATTACATAAAAGTGGAAATGATTAAATTATTACATAAAGTCAAAATGGACAAAAGTTCAAAATTACGACAGTGTATACTATTACATAAAAGTGGAAATGATTCAATTATTACATAAAGTCAAAATGGACAAAAGTTCAAAATTACGACAGTGTATACTATTACATAAAAGTGGAAATGATTCAATTATTACATAAAATCATTATTGGCAAAAATTCAAAATTATGACAGTGTATACTATTACATAAAAGTGGAAATGATTCAATTATTACATAAAGTAAAAATGGACAAAAGTTCAAAATTACGACAGTGTATACTATTACATAAAAGTGTAAATTATTAAATTATTACATAAAATCATTATTGGCAAAAATTCAAAATTACGACAGTGTATACTATTACATAAAAGTGGAAATGATTCAATTATTACATAAAGTCAAAATGGACAAAAATTAAAAATTATGACAGTGTATACTATTACATAAAAGTGGAAATGATTCAATTATTACATAAAGTCAAAATGGACAAAAATTCAAAATTACGACAGTGTATACTATTACATAAAAGTGGAAATGATTCAATTATTACATAAAGTCAAAATGGACAAAAATTAAAAATTATGACAGTGTATACTATTACATAAAAGTGGAAATGATTCAATTATTACATAAAGTCAAAATGGACAAAAATTAAAAATTATGACAGTGTATACTATTACATAAAAGTGGAAATGATTCAATTATTACATAAAGTCAAAATGGACAAAAATTCAAAATTACGACAGTGTATACTATTACATAAAAGTGGAAATGATTCAATTATTACATAAAGTCAAAATGGACAAAAGTTCAAAATTACGACAGTGTATACTATTACATAAAAGTGGAAATGATTCAATTATTACATAAAATCATTATTGGCAAAAATTCAACATTATGACAGTGTATACTATTACATAAAAGTGGAAATGATTCAATTATTACATAAAGTAAAAATGGACAAAAGTTAAAAATTACGACAGTGTATACTATTACATAAAAGTGTAAATTATTAAATTATTACATAAAATCATTATTGGCAAAAATTCAAAATTACGACAGTGTATACTATTACATAAAAGTGGAAATGATTCAATTATTACATAAAGTCAAAATGGACAAAAATTAAAAATTATGACAGTGTATACTATTACATAAAAGTGGAAATGATTCAATTATTACATAAAGTCAAAATGGACAAAAATTCAAAATTACGACAGTGTATACTATTACATAAAAGTGGAAATGATTCAATTATTACATAAAGTCAAAATGGACAAAAATTCAAAATTACGACAGTGTATACTATTACATAAAAGTGGAAATGATTCAATTATTACATAAAGTCAAAATGGACAAAAATTCAAAATTACGACAGTGTATACTATTACATAAAAGTGGAAATGATTCAATTATTACATAAAGTCAAAATGGACAAAAATTAAAAATTATGACAGTGTATACTATTACATAAAAGTGGAAATGATTCAATTATTACATAAAGTCATTATTGGCAAAAATTCAAAATTACGACAGTGTATACTATCACATAAAAGTGGAAATGATTAAATTATTACATAAAGTCAAAATGGACAAAAATTCCAAATTACGACAGTGTATACTATCACATAAAAGTAGAAATTATTCAATTATTACATAAAGTCAAAATGGACAAAAATTAAAAATTATGACAGTGTATACTATTACATAAAAGTGGAAATGATTCAATTATTACATAAAGTCAAAATGGACAAAAATTCCAAATTACGACAGTGTATACTATTACATAAAAGTGGAAATTATTCAATTATTACATAAAATCATTATTGGCAAAAATTCAAAATTACGACAGTGTATACTATTACATAAAAGTGGAAATGATTCATTTATTACATAAAATCATTATTGGCAAAAATTCAAAATTACGACAGTGTACACTATTACATAAAAGTGGAAATGATTCAATTATTACATAAAGTCAAAATGGACAAATATTCAAAATTACGACAGTGTATACTATTACATAAAAGTGGAAATTATTCAATTATTACATAAAGTCAAAGTGGACAAAAATTCAAAATTACGACAGTGTATACTATTACATAAAAGTGGAAATGATTCAATTATTACATAAAGTCAAAATGGACAAATATTCAAAATTACGACAGTGTATACTATTACATAAAAGTGGAAATGATTAAATTATTACATAAAGTCAAAATGGACAAAAATTCCAAATTACGACAGTGTATACTATCACATAAAAGTGGAAATGATTCAATTATTACATAAAGTCAAAATGGACAAAAATTCAAAATTACGACAGTGTATACTATTACATAAAAGTGGAAATTATTCAATTATTACATAAAATCATTATTGGCAAAAATTCAAAATTACGACAGTGTATACTATTACATAAAAGTGGAAATGATTCATTTATTACATAAAGTCAAAATGGACAAAAATTCCAAATTACGACAGTGTATACTATTACATAAAAGTGGAAATGATTCAATTATTACATAAAATCATTATTGGCAAAAATTCAAAATTATGACAGTGTATACTATTACATAAAAGTGGAAATGATTCAATTATTACATAAAGTAAAAATGGACAAAAGTTCAAAATTACGACAGTGTATACTATTACATAAAAGTGTAAATTATTAAATTATTACATAAAATCATTATTGGCAAAAATTCAAAATTACGACAGTGTATACTATTACATAAAAGTGGAAATGATTCAATTATTACATAAAATCATTATTGGCAAAAATTCAAAATTATGACAGTGTATACTATTACATAAAAGTGGAAATGATTCAATTATTACATAAAGTCAAAATGGACAAAAATTAAAAATTATGACAGTGTATACTATTACATAAAAGTGGAAATGATTCAATTATTACATAAAGTCAAAATGGACAAAAATTCAAAATTACGACAGTGTATACTATTACATAAAAGTGGAAATGATTCAATTATTACATAAAGTCAAAATGGACAAAAATTCAAAATTACGACAGTGTATACTATTACATAAAAGTGGAAATGATTCAATTATTACATAAAGTCAAAATGGACAAAAATTCAAAATTTCGACAGTGTATACTATTACATAAAAGTGGAAATGATTCAATTATTACATAAAGTCAAAATGGACAAAAATTCAAAATTACGACAGTGTATACTATTACATAAAAGTGGAAATGATTCAATTATTACATAAAGTCAAAATGGACAAAAATTAAAAATTATGACAGTGTATACTATTACATAAAAGTGGAAATGATTCAATTATTACATAAAGTCAAAATGGACAAAAATTCCAAATTACGACAGTGTATACTATCACATAAAAGTGGAAATGATTCAATTATTACATAAAGTCAAAATGGACAAAAATTCTAAATTACGACAGTGTATACTATTACATAAAAGTGGAAATGATTCAATTATTACATAAAGTCAAAATGGACAAAAATTCAAAATTACGACAGTGTATACTATTACATAAAAGTGGAAATGATTCAATTATTACATAAAGTCAAAATGGACAAAAATTAAAAATTATGACAGTGTATACTATTACATAAAAGTGGAAATGATTCAATTATTACATAAAGTCAAAATGGACAAAAATTCCAAATTACGACAGTGTATACTATTACATAAAAGTGGAAATTATTCAATTATTACATAAAATCATTATTGGCAAAAATTCAAAATTACGACAGTGTATACTATTACATAAAAGTGGAAATGATTCATTTATTACATAAAGTCAAAATGGACAAAAATTCCAAATTACGACAGTGTATACTATTACATAAAAGTGGAAATTATTCAATTATTACATAAAATCATTATTGGCAAAAATTCAAAATTACGACAGTGTATACTATCACATAAAAGTGGAAATGATTCAATTATTACATAAAGTCAAAATGGACAAAAATTCCAAATTACGACAGTGTATACTATCACATAAAAGTAGAAATTATTCAATTATTACATAAAGTCAAAATGGACAAAAATAAAAAATTATGACAGTGTATACTATTACATAAAAGTGGAAATGATTCAATTATTACATAAAGTCAAAATGGACAAAAATTCCAAATTACGACAGTGTATACTATTACATAAAAGTGGAAATGATTCAATTATTACATAAAATCATTATTGGCAAAAATTCAACATTAGGACAGTGTATACTATTACATAAAAGTGTAAATTATTCAATTATTACATAAAGTCAAAATGGACAAAAGTTCAAAATTACGACAGTGTATACTATTACATAAAAGTGGAAATGATTCAATTATTACATAAAATCATTATTGGCAAAAATTCAAAATTATGACAGTGTATACTATTACATAAAAGTGGAAATGATTCAATTATTACATAAAATCATTATTGGCAAAAATTCAAAATTACGACAGTGTATACTATTACATAAAAGTGGAAATGATTCAATTA
The DNA here is from genome assembly GCA_023566225.1 of Romanogobio albipinnatus. Taxonomy (NCBI): domain Eukaryota; kingdom Metazoa; phylum Chordata; class Actinopteri; order Cypriniformes; family Gobionidae; genus Romanogobio; species Romanogobio albipinnatus. Next base: position 290,019 of record JAKRKY010000040.1, read on the forward strand.
TTACATAAAATCATTATTGGCAAAAATTCAAAATTACGACAGTGTATACTATTACATAAAAGTGGAAATGATTCAATTATTACATAAGTCAAAATGGACAAAAGTTCAAAATTACGACAGTGTATACTATTACATAAAAGTGGAAATGATTCAATTATTACATAAAATCATTATTGGCAAAAATTCAAAATTATGACAGTGTATACTATTATATAAAAGTGGAAATGATTCAATTATTACATAAAATCATTATTGGCAAAAATTCAAAATTACAACAGTGTATACTATTACATAAAAGTGTAAATTATTCAATTATTACATAAAGTCAAAATGGACAAAAGTTCAAAATTACGACAGTGTATACTATTACATAAAAGTGGAAATGATTCAATTATTACATAAAGTAAAAATGGACAAAAGTTCAAAATTACGACAGTGTATACTATTACATAAAAGTGTAAATTATTAAATTATTACATAAAATCATTATTGGCAAAAATTCAAAATTACGACAGTGTATACTATTACATAAAAGTGTAAATTATTCAATTATTACATAAAGTCAAAATGGACAAAAGTTCAAAATTACGACAGTGTATACTATTACATAAAAGTGGAAATGATTCAATTATTACATAAAGTCAAAATGGACAAAAGTTCAAAATTACGACAGTGTATACTATTACATAAAAGTGGAAATGATTCAATTATTACATAAAATCATTATTGGCAAAAATTCAACATTACGACAGTGTATTCTATTACATAAAAGTGGAAATTATTCAATTATTACATAAAGTCAAAATGGACAAAAATTCAAAATTACGACAGTGTATACTATTACATAAAAGTGGAAATGATTCAATTATTACATAAAGTCAAAATGGACAAAAATTCTAAATTACGACAGTGTATACTATTACATAAAAGTGGAAATGATTCAATTATTACATAAAGTCAAAATGGACAAAAATTCTAAATTACGACAGTGTATACTATTACATAAAAGTGGAAATGATTCAATTATTACATAAAGTCAAAATGGACAAAAATTAAAAATTATGACAGTGTATACTATTACATAAAAGTGGAAATGATTCAATTATTACATAAAGTCAAAATGGACAAAAATTCCAAATTACGACAGTGTATACTATCACATAAAAGTGGAAATGATTCAATTATTACATAAAGTCAAAATGGACAAAAATTCAAAATTACGACAGTGTATACTATTACATAAAAGTGGAAATGATTCAATTATTACATAAAGTCAAAATGGACAAAAGTTCAAAATTACGACAGTGTATACTATTACATAAAAGTGGAAATGATTCAATTATTACATAAAATCATTATTGGCAAAAATTCAAAATTATGACAGTGTATACTATTACATAAAAGTGGAAATGATTCAATTATTACATAAAGTAAAAATGGACAAAAGTTCAAAATTACGACAGTGTATACTATTACATAAAAGTGTAAATTATTAAATTATTACATAAAATCATTATTGGCAAAAATTCAAAATTACGACAGTGTATACTATTACATAAAAGTGGAAATGATTCAATTATTACATAAAGTCAAAATGGACAAAAGTTCAAAATTACGACAGTGTATACTATTACATAAAAGTGGAAATGATTCAATTATTACATAAAGTCAAAATGGACAAAAGTTCAAAATTACGACAGTGTATACTATTACATAAAAGTGGAAATGATTCAATTATTACATAAAATCATTATTGGCAAAAATTCAACATTACGACAGTGTATACTATTACATAAAAGTGGAAATTATTCAATTATTACATAAAGTCAAAATGGACAAAAATTCAAAATTACGACAGTGTATACTATTACATAAAAGTGGAAATGATTCAATTATTACATAAAGTCAAAATGGACAAAAATTCTAAATTACGACAGTGTATACTATTACATAAAAGTAGAAATTATTCAATTATTACATAAAGTCAAAATGGACAAAAATTAAAAATTATGACAGTGTATACTATTACATAAAAGTGGAAATGATTCAATTATTACATAAAGTCAAAATGGACAAAAATTAAAAATTATGACAGTGTATACTATTACATAAAAGTGGAAATGATTCAATTATTACATAAAGTCAAAATGGACAAAAATTCCAAATTACGACAGTGTATACTATTACATAAAAGTGGAAATGATTCAATTATTACATAAAGTCAAAATGGACAAATATTCAAAATTACGACAGTGTATACTATTACATAAAAGTGTAAATTATTCAATTATTACATAAAGTCAAAATGGACAAAAATTAAAAATTATGACAGTGTATACTATCACCTAAAAGTGGAAATGATTCAATTATTACATAAAGTCAAAATGGACAAAAATTAAAAATTATGACAGTGTATACTATTACATAAAAGTGGAAATGATTCAATTATTACATAAAGTCAAAATGGACAAAAATTCAAAATTACGACAGTGTATACTATTACATAAAAGTGTAAATTATTCAATTATTACATAAAGTCAAAATGGACAAAAATTAAAAATTATGACAGTGTATACTATCACATAAAAGTGGAAATGATTCAATTATTACATAAAGTCAAAATGGACAAAAATTAAAAAATTATGACAGTGTATACTATTACATAAAAGTGGAAATGATTCAATTATTACATAAAGTCAAAATGGACAAAAATTCAAAATTACGACAGTGTATACTATTACATAAAAGTGGAAATGATTCAATTATTACATAAAATCATTATTGGCAAAAATTCAACATTACGACAGTGTATACTATTACATAAAAGTGTAAATTATTCAATTATTACATAAAGTCAAAATGGACAAAAGTTCAAAATTACGACAGTGTATACTATTACATAAAAGTGGAAATGATTCAATTATTACATAAAGTAAAAATGGACAAAAGTTCAAAATTACGACAGTGTATACTATTACATAAAAGTGTAAATTATTAAATTATTACATAAAGTCAAAATGGACAAAAATTCAAAATTACGACAGTGTATACTATTACATAAAAGTGGAAATGATTCAATTATTACATAAAATCATTATTGGCAAAAATTCAACATTACGACAGTGTATACTATTACATAAAAATGTAAATTATTCAATTATTACATAAAGTCAAAATGGACAAAAGTTCAAAATTACAACAGTGTATACTATTACATAAAAGTGGAAATGATTCAATTATTACATAAAGTAAAAATGGACAAAAGTTCAAAATTACGACAGTGTATACTATTACATAAAAGTGTAAATTATTCAATTATTACATAAAGTCAAAATGGACAAATGTTCAAAATTACGACAGTGTATACTATTACATAAAAGTGGAAATGATTCAATTATTTCATAAAGTCAAAATGGACAAAAGTTCAAAATTACGACAGTGTATACTATTACATAAAAGTGGAAATTATTCAATTATTACATAAAATCATTATTGGCAAAAATTCAACATTACGACAGTGTATACTATTACATAAAAGTGGAAATTATTCAATTATTACATAAAGTCAAAATGGACAAAAATTCAAAATTACGACAGTGTATACTATTACATAAAAGTGGAAATGATTCAATTATTACATAAAGTCAAAATGGACAAAAATTCTAAATTACGACAGTGTATACTATTACATAAAAGTAGAAATTATTCAATTATTACATAAAGTCAAAATGGACAAAAGTTCAAAATTACGACAGTGTATACTATTACATAAAAGTGGAAATTATTCAATTATTACATAAAGTCAAAATGGACAAAAATTCAAAATTACGACAGTGTATACTATTACATAAGAGTGGAAATGATTCAATTATTACATAAAGTCAAAATGGACAAAAGTTCAAAATTACGACAGTGTATACTATTACATAAAAGTGGAAATGATTCAATTATTACATAAAATCATTATTGGCAAAAATTCAACATTACGACAGTGTATACTATTACATAAAAGTGGAAATTATTCAATTATTACATAAAGTCAAAATGGACAAAAATTCAAAATTACGACAGTGTATACTATTACATAAAAGTGGAAATGATTCAATTATTACATAAAGTCAAAATGGACAAAAATTCTAAATTACGACAGTGTATACTATTACATAAAAGTGGAAATGATTCAATTATTACATAAAGTCAAAATGGACAAAAATTCCAAATTACGACAGTGTATACTATCACATAAAAGTGGAAATGATTCAATTATTACATAAAGTCAAAATGGACAAAAATTCAAAATTACGACAGTGTATACTATTACATAAAAGTGGAAATGATTAAATTATTACATAAAGTCAAAATGGACAAAAGTTCAAAATTACGACAGTGTATACTATTACATAAAAGTGGAAATGATTCAATTATTACATAAAGTCAAAATGGACAAAAGTTCAAAATTACGACAGTGTATACTATCACATAAAAGTGGAAATTATTCAATTATTACATAAAGTCAAAATGGACAAAAATTAAAAATTACGACAGTGTATACTATTACATAAAAGTGGAAATTATTCAATTATTACATAAAGTCAAAATGGACAAAAATTCCAAATTACGACAGTGTATACTATTACATAAAAGTGGAAATTATTCAATTATTACATAAAGTCAAAATGGACAAAAATTAAAAATTACGACAGTGTATACTATTACATAAAAGTGGAAATTATTCAATTATTACATAAAGTCAAAATGGACAAAAGTTCAAAATTACGACAGTGTATACTATCACATAAAAGTGGAAATTATTCAATTATTACATAAAGTCAAAATGGACAAAAATTCCAAATTACGACAGTGTATACTATCACATAAAAGTGGAAATTATTCAATTATTACATAAAGTCAAAATGGACAAAAATTAAAAATTACGACAGTGTATACTATTACATAAAAGTGGAAATTATTCAATTATTACATAAAGTCAAAATGGACAAAAGTTCAAAATTACGACAGTGTATACTATTACATAAAAGTGGAAATTATTCAATTATTACATAAAATCATTATTGGCAAAAATTCAACATTACGACAGTGTATACTATTACATAAAAGTGGAAATTATTCAATTATTACATAAAGTCAAAATGGACAAAAATTCAAAATTACGACAGTGTATACTATTACATAAAAGTGGAAATGATTCAATTATTACATAAAGTCAAAATGGACAAAAATTCTAAATTACGACAGTGTATACTATTACATAAAAGTGGAAATGATTCAATTATTACATAAAGTCAAAATGGACAAAAATTCCAAATTACGACAGTGTATACTATCACATAAAAGTGGAAATGATTCAATTATTACATAAAGTCAAAATGGACAAAAATTCAAAATTACGACAGTGTATACTATTACATAAAAGTGGAAATGATTAAATTATTACATAAAGTCAAAATGGACAAAAGTTCAAAATTACGACAGTGTATACTATTACATAAAAGTGGAAATGATTCAATTATTACATAAAGTCAAAATGGACAAAAGTTCAAAATTACGACAGTGTATACTATTACATAAAAGTGGAAATGATTCAATTATTACATAAAATCATTATTGGCAAAAATTCAAAATTATGACAGTGTATACTATTACATAAAAGTGGAAATGATTCAATTATTACATAAAGTAAAAATGGACAAAAATTAAAAATTACGACAGTGTATACTATTACATAAAAGTGGAAATTATTCAATTATTACATAAAGTCAAAATGGACAAAAGTTCAAAATTACGACAGTGTATACTATTACATAAAAGTGGAAATTATTCAATTATTACATAAAATCATTATTGGCAAAAATTCAACATTACGACAGTGTATACTATTACATAAAAGTGGAAATTATTCAATTATTACATAAAGTCAAAATGGACAAAAATTCAAAATTACGACAGTGTATACTATTACATAAAAGTGGAAATGATTCAATTGTTACATAAAGTCAAAATGGACAAAAATTCTAAATTACGACAGTGTATACTATTACATAAAAGTGGAAATGATTCAATTATTACATAAAGTCAAAATGGACAAAAATTCAAAATTACGACAGTGTATACTATTACATAAAAGTGGAAATGATTCAATTATTACATAAAGTCAAAATGGACAAAAGTTCAAAATTACGACAGTGTATACTATTACATAAAAGTGGAAATGATTCAATTATTACATAAAGTCAAAATGGACAAAAGTTCAAAATTACGACAGTGTATACTATTACATAAAAGTGGAAATGATTCAATTATTACATAAAATCATTATTGGCAAAAATTCAAAATTATGACAGTGTATACTATTACATAAAAGTGGAAATGATTCAATTATTACATAAAGTAAAAATGGACAAAAGTTCAAAATTACGACAGTGTATACTATTACATAAAAGTGTAAATTATTAAATTATTACATAAAATCATTATTGGCAAAAATTCAAAATTACGACAGTGTATACTATTACATAAAAGTGGAAATGATTCAATTATTACATAAAGTCAAAATGGACAAAAATTAAAAATTATGACAGTGTATACTATTACATAAAAGTGGAAATGATTCAATTATTACATAAAGTCAAAATGGACAAAAATTCAAAATTACGACAGTGTATACTATTACATAAAAGTGGAAATGATTCAATTATTACATAAAGTCAAAATGGACAAAAATTCAAAATTACGACAGTGTATACTATTACATAAAAGTGGAAATGATTCAATTATTACATAAAGTCAAAATGGACAAAAATTCAAAATTACGACAGTGTATACTATTACATAAAAGTGGAAATGATTCAATTATTACATAAAGTCAAAATGGACAAAAATTAAAAATTATGACAGTGTATACTATTACATAAAAGTGGAAATGATTCAATTATTACATAAAGTCATTATTGGCAAAAATTCAAAATTACGACAGTGTATACTATTACATAAAAGTGGAAATGATTCAATTATTACATAAAGTCAAAATGGACAAAAATTCCAAATTACGACAGTGTATACTATCACATAAAAGTAGAAATTATTCAATTATTACATAAAGTCAAAATGGACAAAAATTAAAAATTATGACAGTGTATACTATTACATAAAAGTGGAAATGATTCAATTATTACATAAAGTCAAAATGGACAAAAATTCCAAATTACGACAGTGTATACTATTACATAAAAGTGGAAATTATTCAATTATTACATAAAATCATTATTGGCAAAAATTCAAAATTACGACAGTGTATACTATTACATAAAAGTGGAAATGATTCATTTATTACATAAAATCATTATTGGCAAAAATTCAAAATTACGACAGTGTACACTATTACATAAAAGTGGAAATGATTCAATTATTACATAAAGTCAAAATGGACAAATATTCAAAATTACGACAGTGTATACTATTACATAAAAGTGGAAATTATTCAATTATTACATAAAGTCAAAGTGGACAAAAATTCAAAATTACGACAGTGTATACTATTACATAAAAGTGGAAATGATTCAATTATTACATAAAGTCAAAATGGACAAATATTCAAAATTACGACAGTGTATACTATTACATAAAAGTGGAAATGATTAAATTATTACATAAAGTCAAAATGGACAAAAATTCCAAATTACGACAGTGTATACTATCACATAAAAGTGGAAATGATTCAATTATTACATAAAGTCAAAATGGACAAAAATTCAAAATTACGACAGTGTATACTATTACATAAAAGTGGAAATTATTCAATTATTACATAAAATCATTATTGGCAAAAATTCAAAATTACGACAGTGTATACTATTACATAAAAGTGGAAATGATTCATTTATTACATAAAGTCAAAATGGACAAAAATTCCAAATTACGACAGTGTATACTATTACATAAAAGTGGAAATGATTCAATTATTACATAAAATCATTATTGGCAAAAATTCAAAATTATGACAGTGTATACTATTACATAAAAGTGGAAATGATTCAATTATTACATAAAGTAAAAATGGACAAAAGTTCAAAATTACGACAGTGTATACTATTACATAAAAGTGTAAATTATTAAATTATTACATAAAATCATTATTGGCAAAAATTCAAAATTACGACAGTGTATACTATTACATAAAAGTGGAAATGATTCAATTATTACATAAAGTCAAAATGGACAAAAATTAAAAATTATGACAGTGTATACTATTACATAAAAGTGGAAATGATTCAATTATTACATAAAGTCAAAATGGACAAAAATTCAAAATTACGACAGTGTATACTATTACATAAAAGTGGAAATGATTCAATTATTACATAAAGTCAAAATGGACAAAAATTCCAAATTACGACAGTGTATACTATCACATAAAAGTGGAAATGATTCAATTATTACATAAAGTCAAAATGGACAAAAATTCTAAATTACGACAGTGTATACTATTACATAAAAGTGGAAATGATTCAATTATTACATAAAGTCAAAATGGACAAAAATTCAAAATTACGACAGTGTATACTATTACATAAAAGTGGAAATGATTCAATTATTACATAAAGTCAAAATGGACAAAAATTAAAAATTATGACAGTGTATACTATTACATAAAAGTGGAAATGATTCAATTATTACATAAAGTCAAAATGGACAAAAATTCCAAATTACGACAGTGTATACTATTACATAAAAGTGGAAATTATTCAATTATTACATAAAATCATTATTGGCAAAAATTCAAAATTACGACAGTGTATACTATTACATAAAAGTGGAAATGATTCATTTATTACATAAAGTCAAAATGGACAAAAATTCCAAATTACGACAGTGTATACTATTACATAAAAGTGGAAATTATTCAATTATTACATAAAATCATTATTGGCAAAAATTCAAAATTACGACAGTGTATACTATCACATAAAAGTGGAAATGATTCAATTATTACATAAAGTCAAAATGGACAAAAATTCCAAATTACGACAGTGTATACTATCACATAAAAGTAGAAATTATTCAATTATTACATAAAGTCAAAATGGACAAAAATAAAAAATTATGACAGTGTATACTATTACATAAAAGTGGAAATGATTAAATTATTACATAAAGTCAAAATGGACAAAAGTTCAAAATTACGACAGTGTATACTATTACATAAAAGTGGAAATGATTCAATTATTACATAAAGTCAAAATGGACAAAAGTTCAAAATTACGACAGTGTATACTATTACATAAAAGTGGAAATGATTCAATTATTACATAAAATCATTATTGGCAAAAATTCAAAATTATGACAGTGTATACTATTACATAAAAGTGGAAATGATTCAATTATTACATAAAGTAAAAATGGACAAAAGTTCAAAATTACGACAGTGTATACTATTACATAAAAGTGTAAATTATTAAATTATTACATAAAATCATTATTGGCAAAAATTCAAAATTACGACAGTGTATACTATTACATAAAAGTGGAAATGATTCAATTATTACATAAAGTCAAAATGGACAAAAATTAAAAATTATGACAGTGTATACTATTACATAAAAGTGGAAATGATTCAATTATTACATAAAGTCAAAATGGACAAAAATTCAAAATTACGACAGTGTATACTATTACATAAAAGTGGAAATGATTCAATTATTACATAAAGTCAAAATGGACAAAAATTCAAAATTACGACAGTGTAAACTATTACATAAAAGTGGAAATGATTCAATTATTACATAAAGTCAAAATGGACAAAAATTAAAAATTATGACAGTGTATACTATTACATAAAAGTGGAAATGATTCAATTATTACATAAAGTCAAAATGGACAAAAATTAAAAATTATGACAGTGTATACTATTACATAAAAGTGGAAATGATTCAATTATTACATAAAGTCAAAATGGACAAAAATTCAAAATTACGACAGTGTATACTATTACATAAAAGTGGAAATGATTCAATTATTACATAAAGTCAAAATGGACAAAAGTTCAAAATTACGACAGTGTATACTATTACATAAAAGTGGAAATGATTCAATTATTACATAAAATCATTATTGGCAAAAATTCAACATTATGACAGTGTATACTATTACATAAAAGTGGAAATGATTCAATTATTACATAAAGTAAAAATGGACAAAAGTTCAAAATTACGACAGTGTATACTATTACATAAAAGTGTAAATTATTAAATTATTACATAAAATCATTATTGGCAAAAATTCAAAATTACGACAGTGTATACTATTACATAAAAGTGGAAATGATTCAATTATTACATAAAGTCAAAATGGACAAAAATTAAAAATTATGACAGTGTATACTATTACATAAAAGTGGAAATGATTCAATTATTACATAAAGTCAAAATGGACAAAAATTCAAAATTACGACAGTGTATACTATTACATAAAAGTGGAAATGATTCAATTATTACATAAAGTCAAAATGGACAAAAATTCAAAATTACGACAGTGTATACTATTACATAAAAGTGGAAATGATTCAATTATTACATAAAGTCAAAATGGACAAAAATTCAAAATTACGACAGTGTATACTATTACATAAAAGTGGAAATGATTCAATTATTACATAAAGTCAAAATGGACAAAAATTAAAAATTATGACAGTGTATACTATTACATAAAAGTGGAAATGATTCAATTATTACATAAAGTCATTATTGGCAAAAATTCAAAATTACGACAGTGTATACTATTACATAAAAGTGGAAATGATTCAATTATTACATAAAATCATTATTGGCAAAAATTCAAAATTACGACAGTGTATACTATTACATAAAAGTGGAAATGATTCATTTATTACATAAAATCATTATTGGCAAAAATTCAAAATTACGACAGTGTACACTATTACATAAAAGTGGAAATGATTCAATTATTACATAAAGTCAAAATGGACAAATATTCAAAATTACGACAGTGTATACTATTACATAAAAGTGGAAATTATTCAATTATTACATAAAGTCAAAGTGGACAAAAATTCAAAATTACGACAGTGTATACTATTACATAAAAGTGGAAATGATTCAATTATTACATAAAGTCAAAATGGACAAATATTCAAAATTACGACAGTGTATACTATTACATAAAAGTGGAAATGATTAAATTATTACATAAAGTCAAAATGGACAAAAATTCCAAATTACGACAGTGTATACTATCACATAAAAGTGGAAATGATTCAATTATTACATAAAGTCAAAATGGACAAAAATTCAAAATTACGACAGTGTATACTATTACATAAAAGTGGAAATTATTCAATTATTACATAAAATCATTATTGGCAAAAATTCAAAATTACGACAGTGTATACTATTACATAAAAGTGGAAATGATTCATTTATTACATAAAGTCAAAATGGACAAAAATTCCAAATTACGACAGTGTATACTATTACATAAAAGTGGAAATGATTCAATTATTACATAAAATCATTATTGGCAAAAATTCAAAATTATGACAGTGTATACTATTACATAAAAGTGGAAATGATTCAATTATTACATAAAGTAAAAATGGACAAAAGTTCAAAATTACGACAGTGTATACTATTACATAAAAGTGTAAATTATTAAATTATTACATAAAATCATTATTGGCAAAAATTCAAAATTACGACAGTGTATACTATTACATAAAAGTGGAAATGATTCAATTATTACATAAAGTCAAAATGGACAAAAATTCAAAATTACGACAGTGTATACTATTACATAAAAGTGGAAATGATTCAATTATTACATAAAGTCAAAATGGACAAAAATTCAAAATTACGACAGTGTATACTATTACATAAAAGTGGAAATGATTCAATTATTACATAAAGTCAAAATGGACAAAAATTCAAAATTTCGACAGTGTATACTATTACATAAAAGTGGAAATGATTCAATTATTACATAAAGTCAAAATGGACAAAAATTCAAAATTACGACAGTGTATACTATTACATAAAAGTGGAAATGATTCAATTATTACATAAAGTCAAAATGGACAAAAATTAAAAATTATGACAGTGTATACTATTACATAAAAGTGGAAATGATTCAATTATTACATAAAGTCAAAATGGACAAAAATTCCAAATTACGACAGTGTATACTATCACATAAAAGTGGAAATGATTCAATTATTACATAAAGTCAAAATGGACAAAAATTCTAAATTACGACAGTGTATACTATTACATAAAAGTGGAAATGATTCAATTATTACATAAAGTCAAAATGGACAAAAATTCAAAATTACGACAGTGTATACTATTACATAAAAGTGGAAATGATTCAATTATTACATAAAGTCAAAATGGACAAAAATTTAAAATTATGACAGTGTATACTATTACATAAAAGTGGAAATGATTCAATTATTACATAAAGTCAAAATGGACAAAAATTCCAAATTACGACAGTGTATACTATTACATAAAAGTGGAAATTATTCAATTATTACATTAAATCATTATTGGCAAAAATTCAAAATTACGACAGTGTATACTATTACATAAAAGTGGAAATGATTCATTTATTACATAAAGTCAAAATGGACAAAAATTCCAAATTACGACAGTGTATACTATTACATAAAAGTGGAAATTATTCAATTATTACATAAAATCATTATTGGCAAAAATTCAAAATTACGACAGTGTATACTATCACATAAAAGTGGAAATGATTCAATTATTACATAAAGTCAAAATGGACAAAAATTCCAAATTACGACAGTGTATACTATCACATAAAAGTAGAAATTATTCAATTATTACATAAAGTCAAAATGGACAAAAATAAAAAATTATGACAGTGTATACTATTACATAAAAGTGGAAATGATTCAATTATTACATAAAGTCAAAATGGACAAAAATTCCAAATTACGACAGTGTATACTATTACATAAAAGTGGAAATTATTCAATTATTACATAAAATCATTATTGGCAAAAATTCAAAATTACGACAGTGTACACTATTACATAAAAGTGGAAATTATTCAATTATTACATAAAGTCAAAGTGGACAAAAATTCAAAATTACGACAGTGTATACTATTACATAAAAGTGGAAATGATTCAATTATTACATAAAGTCAAAATGGACAAATATTCAAAATTACGACAGTGTATACTATTACATAAAAGTGGAAATGATTAAATTATTACATAAAGTCAAAATGGACAAAAATTCTAAATTACGACAGTGTATACTATTACATAAAAGTGGAAATTATTCAATTATTACATAAAGTCAAAATGGACAAAAGTTCAAAATTACGACAGTGTATACTATTACATAAAAGTGGAAATGATTCATTTATTACATAAAATCATTATTGACAAAAATTCCAAATTACGACAGTGTATACTATTACATAAAAGGGGAAATTATTCAATTATTACATAAAGTCAAAATGGACAAAAATTCAAAATTACGACAGTGTATACTATTACATAAAAGTGTAAATTATTCAATTATTACATAAAGTCAAAATGGACAAAAGTTCAAAATTACGACAGTGTATACTATTACATAAAAGTGGAAATGATTCAATTATTACATAAAGTAAAAATGGACAAAAGTTCAAAATTACGACAGTGTATACTATTACATAAAAGTGTAAATTATTAAATTATTACATAAAGTCAAAATGGACAAAAATTCAAAATTACGACAGTGTATACTATTACATAAAAGTGGAAATGATTCAATTATTACATAAAATCATTATTGGCAAAAATTCAACATTACGACAGTGTATACTATTACATAAAAATGTAAATTATTCAATTATTACATAAAGTCAAAATGGACAAAAGTTCAAAATTACGACAGTGTATACTATTACATAAAAGTGGAAATGATTCAATTATTACATAAAGTAAAAATGGACAAAAGTTCAAAATTACGACAGTGTATACTATTACATAAAAGTGTAAATTATTCAATTATTACATAAAGTCAAAATGGACAAAAGTTCAAAATTACGACAGTGTATACTATTACATAAAAGTGGAAATGATTCAATTATTACATAAAGTCAAAATGGACAAAAGTTCAAAATTACGACAGTGTATACTATTACATAAAAGTGGAAATTATTCAATTATTACATAAAATCATTATTGGCAAAAATTCAACATTACGACAGTGTATACTATTACATAAAAGTGGAAATTATTCAATTATTACTTAAAGTCAAAATGGACAAAAATTCTAAATTACGACAGTGTATACTATTACATAAAAGTAGAAATTATTCAATTATTACATAAAGTCAAAATGGACAAAAATTAAAAATTATGACAGTGTATACTATTACATAAGAGTGGAAATGATTCAATTATTACATAAAGTCAAAATGGACAAAAGTTCAAAATTACGACAGTGTATACTATTACATAAAAGTGGAAATTATTCAATTATTACATAAAATCATTATTGGCAAAAATTCAACATTACGACAGTGTATACTATTACATAAAAGTGGAAATTATTCAATTATTACATAAAGTCAAAATGGACAAAAATTCAAAATTACGACAGTGTATACTATTACATAAAAGTGGAAATTATTCAATTATTACATAAAGTCAAAGTGGACAAAAATTCAAAATTACGACAGTGTATACTATTACATAAAAGTGGAAATGATTCAATTATTACATAAAGTCAAAATGGACAAATATTCAAAATTACGACAGTGTATACTATTACATAAAAGTGGAAATGATTAAATTATTACATAAAGTCAAAATGGACAAAAATTCTAAATTACGACAGTGTATACTATTACATAAAAGTGGAAATTATTCAATTATTACATAAAGTCAAAATGGACAAAAGTTCAAAATTACGACAGTGTATACTATCACATAAAAGTGGAAATTATTCAATTATTACATAAAGTCAAAATGGACAAAAATTCCAAATTACGACAGTGTATACTATCACATAAAAGTGGAAATTATTCAATTATTACATAAAGTCAAAATGGACAAAAATTAAAAATTACGACAGTGTATACTATTACATAAAAGTGGAAATTATTCAATTATTACATAAAGTCAAAATGGACAAAAGTTCAAAATTACGACAGTGTATACTATTACATAAAAGTGGAAATTATTCAATTATTACATAAAATCATTATTGGCAAAAATTCAACATTACGACAGTGTATACTATTACATAAAAGTGGAAATTATTCAATTATTACATAAAGTCAAAATGGACAAAAATTCAAAATTACGACAGTGTATACTATTACATAAAAGTGGAAATGATTCAATTATTACATAAAGTCAAAATGGACAAAAATTCTAAATTACGACAGTGTATACTATTACATAAAAGTGGAAATGATTCAATTATTACATAAAGTCAAAATGGACAAAAATTCCAAATTACGACAGTGTATACTATCACATAAAAGTGGAAATGATTCAATTATTACATAAAGTCAAAATGGACAAAAATTCAAAATTACGACAGTGTATACTATTACATAAAAGTGGAAATGATTAAATTATTACATAAAGTCAAAATGGACAAAAGTTCAAAATTACGACAGTGTATACTATTACATAAAAGTGGAAATGATTAAATTATTACATAAAGTCAAAATGGACAAAAGTTCAAAATTACGACAGTGTATACTATCACATAAAAGTGGAAATGATTCAATTATTACATAAAGTCAAAATGGACAAAAATTCAAAATTACGACAGTGTATACTATTACATAAAAGTGGAAATGATTAAATTATTACATAAAGTCAAAATGGACAAAAGTTCAAAATTACGACAGTGTATACTATTACATAAAAGTGGAAATGATTAAATTATTACATAAAGTCAAAATGGACAAAAGTTCAAAATTACGACAGTGTATACTATTACATAAAAGTGGAAATGATTCAATTATTACATAAAATCATTATTGGCAAAAATTCAAAATTATGACAGTGTATACTATTACATAAAAGTGGAAATGATTCAATTATTACATAAAGTAAAAATGGACAAAAGTTCAAAATTACGACAGTGTATACTATTACATAAAAGTGTAAATTATTAAATTATTACATAAAATCATTATTGGCAAAAATTCAAAATTACGACAGTGTATACTATTACATAAAAGTGGAAATGATTCAATTATTACATAAAGTCAAAATGGACAAAAATTAAAAATTATGACAGTGTATACTATTACATAAAAGTGGAAATGATTCAATTATTACATAAAGTCAAAATGGACAAAAATTCAAAATTACGACAGTGTATACTATTACATAAAAGTGGAAATGATTCAATTATTACATAAAGTCAAAATGGACAAAAATTAAAAATTATGACAGTGTATACTATTACATAAAAGTGGAAATGATTCAATTATTACATAAAGTCAAAATGGACAAAAATTCCAAATTACGACAGTGTATACTATCACATAAAAGTGGAAATAATTCAATTATTACATAAAGTCAAAATGGACAAAAATTCTAAATTACGACAGTGTATACTATTACATAAAAGTGGAAATGATTCAATTATTACATAAAGTCAAAATGGACAAAAATTCAAAATTACGACAGTGTATACTATTACATAAAAGTGGAAATGATTCAATTATTACATAAAGTCAAAATGGACAAAAATTAAAAATTATGACAGTGTATACTATTACATAAAAGTGGAAATGATTCAATTATTACATAAAGTCAAAATGGACAAAAATTCCAAATTACGACAGTGTATACTATTACATAAAAGTGGAAATTATTCAATTATTACATAAAATCATTATTGGCAAAAATTCAAAATTACGACAGTGTATACTATTACATAAAAGTGGAAATGATTCATTTATTACATAAAGTCAAAATGGACAAAAATTCCAAATTACGACAGTGTATACTATTACATAAAAGTGGAAATTATTCAATTATTACATAAAATCATTATTGGCAAAAATTCAAAATTACGACAGTGTATACTATCACATAAAAGTGGAAATGATTCAATTATTACATAAAGTCAAAATGGACAAAAATTCCAAATTACGACAGTGTATACTATCACATAAAAGTAGAAATTATTCAATTATTACATAAAGTCAAAATGGACAAAAATTAAAAATTATGACAGTGTATACTATTACATAAAAGTGGAAATGATTCAATTATTACATAAAGTCAAAATGGACAAAAATTCCAAATTACGACAGTGTATACTATTACATAAAAGTGGAAATTATTCAATTATTACATAAAATCATTATTGGCAAAAATTCAAAATTACGACAGTGTATACTATTACATAAAAGTGGAAATGATTCATTTATTACATAAAATCATTATTGGCAAAAATTCAAATTACGACAGTGTACACTATTACATAAAAGTGGAAATGATTCAATTATTACATAAAGTCAAAATGGACAAATATTCAAAATTACGACAGTGTATACTATTACATAAAAGTGGAAATTATTCAATTATTACATAAAGTCAAAGTGGACAAAAATTCAAAATTACGACAGTGTATACTATTACATAAAAGTGGAAATGATTCAATTATTACATAAAGTCAAAATGGACAAATATTCAAAATTACGACAGTGTATACTATTACATAAAAGTGGAAATGATTAAATTATTACATAAAGTCAAAATGGACAAAAATTCCAAATTACGACAGTGTATACTATCACATAAAAGTGGAAATGATTCAATTATTACATAAAGTCAAAATGGACAAAAATTCAAAATTACGACAGTGTATACTATTACATAAAAGTGGAAATGATTAAATTATTACATAAAGTCAAAATGGACAAAAGTTCAAAATTACGACAGTGTATACTATTACATAAAAGTGTAAATGATTCAATTATTACATAAAGTCAAAATGGACAAAAATTCAAAATTATGACAGTGTATACTATTACATAAAAGTGGAAATGATTCAATTATTACATAAAGTCAAAATGGACAAAAGTTCAAAATTACGACAGTGTATACTATTACATAAAAGTGGAAATGATTCAATTATTACATAAAATCATTATTGGCAAAAATTCAAAATTATGACAGTGTATACTATTACATAAAAGTGGAAATGATTCAATTATTACATAAAGTAAAAATGGACAAAAGTTCAAAATTACGACAGTGTATACTATTACATAAAAGTGTAAATTATTAAATTATTACATAAAATCATTATTGGCAAAAATTCAAAATTACGACAGTGTATACTATTACATAAAAGTGGAAATGATTCAATTATTACATAAAGTCAAAATGGACAAAAATTAAAAATTATGACAGTGTATACTATTACATAAAAGTGGAAATGATTCAATTATTACATAAAGTCAAAATGGACAAAAATTCAAAATTACGACAGTGTATACTATTACATAAAAGTGGAAATGATTCAATTATTACATAAAGTCAAAATGGACAAAAATTCAAAATTACGACAGTGTATACTATTACATAAAAGTGGAAATGATTCAATTATTACATAAAGTCAAAATGGACAAAAATTCAAAATTACGACAGTGTATACTATTACATAAAAGTGGAAATGATTCAATTATTACATAAAGTCAAAATGGACAAAAATTAAAAATTATGACAGTGTATACTATTACATAAAAGTGGAAATGATTCAATTATTACATAAAGTCAAAATGGACAAAAATTCCAAATTACGACAGTGTATACTATCACATAAAAGTGGAAATGATTCAATTATTACATAAAGTCAAAATGGACAAAAATTCTAAATTACGACAGTGTATACTATTACATAAAAGTGGAAATGATTCAATTATTACATAAAGTCAAAATGGACAAAAATTAAAAATTATGACAGTGTATACTATTACATAAAAGTGGAAATGATTCAATTATTACATAAAGTCAAAATGGACAAAAATTCCAAATTACGACAGTGTATACTATTACATAAAAGTGGAAATTATTCAATTATTACATAAAATCATTATTGGCAAAAATTCAAAATTACGACAGTGTATACTATTACATAAAAGTGGAAATGATTCATTTATTACATAAAGTCAAAATGGACAAAAATTCCAAATTACGACAGTGTATACTATTACATAAAAGTGGAAATTATTCAATTATTACATAAAATCATTATTGGCAAAAATTCAAAATTACGACAGTGTATACTATCACATAAAAGTGGAAATGATTCATTTATTACATAAAGTCAAAATGGACAAAAATTCTAAATTACGACAGTGTATACTATTACATAAAAGTGGAAATTATTCAATTATTACATAAAATCATTATTGGCAAAAATTCTAAATTACGACAGTGTATACTATTACATAAAAGTGGAAATGATTCATTTATTACATAAAGTCAAAATGGACAAAAATTCCAAATTACGACAGTGTATACTATTACATAAAAGTGGAAATTATTCAATTATTACATAAAATCATTATTGGCAAAAATTCAAAATTACGACAGTGTATACTATTACATAAAAGTGGAAATGATTCAATTATTACATAAAATCATTATTGACAAAAATTCAAAATTACGACAGTGTATACTATTACATAAAAGTGGAAATGATTCAATTATTACATAAAGTCAAAATGGACAAAAATTCAAAATTACGACAGTGTATACTATCACATAAAAGTGGAAATGATTCAATTATTACATAAAATCAAAATGGACAAAAATTCCAAATTACGACAGTGTATACTATCACATAAAAGTAGAAATTATTCAATTATTACATAAAGTCAAAATGGACAAAAATTCAAAATTATGACAGTGTATACTATTACATAAAAGTGGAAATGATTCAATTATTACATAAAGTCAAAATGGACAAAAATTCCAAATTACGACAGTGTATACTATTACATAAAAGTGGAAATTATTCAATTATTACATAAAATCATTATTGGCAAAAATTCAAAATTACGACAGTGTACACTATTACATAAAAGTGGAAATGATTCAATTATTACATAAAGTCAAAATGGACAAAAATTCCAAATTACGACAGTGTATACTATTACATAAAAGTGGAAATTATTCAATTATTACATAAAATCATTATTGGCAAAAATTCAAAATTACGACAGTGTACACTATTACATAAAAGTGGAAATGATTCAATTATTACATAAAGTCAAAATGGACAAATATTCAAAATTACGACAGTGTATACTATTACATAAAAGTGGAAATTATTCAATTATTACATAAAGTCAAAGTGGACAAAAATTCAAAATTACGACAGTGTATACTATTACATAAAAGTGGAAATGATTCAATTATTACATAAAGTCAAAATGGACAAAAATTCTAAATTACGACAGTGTATACTATTACATAAAAGTGGAAATTATTCAATTATTACATAAAGTCAAAATGGACAAAAGTTCAAAATTACGACAGTGTATACTATTACATAAAAGTGGAAATGATTCATTTATTACATAAAATCATTATTGACAAAAATTCCAAATTACGACAGTGTATACTATTACATAAAAGGGGAAATTATTCAATTATTACATAAAGTCAAAATGGACAAAAATTCAAAATTACGACAGTGTATACTATTACATAAAAGTGGAAATGATTCAATTATTACATAAAATCATTATTGGCAAAAATTCAAAATTACGACAGTGTATACTATTACATAAAAGTGGAAATGATTCAATTATTACATAAAGTCAAAATGGACAAATATTCAAAATTACGACAGTGTATACTATTACATAAAAGTGGAAATGATTCAATTATTACATAAAGTCAAAATGGACAAATATTCAAAATTACGACAGTGTATACTATTACATAAAAGTGTAAATTATTAAATTATTACATAAAGTCAAAATGGACAAAAATTCTAAATTACGACAGTGTATACTATTACATAAAAGTGGAAATTATTCAATTATTACATAAAGTCAAAATGGACAAAAGTTCAAAATTACGACAGTGTATACTATTACATAAAAGTGGTAATGATTCAATTATTACATAAAATCATTATTGACAAAAATTCCAAATTACGACAGTGTATACTATAACATAAAAGGGGAAATTATTCAATTATTACATAAAGTCAAAATGGACAAAAATTCAAAATTACGACAATGTATACTATTACATAAAAGTGGAAATGATTCAATTATTACATAAAATCATTATTGGCAAAAATTCAAAATTACGACAGTGTATACTATTACATAAAAGTGGAAATGATTCAATTATTACATAAAGTCAAAATGGACAAAAGTTCAAAATTACGACAGTGTATACTATTACATAAAAGTGGAAATGATTCAATTATTACATAAAGTCAAAATGGACAAAAGTTCAAAATTACGACAGTGTATACTATTACATAATAGTGGAAATGATTCAATTATTACATAAAATCATTATTGGCAAAAATTCAAAATTACGACAGTGTATACTATTACATAAAAGTGGAAATGATTCAATTATTACGAACGCACATCACAGAACAGAGCAAGGGGAGCTTTTGTGCTTATAAAACGTAAACTTTTTTTTTTTTAATGACCGATGGTTTGGCTAGATAAGACCCTTATTCATCGTCTGCTGTCGTCTAAAGTTCTGAAGCTGCACTGAAACAGAGCCGTTCGGAGCACTGAAGTCCATTATATGGAGAAAAACCCTGGACTGTTTTCATCAAAAACCTTCATTTGTTTTCGACTGCAGAAAGAAAGTCTTTGTGTTTTTGGTTCTTAAACCCTTGATAAAACTTAAAGGAAGTATCGAGATCATTTTACTGCCATATATAAGTTCTCTCATTCTATCGCTCTCTCGTTCTCTCTCTCTCGCTCGCTCGGTCTCTCTCTCCCATTCTATCGCTCTCTCGTTCTCTCTCGTTCTCTCTCTCTTTCTCTCGCTCTGTCTCTCTCTCCCTCGTTCTCTCTCGTTCTCTCTCTCTCTCCCATTCTATCGCTCTCTCCCGTTCTATCGCTCTCTCCCGTTCTATCGCTCACTCCCGTTCTATCGCTCTCTCTCATTCTATCGCTCTGTCTCTACCTCTCTCTCTCTCTCTCCCGTTACATTTACATTTATGCATTTAGCAGACGCTTTTATCCAAAGCGACTTACAACTTGGGGAGAACATGAAGCGATAGGTCATGAAGAGTCGAGAAGCGCAATAAGAGCCTGAGATACTGAGAGCGTGTGCATTGCTCAGTGTAGCACAGGCTACAATAGGGAGGGAAGAAGAAAGAGAAAGAGGAAAGGAAAGGTTTTTTTATGAGGTTAAGTGCTCACGGAAGAGCTGAGTTTTAAGTTGGCTTGCAAGTCTAGAGATAACCAGGGCCTGGACAAGAAGCTGTGTTGCGTGCTCTGTTAGGAACGGTCTGATCTTCCTGATGTTGTGCAGCGCAAACCGGCATGAGCGAGCGGTCTTAGAAATGTGTTCTCTGAAAGACAGCTGGTCATCAAATGTTACTCCAAGATTTCTGACTGACTTTGATGGGGAAATCAAGGATGTACCTAACTGGATGGTGAAGTCATGTTGTATGGTGGGACTGGCGGGGAAGATGAGAAACTCAGTGTTTGCCAGGTTGAGCTGCAGGTGATGTTTTCTCCTCCATGCAGAGATGTCAGCCAGACAGCTGGAGATTCGTGCAGCTACTGTGGGGTCGTCTGGGTGAAATGAAAGGTAGAACTGAGTGTCATCAGCATAGCAGTGGTATGAGAAGCCATGTGCCTGAATGATGGGTCCCAATGAGGTAGTGTAGATGGAGAAGAGGAGAGGACCAAGCACTGAGCCCTGGGGAAGCCCAGTGGTCAGTGGATGTGCTTGGGATTCCTCTCCTCTCCAGGCAACCTTGAAAGACTGACCTGTGAGATAGGACTCAAACCAGAGGAGTGGAGTCCCTGTGATGCCCAGTGATGAGAGGGTGGACAGAAGAATCTGATGATTGACCGTGTCAAAGGCCGCAGATAGATCGAGCAGGAACGAGGACTGATGATTTGGAGTCAGCTTTAGCTATCCGCAGGGCTTCAGTGACCGACAGTAGTGCAGTCTCTGTGGAGTGGCCCCTTTTGAAGCCTGATTGGTTGCTGTCCAGCTGATTATTCTGTGATAGGAAGGATGAAACCTGGTTGAAAACAACTCGTTCAATAGTTTTTGCTATGAATGGTAGGAGAGAAACAGGTCTGTAGTTTTCTATGAGTGAAGAGTTTAATGTGGGTTTCTTAAGCAGTGGTGTTACCCGAGCCTGCTTGAATGTGGTAGGGAAGATGCCGGTGCAGAGAGATGTGTTGATGATGTGTGTGAGTGCTGGTAGGATTGTAGGAGAGATGTGTTGATGATGTGTGTGAGTGCTGGTAGGATTGTAGGAGAGATGTGTTGATGATGTGTGTGTGAGTGCTGGTAGGAGTGTAGGAGAGATGTGTTGATGATGTGTGTGAGTGCTGGTAGGAGTGTAGGAGAGATGTGTTGATGATGTGTGTGAGTGCTGGTAGGATTGTAGGAGAGATGTGTTGATGATGTGTGTGTGAGTGCTGGTAGGATTGTAGGAGAGATGTGTTGATGATGTGAGTGAGTGCTGGTAGGATTGTAGGAGAGGTGGCTTGAAGGAGGTGTGAAGGAATGGGATCAAGAGGACAGGTGGTAGGATGGCTAGAGAGGAGAAGTTTAGATACTTCTGTCTCAGTGAGTGTAGAGAATGAGAAGAGAGGATGTTTGGTTATGGATGTGGCTGAACTGAAGTCCACAGTGCGCGTGGGTGAGAACTGACTGCTGATGGTTGTTGTTTTATTTGTGAAGAATTGGGCAAAATCGTCTGGAGATAGGGAGGTGGTGGGGGAGGGCAGAGGAGAGAGTTAAATGTTCTGAACAGTGTGCGTGAGTCTGAGGTGCTGTTGATCTTGTTTTGGAAATAAGAAGATTTAGCTGCATGTACTTCATCTGAGAAGGATGAGAGCAGGGACTGATACTTACCCAGATCGGATGGGTGGTTAGATTTACGCCATGTTCTCTCTGCTGCCCTGAGTATCGTCCGGTGTTCACGAATAACATCAGATAACCAGGGGTTAGAGGGAGTGGCACGTGCTGGCCTAAAAGAAAGAGGGCAGATACTGTCTAGACAAGAAGTTAAGGTGGAGCATAAAGTGTCAGTTGCAGTGTTGACATCCATAGAGGATAATTGTGAGGATGAGGGAAGGGAGGAAGAGACAGCAGAGGAGAGATGAGAAGAAAGTGAGCGCAGGTTTCGCCTGAAGGTAACAGGTGAGGAACTGGTGGTGCATGAGTAGTGAGTTGAAGGTTGAATGTGATGAAGAAATGATCTGAGACGTGTAGGGGTTTGACCAAAATATTGTCTGTAGAGCAGTTGCGTGTGTAAATGAGGTCCAGATGGTTACCAGATTTGTGGGTATGTGAAGTGATGAGGCGATTGAGATCGAATGATGCAAGGAGGGAGTGGAAATCAGAAGCATAAGATTTGTCCAGATGAATGTTGAAGTCACCAAGAACTATGAGTGGGCTGCCATCCTCTGGAAATGAGGACAGCAGAACATCTAGCTCATGAACAAAGGTGGTCAATGGACCAGGGGGGCGGTAAATGACTACAATATGGAGTTTAACGGGAGTCGTGAGCATAACAGCGTGGTGTTCAAATGTGTTGTTATTGCAAAGAGATGTGTGAGTTGAGTATTTCCAGCTGTTATGAATGAGAAGACCAGTGCCGTTCTATCGCTCTCTCTCTCTCGCTCTATCTCTACCTCTCTCTCTCTCTCTCTCGTTCTATCGCTGTCTCTACCTCTCTCTCGTTCTATCGCTCTCTCTCTACCTCTCTCTCGTTCTATCGCTCTCTCTCTACCTCTCTCTCTCGTTCTATCGCTGTCTCTACCTCTCTCTCGTTCTATCGCTCTCTCTCTACCTCTCTCTCGTTCTATCGCTCTCTCTCTACCTCTCTCTCGTTCTATCGCTCTCTCTCTCTCTCGTTCTATCGCTGTCTCTACCTCTCTCTCGTTCTATCGCTGTCTCTACCTCTCTCTCGTTCTATCGCTCTCTCTACCTCTCTCTCGTTCTATCGCTCTCTCTCTACCTCTCTCTCGTTCTATCGCTGTCTCTACCTCCCTCTCTCTCTACCTCTCTCTCGTTCTATCGCTGTCTCTACCTCTCTCTCGTTCTATCGCTCTCTCTCTCTCGTTCTCTCTCTCTCGTTCTATCGCTCTCTCTCTCTCGTTCTATCGCTCTCTCTCTCTCGTTCTATCTCTCTCTCTCTCTCGTTCTATCGTTCTCTCTCTCGTTCTATCGCTCTCTCTCGTTCTATCGCTGTCTCTACCTCTCTCTCGTTCTATCGCTCTGTCTCTACCTCTCTCGTTCTATCGCTCTGTCTCTACCTCTCTCTCTCTCGTTCTATCGCTCTATCTCTCTCTCATTAATGCAGTGATGGACAGCCATCTTTCCCATTCCACTGGTGTTTTACTTTTTACAGTGAAAGAGTGTGTGTGTGTGTGTGTGTGTGTGTGTGTTGAGAGTGTGTGTGTTGAGTGTGATGAGATTAGCTAAACATTTATATTTGACAGCTGACCAACAGACACATACAGCGATGAAACTACTCAACTTTAACTTTCCGCCATTTTGAGTTGAAAATATGCATCATTTAACGCCGTCATCATAACTGAATGTGAGGAGAACAAAAACTTCTGTTTGTACATATTAGACAAACAAACCAGAGTCAGTGATGTCACAGATATAATCCTCATCTCTGCTGAAGAAACACGTCTGTAATGAATCCCACACACACCACATTTGGTCTATATTTATTTTACTGTAAAAGTGCATCAACACAATCAAACAATAATCATGAGAAATTAATGTAACAATCTTAAAAGAAATCTACATTTTAAAGACAGGAAATAACAACAGAATTAAAACATGAAGCACATCCGCTGGCTCTCCTCAGATCTACAGCCCTTGCAGTTTGCTGGAAACAAAACAATGAGAAACACCAGAGTTAGTTTCCCAGCACAGCGTCTCTAACAGTGAGTGATGATTATTATAACAGTGAGTGATGATTATTATAACAGTGAGTGATGATTATTATAACAGTGAGTGATGATTATTATAACAGTGAGTGATGATTATTATAACAGTGTGAGTGATGATTATTATAACAGTGAGTGATGATTATTATAACAGTGAGTGATGATTATTATAACAGTGAGTGATGATTATTATAACAGTGAGTGATGATTATTATAACAGTGAGTGATGATTATTATAACAGTGAGTGATGATTATTATAACAGTGAGTGATGATTATTATAACAGTGAGTGATGATTATTATAACAGTGTGAGTGATGATTATTATAACAGTGAGTGATGATTATTATAACAGTGAGTGATGATTATTATAACAGTGAGTGATGATTATTATAACAGTGAGTGATGATTATTATAACAGTGAGTGATGATTATTATAACAGTGAGTGATGATTATTATAACAGTGAGTGATGATTATTATAACAGTGAGTGATGATTATTATAACAGTGAGTGATGATTATTATAACAGTGAGTGATGATTATTATAACAGTGAGTGATGATTATTATAACAGTGAGTGATGATTATTATAACAGTGAGTGATGATTATTATAACAGTGAGTGATGATTATTATAACAGTGAGTGATGATTATTATAACAGTGAGTGATGATTATTATAACAGTGTGAGTGATGATTATTATAACAGTGTGAGTGATGATTATTATAACAGTGAGTGATGATTATTATAACAGTGAGTGATGATTATTATAACAGTGAGTGATGATTATTATAACAGTGAGTGATGATTATTATAACAGTGAGTGATGATTATTATAACAGTGAGTGATGATTATTATAACAGTGAGTGATGATTATTATAACAGTGAGTGATGATTATTATAACAGTGAGTGATGATTATTATAACAGTGAGTGATGATTATTATAACAGTGAGTGATGATTATTATAACAGTGAGTGATGATTATTATAACAGTGAGTGATGATTATTATAACAGTGAGTGATGATTATTATAACAGTGAGTGATGATTATTATAACAGTGAGTGATGATTATTATAACAGTGAGTGATGATTATTATAACAGTGAGTGATGATTATTATAACAGTGTGAGTGATGATTATTATAACAGTGAGTGATGATTATTATAACAGTGTGAGTGATGATTATTATAACAGTGAGTGATGATTATTATAACAGTGAGTGATGATTATTATAACAGTGAGTGATGATTATTATAACAGTGAGTGATGATTATTATAACAGTGAGTGATGATTATTATAACAGTGAGTGATGATTATTATAACAGTGAGTGATGATTATTATAACAGTGAGTGATGATTATTATAACAGTGAGTGATGATTATTATAACAGTGAGTGATGATTATTATAACAGTGAGTGATGATTATTATAACAGTGAGTGATGATTATTATAACAGTGAGTGATGATTATTATAACAGTGTGTGATGATTATTATAACAGTGAGTGATGATTATTATAACAGTGAGTGATGATTATTATAACAGTGTGAGTGATGATTATTATAACAGTGTGAGTGATGATTATTATAACAGTGTGAGTGATGATTATTATAACAGTGTGAGTGATGATTATTATAACAGTGTGAGTGATGATTATTATAACAGTGAGTGATGATTATTATAACAGTGAGTGATGATTATTATAACAGTGAGTGATGATTATTATAACAGTGTGAGTGATGATTATTATAACAGTGTGTGATGATTATTATAACAGTGTGAGTGATGATTATTATAACAGTGTGAGTGATGATTATTATAACAGTGAGTGATGATTATTATAACAGTGTGAGTGATGATTATTATAACAGTGTGAGTGATGATTATTATAACAGTGTGAGTGATGATTATTATAACAGTGAGTGATGATTATTATAACAGTGAGTGATGATTATTATAACAGTGAGTGATGATTATTATAACAGTGAGTGATGATTATTATAACAGTGAGTGATGATTATTATAACAGTGAGTGATGATTATTATAACAGTGAGTGATGATTATTATAACAGTGAGTGATGATTATTATAACAGTGAGTGATGATTATTATAACAGTGAGTGATGATTATTATAACAGTGAGTGATGATTATTATAACAGTGAGTGATGATTATTATAACAGTGTGAGTGATGATTATTATAACAGTGAGTGATGATTATTATAACAGTGAGTGATGATTATTATAACAGTGAGTGATGATTATTATAACAGTGAGTGATGATTATTATAACAGTGAGTGATGATTATTATAACAGTGAGTGATGATTATTATAACAGTGAGTGATGATTATTATAACAGTGAGTGATGATTATTATAACAGTGAGTGATGATTATTATAACAGTGAGTGATGATTATTATAACAGTGAGTGATGATTATTATAACAGTGAGTGATGATTATTATAACAGTGAGTGATGATTATTATAACAGTGAGTGATGATTATTATAACAGTGAGTGATGATTATTATAACAGTGAGTGATGATTATTATAACAGTGAGAGATGATTATTATAACAGTGAGTGATGATTATTATAACAGTGAGAGATGATTATTATAACAGTGAGTGATGATTATTATAACAGTGAGTGATGATTATTATAACAGTGAGTGATGATTATTATAACAGTGAGTGATGATTATTATAACAGTGAGTGATGATTATTATAACAGTGTGAGTGATGATTATTATAACAGTGTGAGTGATGATTATTATAACAGTGTGAGTGATGATTATTATAACAGTGAGTGATGATTATTATAACAGTGAGTGATGATTATTATAACAGTGAGTGATGATTATTATAACAGTGAGTGATGATTATTATAACAGTGTGAGTGATGATTATTATAACAGTGTGTGATGATTATTATAACAGTGTGAGTGATGATTATTATAACAGTGTGAGTGATGATTATTATAACAGTGTGAGTGATGATTATTATAACAGTGAGTGATGATTATTATAACAGTGTGAGTGATGATTATTATAACAGTGTGAGTGATGATTATTATAACAGTGTGAGTGATGATTATTATAACAGTGTGAGTGATGATTATTATAACAGTGTGAGTGATGATTATTATAACAGTGTGAGTGATGATTATTATAACAGTGAGTGATGATTATTATAACAGTGTGAGTGATGATTATTATAACAGTGTGAGTGATGATTATTATAACAGTGAGTGATGATTATTATAACAGTGTGAGTGATGATTATTATAACAGTGAGTGATGATTATTATAACAGTGTGAGTGATGATTATTATAACAGTGAGTGATGATTATTATAACAGTGTGAGTGATGATTATTATAACAGTGAGTGATGATTATTATAACAGTGTGAGTGATGATTATTATAACAGTGAGTGATGATTATTATAACAGTGTGAGTGATGATTATTATAACAGTGAGTGATGATTATTATAACAGTGAGTGATGATTATTATAACAGTGAGAGATGATTATTATAACAGTGAGTGATGATTATTATAACAGTGAGTGATGATTATTATAACAGTGAGTGATGATTATTATAACAGTGAGTGATGATTATTATAACAGTGAGTGATGATTATTATAACAGTGAGTGATGATTATTATAACAGTGAGTGATGATTATTATAACAGTGAGTGATGATTATTATAACAGTGAGTGATGATTATTATAACAGTGAGTGATGATTATTATAACAGTGAGTGATGATTATTATAACAGTGAGTGATGATTATTATAACAGTGAGTGATGATTATTATAACAGTGAGTGATGATTATTATAACAGTGAGTGATGATTATTATAACAGTGAGTGATGATTATTATAACAGTGAGTGATGATTATTATAACAGTGAGTGATGATTATTATAACAGTGAGTGATGATTATTATAACAGTGAGTGATGATTATTATAACAGTGTGAGTGATGATTATTATAACAGTGAGTGATGATTATTATAACAGTGAGTGATGATTATTATAACAGTGAGTGATGATTATTATAACAGTGAGTGATGATTATTATAACAGTGAGTGATGATTATTATAACAGTGAGTGATGATTATTATAACAGTGAGTGATGATTATTATAACAGTGAGTGATGATTATTATAACAGTGAGTGATGATTATTATAACAGTGAGTGATGATTATTATAACAGTGAGTGATGATTATTATAACAGTGAGTGATGATTATTATAACAGTGAGTGATGATTATTATAACAGTGAGTGATGATTATTATAACAGTGAGAGATGATTATTATAACAGTGAGTGATGATTATTATAACAGTGAGAGATGATTATTATAACAGTGAGTGATGATTATTATAACAGTGAGTGATGATTATTATAACAGTGAGTGATGATTATTATAACAGTGAGTGATGATTATTATAACAGTGAGTGATGATTATTATAACAGTGAGTGATGATTATTATAACAGTGAGTGATGATTATTATAACAGTGAGTGATGATTATTATAACAGTGAGTGATGATTATTATAACAGTGAGTGATGATTATTATAACAGTGAGTGATGATTATTATAACAGTGTGAGTGATGATTATTATAACAGTGAGTGATGATTATTATAACAGTGTGAGTGATGATTATTATAACAGTGAGTGATGATTATTATAACAGTGAGTGATGATTATTATAACAGTGAGTGATGATTATTATAACAGTGAGTGATGATTATTATAACAGTGAGTGATGATTATTATAACAGTGAGTGATGATTATTATAACAGTGTGAGTGATGATTATTATAACAGTGAGTGATGATTATTATAACAGTGTGAGTGATGATTATTATAACAGTGAGTGATGATTATTATAACAGTGAGTGATGATTATTATAACAGTGAGTGATGATTATTATAACAGTGAGTGATGATTATTATAACAGTGAGTGATGATTATTATAACAGTGAGTGATGATTATTATAACAGTGTGAGTGATGATTATTATAACAGTGAGTGATGATTATTATAACAGTGAGTGATGATTATTATAACAGTGAGTGATGATTATTATAACAGTGAGTGATGATTATTATAACAGTGAGTGATGATTATTATAACAGTGTGTGATGATTATTATAACAGTGAGTGATGATTATTATAAATCATACCTGTCCTCCACGGTCCTGCTGGACGGATAGTAAACCTTAAAGGAGAACCCACTCTTTGGAAAAGAACCCTGAAAGAGTAACACACAGAATGAATGATCACACACACACACACACACACACACACACACACACACACACACAGAATGAGTGATCATCATCAGTCCAGCCACACTCACTCTCACACACACACTCAGACACACACACACTCAGACACACACACACTCAGACACACACACACACTCAGACACACACACACTCAGACACACACACACACGCAGACACACACACACGCAGACACACACACACGCAGACACACACACACGCAGACACACACACACACACACACGCAGACACACACACACACGCAGACACACACACACACGCAGACACACACACACACGCAGACACACACACACGCAGACACACACACACGCAGACACACACACACGCAGACACACACACACGCAGACACACACACACGCAGACACACACACACGCAGACACACACACACGCAGACACACACTCAGACACACACTCAGACACACACTCAGACACACACTCAGACACACACTCAGACACACACTCAGACACACACTCAGACACACACTCAGACACACACTCAGACACACACTCAGACACACACTCAGACACACACTCAGACACACACCAGAGTTTCCGCTAGAAAAAAATGGTGCCGGTCAAAGTGACCGGCAGAGGTTTCGTTTTCCGGACATTTTGATGATATGCCGGTCAAATATCGCCTCTTAATTATTCAAGTTGAGGAAAACTGGAAGCAGTTTATGTAACTTAAAAAAATGACATAATCAGGCCGTATATGCAACATGTTTATTAGCCTAACTTTCAAATAGACGGGGAAAAAAACATGAACGTCCGATTGGCGTCAATCAACCAATTTTTTTTTCTATGGTTTCACATTTCATAGTTTAACAAACCAACCCCCCTTCCCCACATAAAATATCCGAATATAGCATTGTTTTTACTCAAGCAAATTTAATTATAAACTCAGTATGTCTCATTTAGTTGGTAACATTTAAATTGGCCACCGTGTGAAATGACTCCTTGTCAAATGAACTTGAACAAACAAATGACTAGGCCTATAACATTGTCTCGCGTCATTTTTGGCTACTTTTTACGCTTTTTTGCATTGCTGAATTGTGCAGCTGCCAACTTAAAATCAAAAGTTCCCAATGTCTCTCCACAACTTGCAATGCGCATAAGCCGCGTAACCTTGTTCTCCGCAAGACGACTTCGCTGCTTCGTCTTGATCCGATTCTGCAGTGAGAACCCCCTCTCTGCAGGAACACTCGAGACAGGGATTACACAGGCTATCTTGGCGAGCTTGGTCCACTCTGGATACATTTCGCTGAAATCACATATGAGGACTTCGCAGGCTGTGGAGAAATGCAATCCTCCATAGCCACGGAGCGCTGTCATGACAGCGAGGGCATCACGTCGCAGGCTTACGGTATCGATAAGAGGAGCGGTGTCCGCAGACTCAAGGCTTGTAAAATGGCAAACAATCCTTCTGATCGCTGGTTCTGCATATTCTTGCAGAACCGGCGGGGCCGGTTACTAGGCAGTTTTAATCTGACAATTTGTCAGATTTTAATCTGAAATTTTAATCTGACAATTTGACCGAAAAGATTAAATTTTTTCGGACATTTAATTTTTTTCCCGGCCAATGTCCGGTAATTACCGGACAACGGAAACCCTGACACACACTCAGACACACACTCAGACACACACTCAGACACACACTCAGACACACACTCAGACACACACTCAGACACACACTCAGACACACACTCAGACACACACTCAGACACACACACACACTCAGACACACACACACACTCAGACACACACACACACACTCAGACACACACACACACACACTCAGACACACACACTCAGTGAGTACCGGGTTGATGCACAGGCAGTCTGTGTTGGACACGTTGAAGGGGTCGTATTTGTCAGCGAAGACGATGACATCAGGCACGGGGTACAGGCGTAAGGCGTAATCGTACGGCCAGAACACCGGACACACGTACAGCGGGAGCGGCGTCAGGTGACCTTGTGACAGGATGGTTTTCACAAACTGTTGAACAAATGCCAAATTAACCGCATGTCAGCAAACACTTCAGAGCACAGAAATCCCTAAAAGGCTTAATAACTTAAACATCCAGATCCAAACATGACAAAAGACTTCCGTTCATCTTCAGACAGCTACACAACCACACCACAGACCCACAACTACTCCTCACAGATCGAGAGGTTTAGTCCAAACACAAGCGATTGAGTCACACGGACACACACGGACACACACACACACACACACACGGACACACAGATATAAAGCTCTGGCTCACATGGGTGGGGATATCCAGGCCAGCGCTCGGGAGACGAACACAGTTACGGCACATCTTGTTGACGAGATCTTCTCGAATCACCACTATCTCTTGACTGCAGTACTGTATCCTGACACAGATGAGTAACAACACTGATGAGTAACACTGATGAGTAACAACACTGATGAGTAACAACACTGATGAGTAACAACACTGATGAGTGACAACACTGATGAGTAACAACACTGATGAGTAACAACACTGATGAGTGACACTGATGAGTAACAACACAGATGAGTGACAACACTGATGAGTGACAACACTGATGAGTAACAACACTGATGAGTGACAACACTGATGAGTAACAACACTGATGAGTAACAACACTGATGAGTGACACTGATGAGTGACAACGCTGATGAGTGACAACACTGATGAGTAACAACGCTGATGAGTGACAACACTGATGAGTAACAACACTGATGAGTAACAACACTGATGAGTAACAACACTGATGAGTAACAACACTGATGAGTAACAACACTGATGAGTGACACTGATGAGTGACACTGATGAGTAACAACACTGATGAGTAACAACACTGATGAGTAACAACACTGATGAGTAACAACACTGATGAGTAACACTGATGAGTAACACTGATGAGTAACAACACTGATGAGTAACACTGATGAGTAACAACACTGATGAGTAACACTGATGAGTAACAACACTGATGAGTGACACTGATGAGTAACAACACTGATGAGTAACAACACTGATGAGTAACAACACTGATGAGTAACAACACTGATGAGTAACAACACTGATGAGTAACAACACTGATGAGTAACACTGATGAGTAACAACACTGATGAGTAACACTGATGAGTAACAACACTGATGAGTAACACTGATGAGTGACACTGATGAGTAACAACACTGATGAGTAACAACACTGATGGTTACACTGATGAGTAACAACACTGATGGTTACACTGATGAGTAACAACACTGATGGTTACACTGATGAGTAACAACACTGATGGTAACACTGATGAGTAACAACACTGATGAGTAACAACACTGATGAGTGACAACACTGATGAGTGACAACACTGATGAGTGACAACACTGATGAGTAACAACACTGATGAGTAACAACACTGATGAGTAACACTGATGAGTAACACTGATGAGTAACACTGATGAGTAACACTGATGAGTAACACTGATGAGTAACAACACTGATGAGTAACAACACTGATGAGTAACACTGATGAGTAACAACACTGATGAGTAACACTGATGAGTGACACTGATGAGTAACAACACTGATGAGTAACAACACTGATGGTTACACTGATGAGTAACAACACTGATGGTTACACTGATGAGTAACAACACTGATGGTTACACTGATGAGTAACAACACTGATGGTAACACTGATGAGTAACAACACTGATGAGTAACAACACTGATGAGTAACACTGATGAGTAACAACACTGATGAGTAACACTGATGAGTAACACTGATGAGTAACACTGATGAGTAACAACACTGATGAGTAACAACACTGATGAGTAACACTGATGAGTAACAACACTGATGGTTACACTGATGAGTAACAACACTGATGAGTAACAACACTGATGAGTAACAACACTGATGAGTAACAACACTGATGAGTAACACTGATGGTAACACTGATGAGTAACAACACTGATGAGTAACACTGATGAGTAACACTGATGAGTAACAACACTGATGAGTAACACTGATGAGTAACAACACTGATGAGTAACAACACTGATGAGTAACACTGATGAGTAACAACACTGATGAGTAACAACACTGATGAGTAACACTGATGAGTAACACTGATGAGTAACAACACTGATGAGTAACACTGATGAGTAACAACACTGATGAGTAACAACACTGATGAGTAACACTGATGGTAACACTGATGAGTAACAACACTGATGAGTAACACTGATGAGTAACACTGATGAGTAACAACACTGATGAGTAACACTGATGAGTAACAACACTGATGAGTAACAACACTGATGAGTAACAACACTGATGAGTAACACTGATGAGTAACACTGATGAGTAACACTGATGAGTAACAACACTGATGAGTAACAACACTGATGAGTAACAACACTGATGAGTAACACTGATGAGTATCACTGATGGTAACACTGATGAGTAACAACACTGATGAGTAACAACGCTGATGAGTAACAACACTGATGAGTATCACTGATGGTAACACTGATGAGTAACACTGATGAGTAACAACACTGATGAGTAACAACACTGATGAGTAACAACACTGATGAGTAACACTGATGAGTAACAACACTGATGAGTAACAACACTGATGAGTAACAACACTGATGAGTAACAACACTGATGAGTAACACTGATGGTAACACTGATGAGTAACAACACTGATGAGTAACACTGATGAGTAACACTGATGAGTAACACTGATGAGTAACACTGATGAGTAACACTGATGAGTAACACTGATGAGTAACAACACTGATGAGTAACACTGATGAGTAACACTGATGAGTAACACTGATGGTAACACTGATGAGTAACACTGATGAGTAACAACACTGATGAGTAACACTGATGAGTAACAACACTGATGGTAACACTGATGAGTAACACTGATGAGTAACACTGATGAGTAACACTGATGGTAACACTGATGAGTAACACTGATGAGTAACAACACTGATGAGTAACAACACTGATGAGTAACAACACTGATGAGTAACAACACTGATGAGTAACACTGATGAGTATCACTGATGGTAAC
Organism: Romanogobio albipinnatus; assembly: GCA_023566225.1. Classification (NCBI taxonomy): domain Eukaryota; kingdom Metazoa; phylum Chordata; class Actinopteri; order Cypriniformes; family Gobionidae; genus Romanogobio; species Romanogobio albipinnatus. The sequence goes on from JAKRKY010000040.1 coordinate 326,633, forward strand.
ACTGATGAGTAACAACACTGATGGTAACACTGATGAGTAACACTGATGGTAACACTGATGAGTAACACTGATGAGTAACAACACTGATGAGTAACAACACTGATGAGTAACAACACTGATGAGTATCACTGATGGTAACACTGATGAGTAACAACGCTGATGAGTAACAACGCTGATGAGTATCACTGATGGTAACACTGATGAGTAACACTGATGGTAACACTGATGAGTAACAACACTGATGAGTAACAACACTGATGAGTAACAACACTGATGAGTAACAACACTGATGAGTAACACTGATGAGTAACAACACTGATGGTTACACTGATGAGTAACAACACTGATGAGTTGTAACAACACTGATGAGTTGTAACAACACTGATGAGTTGTAACAACACTGATGAGTTGTAACAACACTGATGAGTTGTAACAACACTGATGAGTTGTAACAACACTGATGAGTTGTAACAACACTGATGAGTTGTAACAACACTGATGAGTTGTAACAACACTGATGAGTTGTAACAACACTGATGAGTTGTAACAACACTGATGAGTAACAACACTGATGAGTAACAACACTGATGGTAACACTGATGGTAACACTGATGGTAACACTGATGAGTAACAACACTGATGAGTAGTAACACTGATGAGTAACAACACTGATGAGTAACACTGATGAGTATCACTGATAGTAACACTGATGAGTAACAACACTGATGAGTAACAACGCTGATGAGTAACAACACTGATGAGTAACAACGCTGATGAGTATCACTGATGGTAACACTGATGAGTATCACTGATGGTAACACTGATGAGTAACACTGATGGTAACACTGATGAGTAACAACACTGATGAGTAACAACACTGATGAGTAACACTGATGAGTAACACTGATGAGTAACACTGATGAGTAACACTGATGAGTATCACTGATGGTAACACTGATGAGTAACACTGATGAGTAACAACACTGATGAGTAACACTGATGAGTAACAACACTGATGAGTAACAACACTGATGAGTAACACTGATGAGTAACAACACTGATGAGTAACACTGATGAGTAACACTGATGAGTAACACTGATGAGTAACAACACTGATGAGTAACACTGATGAGTAACAACACTGATGAGTAACAACACTGATGAGTAACACTGATGAGTAACACTGATGAGTAACACTGATGAGTAACACTGATGAGTAACAACACTGATGAGTAACAACACTGATGAGTAACAACACTGATGAGTAACACTGATGAGTATCACTGATGGTAACACTGATGAGTAACAACACTGATGAGTAACAACGCTGATGAGTAACAACACTGATGAGTATCACTGATGGTAACACTGATGAGTAACACTGATGAGTAACAACACTGATGAGTAACAACACTGATGAGTAACAACACTGATGAGTAACACTGATGAGTAACAACACTGATGAGTAACAACACTGATGAGTAACAACACTGATGAGTAACAACACTGATGAGTAACAACACTGATGAGTAACACTGATGGTAACACTGATGAGTAACAACACTGATGAGTAACACTGATGAGTAACACTGATGAGTAACACTGATGAGTAACAACACTGATGAGTAACAACACTGATGAGTAACACTGATGAGTAACAACACTGATGAGTAACAACACTGATGAGTAACAACACTGATGAGTAACACTGATGAGTAACACTGATGGTAACACTGATGAGTAACACTGATGAGTAACAACACTGATGAGTAACACTGATGAGTAACACTGATGAGTAACAACACTGATGAGTAACAACACTGATGAGTAACACTGATGAGTAACAACACTGATGAGTAACAACACTGATGAGTAACAACACTGATGAGTAACAACACTGATGAGTAACAACACTGATGAGTAACACTGATGAGTAACACTGATGGTAACACTGATGAGTAACACTGATGGTAACACTGATGAGTAACACTGATGAGTAACAACACTGATGAGTAACACTGATGAGTAACACTGATGAGTAACACTGATGGTAACACTGATGAGTAACACTGATGAGTAACAACACTGATGAGTAACACTGATGAGTAACAACACTGATGGTAACACTGATGAGTAACACTGATGAGTAACACTGATGAGTAACACTGATGGTAACACTGATGAGTAACACTGATGAGTAACAACACTGATGAGTAACACTGATGAGTAACAACACTGATGAGTAACAACACTGATGAGTAACACTGATGGTAACACTGATGAGTAACAACACTGATGGTAACACTGATGAGTAACACTGATGGTAACACTGATGAGTAACAACACTGATGAGTAACACTGATGAGTAACAACACTGATGAGTAACAACACTGATGAGTAACAACACTGATGAGTAACAACACTGATGAGTAACAACACTGATGAGTAACAACACTGATGAGTATCACTGATGGTAACACTGATGAGTAACAACGCTGATGAGTAACAACACTGATGAGTAACAACACTGATGAGTAACACTGATGAGTAACAACACTGATGGTTACACTGATGAGTTGTAACAACACTGATGAGTTGTAACAACACTGATGAGTTGTAACAACACTGATGAGTTGTAACAACACTGATGAGTTGTAACAACACTGATGAGTTGTAACAACACTGATGAGTTGTAACAACACTGATGAGTTGTAACAACACTGATGAGTTGTAACAACACTGATGAGTAACAACACTGATGAGTAACAACACTGATGAGTAACAACACTGATGAGTAACAACACTGATGAGTAACAACACTGATGGTAACACTGATGGTAACACTGATGGTAACACTGATGAGTAACAACACTGATGAGTAGTAACACTGATGAGTAACAACACTGATGAGTAACACTGATGAGTATCACTGATAGTAACACTGATGAGTAACAACACTGATGAGTAACAACGCTGATGAGTAACAACACTGATGAGTAACAACGCTGATGAGTATCACTGATGGTAACACTGATGAGTATCACTGATGGTAACACTGATGAGTAACACTGATGGTAACACTGATGAGTAACAACACTGATGAGTAACAACACTGATGAGTAACACTGATGAGTAACACTGATGAGTAACACTGATGAGTAACACTGATGAGTATCACTGATGGTAACACTGATGAGTAACACTGATGAGTAACAACACTGATGAGTAACACTGATGAGTAACAACACTGATGAGTAACACTGATGAGTAACAACACTGATGAGTAACAACACTGATGAGTAACACTGATGGTAACACTGATGAGTAACAACACTGATGAGTAACACTGATGAGTAACACTGATGAGTAACAACACTGATGAGTAACACTGATGAGTAACAACACTGATGAGTAACAACACTGATGAGTAACACTGATGAGTAACACTGATGAGTAACACTGATGAGTAACACTGATGAGTAACAACACTGATGAGTAACAACACTGATGAGTAACAACACTGATGAGTATCACTGATGGTAACACTGATGAGTAACAACACTGATGAGTAACAACGCTGATGAGTAACAACACTGATGAGTATCACTGATGGTAACACTGATGAGTAACACTGATGAGTAACAACACTGATGAGTAACAACACTGATGAGTAACACTGATGAGTAACAACACTGATGAGTAACAACACTGATGAGTAACAACACTGATGAGTAACAACACTGATGAGTAACACTGATGGTAACATTGATGAGTAACAACACTGATGAGTAATACTGATGAGTAACACTGATGAGTAACACTGATGAGTAACAACACTGATGAGTAACAACACTGATGAGTAACACTGATGAGTAACAACACTGATGAGTAACAACACTGATGAGTAACAACACTGATGAGTAACAACACTGATGAGTAACACTGATGAGTAACACTGATGGTAACACTGATGAGTAACACTGATGAGTAACACTGATGAGTAACAACACTGATGAGTAACACTGATGAGTAACACTGATGAGTAACACTGATGAGTAACACTGATGAGTAACACTGATGAGTAACAACACTGATGAGTAACACTGATGAGTAACAACACTGATGAGTAACACTGATGAGTAACAACACTGATGGTAACACTGATGAGTAACACTGATGAGTAACACTGATGAGTAACACTGATGGTAACACTGATGAGTAACACTGATGAGTAACAACACTGATGAGTAACACTGATGAGTAACAACACTGATGAGTAACACTGATGAGTATCACTGATGGTAACACTGATGAGTAACAACACTGATGGTAACACTGATGAGTAACACTGATGGTAACACTGATGAGTAACAACACTGATGAGTAACAACACTGATGAGTAACAACACTGATGAGTAACAACACTGATGAGTAACAACACTGATGAGTATCACTGATGGTAACACTGATGAGTAACAACGCTGATGAGTAACAACGCTGATGAGTAACAACACTGATGAGTAACAACACTGATGAGTAACACTGATGAGTAACAACACTGATGGTTACACTGATGAGTAACAACACTGATGAGTTGTAACAACACTGATGAGTTGTAACAACACTGATGAGTTGTAACAACACTGATGAGTTGTAACAACACTGATGAGTTGTAACAACACTGATGAGTTGTAACAACACTGATGAGTTGTAACAACACTGATGAGTTGTAACAACACTGATGAGTAACAACACTGATGAGTAACAACACTGATGAGTAACAACACTGATGAGTAACAACACTGATGGTAACACTGATGGTAACACTGATGGTAACACTGATGGTCACACTGATGAGTAACAACACTGATGAGTAGTAACACTGATGAGTAACAACACTGATGAGTAACACTGATGAGTATCACTGATAGTAACACTGATGAGTAACAACACTGATGAGTAACAACGCTGATGAGTAACAACACTGATGAGTAACAACGCTGATGAGTATCACTGATGGTAACACTGATGAGTATCACTGATGGTAACACTGATGAGTAACAACACTGATGAGTAACAACACTGATGAGTAACACTGATGAGTATCACTGATGGTAACACTGATGAGTAACAACACTGATGGTAACACTGATGAGTAACACTGATGGTAACACTGATGAGTAACACTGATGAGTAACAACACTGATGAGTAACAACACTGATGAGTAACAACACTGATGAGTAACAACACTGATGAGTAACAACACTGATGAGTATCACTGATGGTAACACTGATGAGTAACAACGCTGATGAGTAACACTGATGAGTGACACTGATGAGTAACAACGCTGATGAGTAACAACACTGATGAGTAACAACACTGATGAGTAACACTGATGAGTAACAACACTGATGGTTACACTGATGAGTAACAACACTGATGAGTTGTAACAACACTGATGAGTTGTAACAACACTGATGAGTTGTAACAACACTGATGAGTTGTAACAACACTGATGAGTTGTAACAACACTGATGAGTTGTAACAACACTGATGAGTTGTAACAACACTGATGAGTTGTAACAACACTGATGAGTTGTAACAACACTGATGAGTTGTAACAACACTGATGAGTTGTAACAACACTGATGAGTTGTAACAACACTGATGAGTTGTAACAACACTGATGAGTAACAACACTGATGAGTAACAACACTGATGAGTAACAACACTGATGGTAACACTGATGGTAACACTGATGGTAACACTGATGGTAACACTGATGAGTAACAACACTGATGAGTAGTAACACTGATGAGTAACAACACTGATGAGTAACACTGATGAGTATCACTGATAGTAACACTGATGAGTAACAACACTGATGAGTAACAACGCTGATGAGTAACAACACTGATGAGTAACAACGCTGATGAGTATCACTGATGGTAACACTGATGAGTATCACTGATGGTAACACTGATGAGTAACACTGATGGTAACACTGATGAGTAACAACACTGATGAGTAACAACACTGATGAGTAACACTGATGAGTAACACTGATGAGTAACAACACTGATGAGTAACAACACTGATGAGTAACACTGATGAGTATCACTGATGGTAACACTGATGAGTAACACTGATGAGTAACACTGATGAGTAACACTGATGGTAACACTGATGAGTAACACTGATGAGTAACACTGATGAGTAACACTGATGGTAACACTGATGAGTAAGGGTTAGGGTCGTGTGTGTGTACCTGCAGGGGTTGGTGGTGAAGACGGAGAACGGCACGCGCTGTCTGAACTCCTCAGTGATGTGCTCAGCCAACGGAGGCCTGTCATCAGAAAGAGACATTCATTCGTTCACAGAAGGCGATTGATTCAAACACAGCATGTGATGATGATGATGATGATGATGATGATGATGATGATCATTATACCGGGGTAAGACTGTGCCGGGCCCGGGGTCTTCGGGTCCGGGGACGAACACAAAACGACTGCTGCAAAAACACATGGGAAGGGAATCAGTGAAGCCCATTACAGCTCATGTGTGTGTCAGCAGAAAATAAAACCTGTGTTAAGCTTTCATGTGTCACAGTTTCAGGTTTAAAGGTGCAGTGTGTAATATTTAAGAGGATCTATTGACAGAAACACAATAACTCTGGTGTATAAAGACTGTTACGTGTTTATGATCTTAGAATGAGCCGTTTCTCTCTACAGTGAAGACGCCATTTTGTGCCGCCACAGTAGCCCTAAAGGGACACATTTCTTTGTCGAACGCATCTTTGTCCTGTGTGGGCCACCGTAGCTTCTCTATGAGCTCAGAAAGGGAGGGGTGAGCAGTGCAATTCACAACCTCACCACTAGATGCCGCTAAACTCTACACACTGCACCTTTAAAGGGTTAGTTCACCAACAAAAAAGTGAAAAATTCTGTCATTAACCCTCATGTCGTTCTAGCCTGTCTCACCAGACTCGTACATTTCATTTGTTCATGAGTCTGGCCGCTCTCCATTGACCAGCGTTTACTTCATTGAAGGCGGGAACTCTGTTGAAGTTTAAAACTATTGGATCTGCCCAGAGTCACTCTGGATCTGCCTAACCAATCGCTGACGTTTGGTCGTGACGCATGTCACTCGCCGTTCGCCTTTGATTCTCACATTAAAACCTCGGGCATTCAGACGGTGATTTACTCCCGGGGGAGAGGAGAGTTGTGCTCGGGAACGCGCTGCTCTCCTGGGGCATATCTCCTGCAATCATAACATGATTGTGCTTGGTATGATAAGAATAAACGCTGCCATAAATAACAGCCCAATTCAAATGTTTACGTGCTTTTATTTTTTTAGCGGTGATGAAATATTTTGCTCTTGTAAACACTCGCCAGCATTAAATGCAAGTCTGTAAATGTGCAGCCGTACGGTGCCCTGCAGGGGTCACACAGGATATAAACAGTGCATTTTGAAGTGGTATATTCTTGAAAACTCAGAGACGTGAATTCGGAGAGCAATTACATTCCCACACGACCTTGTGTTTGTCAAAAGCAGTCTGTAATTCAGCCGGGGTTCTCTCGCGGGTGGTGTGAGACGGACGGCTTCAGCAACTCTAACCGAGCGAGAAAAAGACATTTCCCGGACCACAACATCAGGGCCACTGTTGGGAATTTCCTTTTCTTCGTTTGAAGATGAGACCAGGAGACGTTGGGATATCTTTAAAGCAGACGTTTCTCGTTTATTGAGAACCGTGCTGTTCTTCGGCTGAGGTCATCAAGTCTTCCAACTAGTCTTCCAACTAGTCTTCCAACAAGTCTTCTAACAAGTCTTCCAACAAGTCTTCCAACTAGTCTTCCAACAAGTCTTCCAACAAGTCTTCCAACAAGTCTTCCAACAAGTCTTCCAACAAGTCTTCCAACTAGTCTTCCAACTAGTCTTCCAACAAGTCTTCCAACAAGTCTTCCAACTAGTCTTCCAACAAGTCTTCCAACAAGTCTTCCAACTAGTCTTCCAACAAGTCTTCCAACAAGTCTTCCAACTAGTCTTCCAACAAGTCTTCCAACAAGTCTTCCAACTAGTCTTCCAACTAGTCTTCCAACAAGTCTTCCAACAAGTCTTCCAACTAGTCTTCCAACTAGTCTTCCAACTAGTCTTCCAACAAGTCTTCCAACTAGTCTTCCAACAAGTCTTCCAACAAGTCTTCCAACTAGTCTTCCAACAAGTCTTCCAACTAGTCTTCCAACTAGTCTTCCAACAAGTCTTCCAACAAGTCTTCCAACAAGTCTTCCAACAAGTCTTCCAACTAGTCTTCCAACAAGTCTTCCAACTAGTCTTCCAACTAGTCTTCCAACAAGTCTTCCAACAAGTCTTCCAACTAGTCTTCCAACAAGTCTTCCAACTAGTCTTCCAACAAGTCTTCCAACAAGTCTTCCAACTAGTCTTCCAACTAGTCTTCCAACTAGTCTTCCAACAAGTCTTCCAACTAGTCTTCCAACAAGTCTTCCAACAAGTCTTCCAACTAGTCTTCCAACAAGTCTTCCAACTAGTCTTCCAACTAGTCTTCCAACTAGTCTTCCAACAAGTCTAACTTAACAGTACAGAACACTGTAATGAATCTACATTTCAGGGGGAGGGATTATACAGCAGGGGAGGAGACACTCTGAACAATACAATGCAAATGTTGTGGCCCTTGAGTGGCAAGTCTTCCAACTAGTCTTCCAACTAGTCTTCCAACAAGTCTTCCAACTAGTCTTCCAACTAGTCTTCCAACTAGTCTTCCAACTAGTCTTCCAACAAGTCTTCCAACAAGTCTTCCAACTAGTCTTCCAACTAGTCTTCCAACAAGTCTTCCAACTAGTCTTCCAACAAGTCTTCCAACAAGTCTTCCAACTAGTCTTCCAACAAGTCTTCCAACAAGTCTTCCAACTAGTCTTCCAACAAGTCTTCCAACAAGTCTTCCAACTAGTCTTCCAACTAGTCTTCCAACAAGTCTTCCAACTAGTCTTCCAACTAGTCTTCCAACAAGTCTTCCAACAAGTCTTCCAACAAGTCTTCCAACTAGTCTTCCAACTAGTCTTCCAACAAGTCTTCCAACAAGTCTTCCAACAAGTCTTCCAACAAGTCTTCCAACTAGTCTTCCAACAAGTCTTCCAACAAGTCTTCCAACTAGTCTTCCAACTAGTCTTCCAACAAGTCTTCCAACAAGTCTTCCAACTAGTCTTCCAACAAGTCTTCCAACAAGTCTTCCAACTAGTCTTCCAACAAGTCTTCCAACAAGTCTTCCAACTAGTCTTCCAACAAGTCTTCCAACAAGTCTTCCAACAAGTCTTCCAACAAGTCTTCCAACAAGTCTTCCAACTAGTCTTCCAACAAGTCTTCCAACAAGTCTTCCAACTAGTCTTCCAACTAGTCTTCCAACAAGTCTTCCAACTAGTCTTCCAACAAGTCTTCCAACAAGTCTTCCAACAAGTCTTCCAACTAGTCTTCCAACAAGTCTTTCAACTAGTCTTCCAACTAGTCTTCCAACTAGTCTTCCAACAAGTCTAACTTAACAGTACAGAACACTGTAATGAATCTACATTTCAGGGGGATGGATTATACAGCAGGGGAGGAGACACTCTGAACAATACAATGCAAATGTTGTGGCCCTTGAGTGGCAAGTCTTCCAACTAGTCTTCCAACAAGTCTTCCAACAAGTCTTCCAACTAGTCTTCCAACAAGTCTTCCAACTAGTCTTCCAACAAGTCTTCCAACAAGTCTTCCAACTAGTCTTCCAACTAGTCTTCCAACAAGTCTTCCAACTAGTCTTCCAACTAGTCTTCCAACAAGTCTTCCAACAAGTCTTCCAACTAGTCTTCCAACTAGTCTTCCAACTAGTCTTCCAACAAGTCTTCCAACTAGTCTTCCAACTAGTCTTCCAACAAGTCTTCCAACTAGTCTTCCAACAAGTCTTCCAACTAGTCTTCCAACTAGTCTTCCAACAAGTCTTCCAACTAGTCTTCCAACAAGTCTTCCAACTAGTCTTCCAACAAGTCTTCCAACAAGTCTTCCAACTAGTCTTCCAACTAGTCTTCCAACAAGTCTTCCAACAAGTCTTCCAACAAGTCTTCCAACAAGTCTTCCAACTAGTCTTCCAACTAGTCTTCCAACAAGTCTTCCAACTAGTCTTCCAACTAGTCTTCCAACAAGTCTTCCAACTAGTCTTCCAACTAGTCTTCCAACTAGTCTTCCAACAAGTCTTCCAACAAGTCTTCCAACTAGTCTTCCAACAAGTCTTCCAACTAGTCTTCCAACAAGTCTTCCAACAAGTCTTCCAACTAGTCTTCCAACTAGTCTTCCAACAAGTCTTCCAACAAGTCTTCCAACTAGTCTTCCAACAAGTCTTCCAACTAGTCTTCCAACAAGTCTTCCAACAAGTCTTCCAACAAGTCTTCCAACAAGTCTTCCAACAAGTCTTCCAACTAGTCTTCCAACAAGTCTTCCAACAAGTCTTCCAACTAGTCTTCCAACAAGTCTTCCAACAAGTCTTCCAACAAGTCTAACTTAACAGTACAGAACACTGTAATGAATCTACATTTCAGGGGGAGGGATTATACAGCAGGGGAGGAGACACTCTGAACAATACAATGCAAATGTTGTGGCCCTTGAGTGGCAAAGGTCGCAGACGCTGTAAATGCTGAAGCCTCACAACCTCGGACTGCGGCCCAAATAAAAAAGAAATGGTCGGACATCAAAGTCGAGGAAAAAAGCGTCTAGCGCTCCATCGCCAGAGTGTGTCCTCGTTTACCAGCAAGTCTTCTTGCTGTGTGAAGATGCGTTCACTCCCAATCCTTCCATTTGCCACATCTTTAAGAGCGCAAGATCAGCCATTGTGCGTCATTACGCATTGTGATAGGGCATTTTATTTCCATCCATTTAATTGCATCTGACAAGCTACAGATGTCGCTTATAATCGACGTGGAAATGGGAAATAGTTCAGTGCAGATGTAATGTGTTGCAGCTCTGACTGGTTGAGACATACGTCATACGTTATTTTATCAAAAATAAAACTAAATGGCATGAATACCATGATTCCGTAGCTGATGAAGACATTTTACTATGAAAACAACTTTCCCCAGTGGACAATTAATACATCCATCCATCCATCAATCTGCATCTATATCTGCTCCGCCAGACGGACACATTGACGAGAATATCAGTTTTGTACATTAACTATTTCGTTCTGTTTACCATATTATTTATGAGGATGAATTGCATAAGTAGCGATCTCTGGGCCGAGTCCGCGCAGTAGCGATCTCTGGGCCGAGTCCGCGCAGTAGCGATCTCTGGGCCGAGTCCGCGCAGTAGCGATCTCTGGGCCGAGTCCGCGCAGTAGCGATCTCTGGGCCGAGTCCGCGCAGTAGCGATCTCGGGGCCGAGTCCGCGCAGTAGCGATCTCTGGGCCGAGTCCGCGCAGTAGCGATCTCTGGGCCGAGTCCGCGCAGTAGCGATCTCGGGGCCGAGTCCGCGCAGTAGCGATCTCGGGGCCGAGTCCGCGCAGTAGCGATCTCGGGGCCGAGTCCGCGCAGTAGCGATCTCTGGACCGAGTCCGCGCAGTAGCGATCTCTGGACCGAGTCCGCGCAGTAGCGATCTCTGGGCCGAGTCCGCGCAGTAGCGATCTCTGGGCCGAGTCCGCGCAGTAGCGATCTCTGGGCCGAATCCGCGCAGTAGCGATCTCTGGGCCGAGTCCGCGCAGTAGCGATCTCTGGGCCGAGTCCGCGCAGTAGCGATCTCGGGGCCGAGTCCGCGCAGTAGCGATCTCGGGGCCGAGTCCGCGCAGTAGCGATCTCGGGGCCGAGTCCGCGCAGTAGCGATCTCTGGACCGAGTCCGCGCAGTAGCGATCTCTGGACCGAGTCCGCGCAGTAGCGATCTCTGGGCCGAGTCCGCGCAGTAGCGATCTCTGGGCCGAATCCGCGCAGTAGCGATCTCTGGACCGAATCCGCGCAGTAGCGATCTCTGGACCGAATCTGCGCAGTAGCGATCTCTGGACCGAATCTGCACAGTAGCGATCTCTGGACCGAATCTGCGCAGTAGCGATCTCTGGACCGAATCTGCGCAGTAGCGATCTCTGGACCGAATCTGCACAGTAGCGATCTCTGGACCGAATCTGCACAGTAGCGGTCTCAAAAGCCCGCCCACACTCTCACAGATGCAGAACAATTCATTATGTTGGTGTGAAATAAACAGTTATGGAAATGTAGAAATTAAAGCTTAAAGCTCCAATCTCCTCCCAAAAATCCCGAAAAAAGTCTGTTAGTGCCTCAGTGACAACTTCACTCAGAGAAGCCGTCAATCCTGACATCACCCCCTGTTTTTATAGCATCAAATAACTCACTAAAACTAAACTTATTTAAAAAACGAACACTTGAAATGAAATCGTGATAAAAACTGCGTACAATGACAGAACCCATTTTTAGGAAACAGTTATTTGAAGTGTGATGTAATTGTTTAGTGTGTCTCACGTCCATTCTAATACATGGAGGGGCGGGGTTTAAGAGCTATACTGGGACCGGCCACCGGGGGGCGATCGAGGCGCGGAGGCTTCAGTTTCTGAGAGGAGCGCTACAGGCTTGATTTTAACACAAATGTCTTCATTTATGTTCTGAAGATGAACAAAGGTCTTAGGTGTCGAACGACATGAGGGAAGTCATTAATGACAGAATTTTCATTTTTTGGTGAACTAACCCTTTAACCTCATGTTGTGTTCGGGTCCCGGAGAGGATTTTCCCATATCCGAAAATGCCAGTTAATGTTCTTTCATTGGACTGAAATGTACTGACTTTACTCACACAAACTTTTTGTGAGGCTTTTTTCCACATTGTAACACTTGCGGTTACAAGTCTACAAAAAATAGCTTCTAAATCTCTCAGTGTGCTACTTCACCAAACGCCAGGACGGACTGGCCATCGGGAGCACCGGCGTTTTCCCGTTGGAACGCTGGACAAAGTGGGCCGGCCCGCTGCTACATAAATATATATGAAGAATGAATAATAGTAGATTTTCGTAGCCTAATATATCCTTCCGTCAGCCCAGACGACGACTGGCCCGCACGGCCCACTCGAGGGTAAAAACTCTAATCTATTTAGCCTGATCAGTCTCAGAATGTTTGAGATATCCAATCAAATCGAAGGAGGCGGGGTTTATTTACAGACACCGAGCAGTGCGGAACTTGAATGCGAGCTGAGGTGAGATAAACAGCTGAACATGTCGAGTAAATAGAGCAATATTTCCTGACTGTTTACGATTTTTTTAAAAAGTTAAACAATGGACATTAATTTCCAGGGATGCAAACTAAACGACTGCTGACCTTTTCCAGTTTCTCAGATTGTAGTGTAATTTACGTTATTCGACATACAATGCACAAAGAAACATTAGCGCAGCAGTTTGTGATAAATACAAAACTTCATTTCCTGGTTAAACATTAACCCTCTGCTGCTCTTCCTTTAGGGGTTCATGGGTCATCTTCCCGCTCAGAAGTGACCGCACACCTAAACATTAAACTTCCTCCACCCCAGTGAAACCAATGCAATTTATTATTCTTCAATAATATTTTTTCTTTTTAATTTTGTATTTTGAGATGATTTGATGGTATTTTTTAATATTTATCCAATAATTATGGTCTATTTGCCATTAAATTATATTAATTATTGCAGTATTTCAGGTTAAAATAGAGTCTAGGTCTTCAAAATATGTTTTTTTGAAGGCAGATTAGCGCCTCTTTTGGAATTATTTAAGAAATCATGCAGCCATGTGTGTGACCACTAGAGGTCTCTGTGGAGGATTCCCGTTCTCTTTTGAACACATTTAATGATTTGTTTAAAATATATATTCAAATCCATCAAAAAAAATCTCAACTATTTATTATAAAGTTTTATATATTTCTTTTTTGTTATAAATATAGATTTTTTTTCTGTGAATGTGTTTTTGCAGATTTCCTATGGTGGTCATTTTTGACCGAAGAGCACAAGTGGGAGTATTTTTTTAACGACCAATTAGCATGCTCGAATCATGCCCTCGATTTTTTGTGTGTTTTCATACATAATGCTAGAAAAGTCACCAAGTTTCATATCATTCCGATGAAGCTGTGATTTTTTTTTTTATTCCAAATGTGGTTCATAGGTTCAGTTTTTCATAGGTGTGCGTGTGTGTGTGTAAGTGTGCGTGTGTGTGTGTGTGTGTGTTAGGGCTGTCAAAATTGCTCAAAAATGACGTTCGAATATTCCCTCTAAAAAAAACACAAATATTCAAACTATTCGAACATCTGGTTGCGCATTTTGTCAATGACGCGCATTACGTCAATAACAGGACAAATTAATACATAGACACATAACTACTTGTATAGGTAGTCTATTTAAGTTTAAACATATTTGACAACGTATTACCTACACACAAACAAGTAAATCAACCAATGACCAAGACCGCAGACCTCACACTCTCTCGCCCTCACGCTCTCTGCGCATAACGGTTTAAATGAACAAACACATTTTGAGTGCTGATCAAGAGTTTTGTGCAAGCAATTTAAGGTCGCGACTCTTGTCCCAAATATAGCAGCTTTATTCAGTGATTGAAACAAATATTAATTGAAGTTTTACAGCATATTGAACGCTCCGAGCGAGCTGTGCTGTGGTAAACATGGAACTTTTCCTTGACGTGAAACGGTAAATAATCAAACCAGTGGAAGCAGTGCATTTATCCTTTATTCATGCAACATCTCTTCAGTCAGTACAGTAGCCTACACTTTAGTAATGTTAGGGTTATGGTACCTCGGCTCCACTGCTCGACAGAACTCCCTGAAGCCTGCCCCATCCACCACACTGATCCCTCTCATGTCCTTACAGATGAACGAGAGTAATTTCTCTGTTATGGCCTCTTGTCGTGTTGAGCTTGTGGCGGGCGATGCAAAGTAAGGGTGGTCCAGTTTGCACATACAAATGAGTTGCTTATATTTACAAAACGAGCCTACAAAAGCATAAACAAGCCCGTTTAATAAAGAAAAGCTCACGAAAGTGTTTAGTGAAATTAGGAAACATTTAAGAGATCATAAATTGAGTTGTACAAGTTAACATTACATTAATACATACATTTGTTCTCATGTCACAAGTAATATCAAGGTTTACTTTGATCTGTTGTACATGATTCTTCTGTAGTGTGGTTTACGGTGAAGTGTACTAAAATAAATATCGTCACCTGTGTACATTAGCCACTTCCTCTCTACGTTTTTTCCTGATGGTTTATAGAACAATTACTCCGAGTCGCCCTCTGTCGCTTCAAAGAATAGCACAATGGTCAAGTATAAACTAAACGCCTCGTCCGTTTGGGGAGAGGCGCGCACAGTCAGCGGGGGCTCGCGCCATAGACAGTAAAGGCTCGCGCTGCGGAGCCAGGCGAAAGTATAAAACAAGGCTTCAGGCCGCTAGCGCGCCCACTCGCAAAGCAGACAGCCACGCCTCTACTATCGCGGGCGGTTTTTTTCACTTTTTTTTAAAATTCGAATATTAATTTTCCCCTTCGAAATTCGTTTTTTAAAAACTATTCGGATATATATTCGAATTTAGAATATTCGTTGCCAGCCCTAGTGTGTGTGTGTGTGTGTGTGTGTGAGTGGATGTGTCAATATCACACTCTTGATGTTTTAGAGTGTCACCCCTTTCCTGCTGTGTACTTTTTTTCAGCATCATGGCCGATTTGTAGATTGTACACACAAATATTCAGAGAATTGTTGTGTTTTTGCCGATTTCCCATTCATTTCCTATGACCGAAGACAATGAACGCTACTTTTTTTTTAACGACCAATTAGCATGCTCGAATCATGACCCCAATTTTTCTGTGTGTTTACAACCCTAATGCTAGAAAAGTCACCAAGTTTCATATCATTCTGATGAAGCTGTGATTTCTGTGACCGAAGTGCACCCGAGGGTTAAAGCACACAAGTGTGAACATTTTATTCATATTTTTTTTTAAATGTTCAAAATTATCCGCAAATAACGCTTTTTCACCAAAAACTGAGGCTCAGATAAATAAGGCTCTGATTGATTAGTTGCAAAGATAAATCCCAGACCGAAGCGGTGCTGATAAAGCCAGCGGACACACAGACGGAATCAGTGTTAGCTGATGAAGCAGAACGAGAGACAGATTCATGCGCTGTTTTTGGCAGGTCGGTCGTGTTTGATTGGAAACACCAGAAGATTATATTAAAATGTCTTACCTGTTGTGAATGCTGGGAAATTCACAAATCAGATCCGCAAGTGCTTTAAACGAATCTGAGAACAACATGTTAGCATTATGAGCAGGGTCTCCTGTAAAACATGACAGTGCAGCGGCTCTGGAGAGATGGCTGACCTCTGAGTGTCCGGAGCTGGCTCCTGCCATAGGGGGCGGAGGAGAAACTCCCACAGAAGATGAAGCAGGTGGGCGGCACGGCAGCGTATCCTGCAGAGATTCATGAGGAGTGAAGGGGTGAAGGGTTACTCAAAGATCAGGGACGAAACTGAAGCAGCTCTAACATCTGAGATTCATAAGAGAAACGCCTCCATCTGATCATCTATTAATAGAGTTATTGTCCATGTTAACATCAGGGCTTGACACTCACTTGTTTCCCAAGGTGCACCTGTGCTGCAAAGTTGACAAAGTTAGGAGCGCATTTAGAAACTTTAGGTGCACGGCCTCAGATTCTGCCCTATAGTGTTGTGATGAGCTTCTGCTACTGTTGGGAAGTCAGTGTAATTCTGCTCTGTTAGTTTGTGTAACCGGGGGGTGTAAATCACACAATGTGTGTAACCGGGGGGTGTAAATCACACAATGTGTGTAACCGGGGGGTGTAAATCACACAATGTGTGTAACCGGGGGGTGTAAATCACACAATGTGTGTAACCGGGGGGGTGTAAATCACTCAATGTGTGTAACCGGGGGGTGTAAATCACACAATGTGTGTAACCGGGGGGTGTAAATCACACAATGTGTGTAACCGGGGGGTGTAAATCACACAATGTGTGTAACCGGGGGGGTGTAAATCACTCAATGTGTGTAACCGGGGGGTGTAAATCACACAATGTGTGTAACCGGGGGGGTGTAAATTACTCAATGTGTGTAACCGGGGGGGTGTAAATCACTCACAGTTTGTGTAACCATGCGGAGTAAATCACACACAGTTTGTGTGACCATGCGGAGTAAATCACACACAGTTTGTGTGACCATGCGGAGTAAATCACACACAGTTTGTGTGACCATGCGGAGTAAATCACACACAGTTTGTGTGACCATGCGGAGTAAATCACACACAGTTTGTGTGACCATGCGGAGTAAATCACACACAGTTTGTGTAACCATGCGGAGTAAATCACACACAGTTTGTGTAACCATGCGTTGTAAATCACACACAGTGTGTGTAACCATGCGTTGTAAATCACACAGTTTGTGTAACCATGCGGTGTAAATCACACACAGTTTGTGTAACCATGCGGTGTAAATCACACACAGTTTGTGTAACCATGCGGAGTAAATCACACACACAGCGTGATTTTAATTAATAAACGAGCCTGAAATACAGTGGGACTCTTATTTTGAAATGTATGTGCTTTATTATTGCAGGAGCTCATTCACATTATTATTATTCATAGCCTGTGTACATGAGTCATGTGATGCTCAACTGGTCAATTAGAGAAGCCAGTGGTTTTAGTATTTTAGCAGGGGTGCAGACGCCTTGGACAAATAAGTAGTGGCAGAAGGACCCAGCCAGAGCTGACATCAGTATCTGGACAGCAGGATGATATCATGCTAACATTTACACAGTGAGTTAGCCTAGCCTAACCCTGACCCGCATCCTAAAAGATCAGAGAGAATCCGAACCTGAGAACATGGTGTGGATCTTCTCCAGGACCTCCACACTGTCCAGCCACACGTCTGACACCATCACAAACATGGCGTCCTCATTCTCCTCCTCCAGCTGCTTGAGTTTGGCTGAGGCTTTGACCGCAGTGGTGGACGGCCCACCAAAGAAGTTTATATTGCCATAATATGCCCTGTACGTAGACAAGAACACACCATGAGGATGCAGAGCCAGGTCAGCTGCACAGTTACAGTGAACAACAGCTAATGCACACCTGGTGAAGGAAGAGGGTTCAGTGGGCGGGAACCCAAAAGCGTTGACATGGAACACAGAGTCCTCGTACCAGCCTGTGAACAGAGAGCGAGAGATTATAGAGATCAGGGCCAGGGGCTTCAGGCGGCACAGGAAAGAGACTCACCCTCAGCCAGAACGAAGCAGGACTCGGTGTAAAGGCCACTGTGAAACTGGTACAATGAGCGTTAAGGGACAAACTGAAAGCCTAAGACAGCAGCACATCATGACTAACACAGGAAGGAAGGATATTGCCTTTGACAGATTCAGCTGCACTGTGCCACTGAGGTCCTCCAGGTAGAACTTGCCCTGAAAGTACAGAGTATGAAGAGAATACATCAACAGGAAGCGAGTGTCCTGAAAAGCCTGAGCATCTCTAACACGCTAATCTTTCAAGAAGCTAATCCTGCCCGCTGAAGTAAACATGAGCGTGTGAAGTGAAGGAATACCTCCTTCAGCTGTGTGATCATGCCGAGGACGATCACTTCTCCCACTTTAGATGTGCTGCCCAGAAGAGCTTCCACTGTCTTCAGCTGCGATGAGAAGAGCTGATTGAGCGATTGAACGCACGTCTGCAGCGCTCTCAACAGAGAGGTTTGCTCAGGCTTACCTGGAATTTGTTTCTCCCTTCGTCTGGAGCTGCACCAATAACCGGAGGAGTGAAGAGCTCATGCCTGTGTGTTCGCTGCGATATGATAAAGAAACATGCGTCTCAGCTCAGGTGTGTCCGGTTACAAACATCCCTGCATCAAATTTACACACATCAAATTTAGGAGTGCACTGAGAAACTTTAGGAGAGCATTGAGAGACTTTAGGAGAGCATTGAGAGACTTTAGGAGAGCATTGAGAGACTTTAGGGGCGCATTGAGAGACTTTAGGGGCGCATTGAGAGACTTTAGGGGCGCATTGAGAGACTTTAGGGGCGCATTGAGAAACTTTAGGAGCGCATTGAGAAACTTTAGGAGCGCATTGAGAGACTTTAGGAGAGCATTGAGAAACTTTAGGAGAGCATTGAGAGACTTTAGGAGAGCATTGAGAGACTTTAGGAGAGCATTGAGAAACTTTAGGAGCGCATTGAGAAACTTTAGGAGAGCATTGAGAGACTTTAGGAGAGCATTGAGAGACTTTAGGAGAGCATTGAGAAACTTTAGGAGAGCATTGAGAGACTTTAGGAGAGCATTGTGAGACTTTAGGAGAGCATTGAGAGACTTTAGGGGCGCATTGAGAGACTTTAGGGGCGCATTGAGAGACTTTAGGAGAGCATTGAGAGACTTTAGGAGCGCATTGAGAGACTTTAGGAGAGCATTGAGAGACTTTAGGAGAGCATTGAGAGACTTTAGGAGCGCATTGAGAGACTTTAGGAGAGCATTGAGAGACTTTAGGGGCACATTGAGAAACTTTAGGAGAGCATTGAGAGACTTTAGGAGCGCATTGAGAGACTTTAGGGGCGCATTGAGAGACTTTAGGAGAGCATTGAGAGACTTTAGGAGAGCATTGAGAAACTTTAGGAGCGCATTGAGAAACTTTAGGAGAGCATTGAGAGACTTTAGGAGAGCATTGTGAGACTTTAGGGGCGCATTGAGAGACTTTAGGGGCGCATTGAGAGACTTTAGGGGCGCATTGAGAGACTTTAGGAGAGCATTGAGAGACTTTAGGAGCGCATTGAGAGACTTTAGGGGAGCATTGAGAGACTTTAGGGGCGCATTGAGAGACTTTAGGGGCGCATTGAGAGACTTTAGGAGAGCATTGAGAGACTTTAGGAGAGCATTGAGAGACTTTAGGAGAGCATTGAGAGACTTTAGGGGCGCATTGAGAGACTTTAGGGGCGCATTGAGAGACTTTAGGGGCGCATTGAGAGACTTTAGGGGCGCATTGAGAGACTTTAGGGGCGCATTGAGAGACTTTAGGGGCGCATTGAGAGACTTTAGGGGCGCATTGAGAGA
This sequence comes from Romanogobio albipinnatus, assembly GCA_023566225.1. NCBI lineage: Eukaryota > Metazoa > Chordata > Actinopteri > Cypriniformes > Gobionidae > Romanogobio > Romanogobio albipinnatus. The sequence continues at coordinate 346,734 of JAKRKY010000040.1, forward strand.
CTTTAGGGGCGCATTGAGAGACTTTAGGGGCGCATTGAGAGACTTTAGGAGAGCATTGAGAGACTTTAGGAGAGCATTGAGAGACTTTAGGACAGCATTGAGAGACTTTAGGAGAGCATTGAGAGACTTTAGGGGCGCATTGAGAGACTTTAGGGGCGCATTGAGAGACTTTAGGGGCGCATTGAGAGACTTTAGGAGAGCATTGAGAGACTTTAGGGGCGCATTGAGAGACTTTAGGACAGCATTGAGAGACTTTAGGGGCGCATTGAGAGACTTTAGGGGCGCATTGAGAGACTTTAGGGGCGCATTGAGAGACTTTAGGGGCGCATTGAGAGACTTTAGGGGCGCATTGAGAGACTTTAGGGGCGCATTGAGAGACTTTAGGGGCGCATTGAGAGACTTTAGGGGCGCATTGAGAGACTTTAGGGGCGCATTGAGAGACTTTAGGGGCGCATTGAGAGACTTTAGGAGAGCATTGAGAGACTTTAGGAGAGCATTGAGAGACTTTAGGGGCGCATTGAGAGACTTTAGGAGAGCATTGAGAGACTTTAGGGGCGCATTGAGAGACTTTAGGGGCGCATTGAGAGACTTTAGGGGCGCATTGAGAGACTTTAGGAGAGCATTGAGAGACTTTAGGGGCGCATTGAGAGACTTTAGGAGAGCATTGAGAGACTTTAGGAGCGCATTGAGAGACTTTAGGAACGCATTGAGAGACTTTAGGGGCGCATTGAGAGACTTTAGGGGCGCATTGAGAAACTTTAGGAGCGCATTGAGAGACTTTAGGAGAGCATTGAGAGACTTTAGGAGAGCATTGAGAGACTTTAGGGGCGCATTGAGAGACTTTAGGGGCGCATTGAGAGACTTTAGGGGCGCATTGAGAGACTTTAGGGGAGCATTGAGAGACTTTAGGGGCGCATTGAGAGACTTTAGGGGCGCATTGAGAGACTTTAGGGGCGCATTGAGAGACTTTAGGGGCGCATTGAGAGACTTTAGGGGCGCATTGAGAGACTTTAGGGGCGCATTGAGAGACTTTAGGAGAGCATTGAGAGACTTTAGGGGCGCATTGAGAGACTTTAGGGGCGCATTGAGAGACTTTAGGGGCGCATTGAGAGACTTTAGGGGCGCATTGAGAGACTTTAGGGGCGCATTGAGAGACTTTAGGGGCGCATTGAGAGACTTTAGGGGCGCATTGAGAGACTTTAGGGGCGCATTGAGAGACTTTAGGAGAGCATTGAGAGACTTTAGGGGCGCATTGAGAGACTTTAGGGGCGCATTGAGAGACTTTAGGGGCGCATTGAGAGACTTTAGGGGCGCATTGAGAGACTTTAGGAGAGCATTGAGAGACTTTAGGGGCGCATTGGGAGACTTTAGGGGCGCATTGAGAGACTTTAGGGGCGCATTGAGAGACTTTAGGGGCGCATTGAGAGACTTTAGGAGCGCATTGAGAGACTTTAGGAGAGCATTGAGAGACTTTAGGAGAGCATTGAGAGACTTTAGGAGCGCATTGAGAGACTTTAGGAGAGCATTGAGAGACTTTAGGGGCGCATTGAGAGACTTTAGGAGAGCATTGAGAGACTTTAGGAGAGCATTGAGAGACTTTAGGGGAGCATTGAGAGACTTTAGGAGAGCATTGAGAGACTTTAGGGGCGCATTGAGAGACTTTAGGGGCGCATTGAGAGACTTTAGGAGCGCATTGAGAGACTTTAGGGGCGCATTGAGAGACTTTAGGAGAGCATTGAGAAACTTTAGGGGCGCATTGAGAGACTTTAGGAGAGCATTGAGAGACTTTAGGGGCGCATTGAGAGACTTTAGGGGCGCATTGAGAGACTTTAGGGGCGCATTGAGAGACTTTAGGGGCGCATTGAGAGACTTTAGGGGCGCATTGAGAGACTTTAGGGGCGCATTGAGAGACTTTAGGAGAGCATTGAGAGACTTTAGGAGAGCATTGAGAGACTTTAGGAGAGCATTGAGAGACTTTAGGAGCGCATTGAGAGACTTTAGGACAGCATTGAGAGACTTTAGGAGCGCATTGAGAGACTTTAGGGGCGCATTGAGAGACTTTAGGGGCGCATTGAGAGACTTTAGGGGCGCATTGAGAGACTTTAGGGGCGCATTGAGAGACTTTAGGGGCGCATTGAGAGACTTTAGGGGCGCATTGAGAGACTTTAGGGGCGCATTGAGAGACTTTAGGGGCGCATTGAGAGACTTTAGGAGAGCATTGTGAGACTTTAGGACAGCATTGAGAGACTTTAGGGGCGCATTGAGAGACTTTAGGAGCGCATTGAGAGACTTTAGGAGAGCATTGAGAGACTTTAGGGGCGCATTGAGAGACTTTAGGGGCGCATTGAGAGACTTTAGGAGCGCATTGAGAGACTTTAGGGGCGCATTGAGAGACTTTAGGAGAGCATTGAGAGACTTTAGGGGCGCATTGAGAGACTTTAGGGGCGCATTGAGAGACTTTAGGGGCGCATTGAGAGACTTTAGGGGCGCATTGAGAGACTTTAGGGGCGCATTGAGAGACTTTAGGGGCGCATTGAGAGACTTTAGGGGCGCATTGAGAGACTTTAGGAGAGCATTGAGAGACTTTAGGAGAGCATTGAGAGACTTTAGGAGAGCATTGAGAGACTTTAGGAGCGCATTGAGAGACTTTAGGACAGCATTGAGAGACTTTAGGAGCGCATTGAGAGACTTTAGGGGCGCATTGAGAGACTTTAGGGGCGCATTGAGAGACTTTAGGGGCGCATTGAGAGACTTTAGGGGCGCATTGAGAGACTTTAGGGGCGCATTGAGAGACTTTAGGGGCGCATTGAGAGACTTTAGGGGCGCATTGAGAGACTTTAGGAGAGCATTGAGAGACTTTAGGAGAGCATTGAGAGACTTTAGGAGAGCATTGAGAGACTTTAGGAGAGCATTGAGAGACTTTAGGGGCGCATTGAGAGACTTTAGGGGCGCATTGAGAGACTTTAGGGGCGCATTGAGAGACTTTAGGAGAGCATTGAGAGACTTTAGGGGCGCATTGAGAGACTTTAGGAGCGCATTGAGAGACTTTAGGGGCGCATTGAGAGACTTTAGGAGAGCATTGAGAGACTTTAGGGGCGCATTGAGAGACTTTAGGAGAGCATTGAGAGACTTTAGGGGCGCATTGAGAGACTTTAGGAGAGCATTGAGAGACTTTAGGGGCGCATTGAGAGACTTTAGGGGCGCATTGAGAGACTTTAGGAGAGCATTGAGAGACTTTAGGAGCGCATTGAGAGACTTTAGGAGAGC